>CM032889.1:11682736-12105236 GCA_019176425.1 Megalops atlanticus
GTTGAGTAGTTTGTTGTTTCCACTTTGATTTCTCATCTGTTTCTTAGTCTGCCATAGCTTAGAATGCTTATTTAAGACTGCACTCTAAATATGTGTAAAATATTTCCTTCATTTAGGTTGTGCGTCTGTAGGGTAAAAGTAGTCACCCCACCCAGCCTCAAACCAGGGTGTACAGGGTGCCAAACCTGCGGCTTTGACCGCAACACCAAAGAGCCCGGCTCATTGGTATGGCAGTCAGAGCGCAGACTCAACTGTAGTGACAGCACTCCGTCACACTGCCCTCCCCTTCGGGAAGCGCGCCCATGTGCTTCACGCACAGAGGCGTCCCTCACGCATTCCCCCACCGTACTTCTCCCATCCCAGGGTGCCCCACTCACTCATGCTTCACCCATCTCTGGGGTCCCTCACACCGGGGTCAACCTGACCTGGGGGTCCCTCATACGGCTCACACACTGGGCACGCCTCTGATAGCCTCGCGGCCAGCCATCCATTTGTAGGGAAGGGAGAGAGCAGTCACCCTACCCGGGTTTGGCACCCCGTAGACCCGGGTTTGAGGCCGGGTGGGGTGACTGCTCTCTCCCTTCACTACAGCGTCAAATAGAATTGATTTATTAATCAATTGTGCAGGGAATGACTGACTAATTTGACTTAGTAAAGTAAACATAATTTTGGGGGAAGGAAAAATGTTTTTAATTTGTACTTGTACCAGACATTCCCAGGGCTATCACAGTTTTGGTCTGACTTTGTTGTCCATATTTCATACAAGAACCCTCTACTATAATAACGTGAAACACACAACCTTTAAACTTGGAGCACAGATTATGCTATGTGAAATGGAGTTTATGGAATATGATAAATATGATTATGACTATTCTTACTGTGATGATCATCATCATAATAATCTACTCTATCTAATCTATCTAATTAGTATATTGGGAATATTTTAGCTGGTGTTCTGGCATGCACAAGTGTGGTGCTCTTTAGTTCAGTTAGTTCAGTGTCTGTCTGCCTCCTGCACTAAATATGCCACTAAAGGACTGGGAGAGGGGGGGTGTGCTTTGTGTAATCCTCTGTCCCTGACTCTCTTCTCCACTTCCAGGCTGAAACAAAGCCTGGAGGCCATGTATGCTACAATCATATCAATAAATACCATCAGTGGCTTACCATTTTCAGATGGTGCTTCAGGATTTTCCCTTTGTCCTGTTCTTCCTATAACATAACATTGTTCATTATTCATTATCACCATCAATATTATTATTAACAATAGTAGTAGAGGAGGTGATTCTGAATTCACAAGAGGAACATCATAGAACTGTATTCATCTCTGCAACCTTGCTTGGTAAACTAGGTAAACTGACATTGTAAACTGCTGATCATCTACAGTATGTAAGCCAAGCACAAGGCTTCAAATGTTGGAATAAGTGCTGTATTTATGACTGAGTCACTAAATGATCATTCTGGTTATCATCTTTCTGTATGCGTTCTATTCATGTAGGGGGAAAACGCTGCCAAATATCAAACTGCAGTGACATACAGTATGTCTACATAACTCTAACAGCACACTTTGAAAAAAGCTGTGAAATCTATCAAATAAGAATAGACTATCTTGAATACATTTTTCATGGCAGTAGTAAAAGTAAACCTGGAGTTTCTGGAACAGAAGAGTACGACCTTCACATTACAGGGTGACTCATAATTTTACTAGTATATGCTCTATAAAGACACTGACCTTTCCGGTATTTCTTCCAGTACATGAACAGCCCCAAAATAATGATGATGAGGAGGAGGAGGAGGCAAACAACGATTGCAGCGACAGGGGGTGGGTCATCTCCTGAGGAGAGAAGAAAAACAAAACATGTAAAAACCATTAAAACGGTAAACTATATTCCACCATGCTGATGAGACTACCGACAGACCTTTTCCCTGCTGCTGTGCACTTCACAGGATGTCCAAGTTGTCACTTCAGTAAATTATCAGGTCTTCACTTGAATAATGCAGTGTAATCAGACTTATATCCCCTGTGCTGTGCATAATAAAAATGTGATATTAAGTGGGTTGTGACTTTAACAGGGATTAAATATTCAAGGCCACCACTACATGGAAGCAAAGAATAATATTTTAACCCTGACCATTCACGCACTTCATAGTTACGTTCAGTGATTTAAGTAATAACATAGTGTGCTACACAGCATAGCAGCCCACTTTAAGAGCATGTCATCTGCTATACAGCATTTCTCCAAATTACTTTAACATTATTTCTCAGTCTAGTATGCAAGACAATCAAATAGAAACAGTGTAGACAGTGCTACTGTACAGTCTAATAGCCTAATGAGTGCATTGTATAAGGAATTAGAAACAGATCAACAGCCCTGTAAAATAATCATGGTGGCATTTTTAATTACTGTTTGCAATTTTTGAAAGGTAGGAGACAATAAACAATCTAATATCATCAAGGGAAAACATCCCGCATTCTTAACAATTTTGACACTGGTTAAAACATTTAAACAGTTTAAAGACAACATCAACAGCAACAAATATATGTTCAACACTCTGAGAGATTAGAATTTAGATAGCTGAAGCTCTCTCAGTTAAATGTGATCTACCCTTATTTCAACTAAGCTTTCATTAAGCCACCCGAGAGCAGTCAGCCTAAAAAAGGTAATGATATTAGCAATGGAATATTGGTAGCTGGTGGTAGTTTAGACTACTGATCCAACCTGATATATGATATGATATGATATGTGACAAGCGTCAAAATCAAAATTTGATATTATTTGAAGTTTGGCCTTCTTCTACAAAGGGGAGTATTTTTCACTGCCTGGAGTTGAGTTACTGTGCATGTATTTTCAGCACAGTGTTGATAACTACTCTTTGTTTATCTGATAATCTCACTGAAGTTTTGCTTCACAAATTCACCCCACCAACACTGATTGGCTACTCAAGATGTTTCTACAGGTTGATATGGTATGATGTGTTACATCAATTATTTTAAAACTATATACCTGAAGAGAAAATGCTATGATTGACTTCTCTGAATGGGATAATAAACAGGATTCCTGGTGATATTGACAGAGGGTTATAAAAAATGAATGATATTTGACATGAGGTGATATTTGACATGAGGTGAGATTAGATGGGTTCATCAGTAAACATACATGGCATAGGTATCAGTCACTGTGAATAAAGGCATCTGCTGATCTAATGACTATAACAGTGATCCCTGTCTCAGGTGTGTGGACATTACCTGGAGGGAAGCAGCTCTGAACATTAAAATCCTCTCTGCTCTGGCTCACTGGGTTGTTCAGCACACAGGTGTAGACGGAATCAGAGCTCTTCTCTCTCTGGAGCCGCAGCTCAGGCCCTGACTGGTTCTGTGTGTCGGGCCCCTCCCAGCTGTACTGAGTAACTGGGCTGAGGTCTCCAGCACACAGCAGCGTCACCATGGTGTCACTCACATGGCAGGTCACTGTCGGTTTTGTTAGGGTATCTGCATGAGACACAAAGGCCGATTATCACCGAGACCACTTTGATACGTTCTAGTTTATGGAACATTCGTTTGTCCACGGTGAATTTTGTGATGTACATTTTTTTGCATACTGTAATATGCATCTGTAATGCTGGATATTTGCTGATGTCCTTCTACTGAAGTTCTTTGTCCAAAGGTACAAATGCAGTGTCCCACTTGGCAACAAAAACCTGTGTCCTTCTAGTAACAAACACAGTGCCTTTACTGTTACATTGCATCCCATATAGGACCTCCAGTATAGAGGGATGCAAGATCCACTTACACACTAAGATCTGCCTCAGTAAGTATGTTATATGATGGGCATACATATGCACAGGTTTATCATGAGCAAGAATTGGCTCTACCATGGATGTCCATGTTCCTAATTATACTCATTCAACAAAATAAGTTCCATTATTGCATTTTTCTTTTATTTTTATACAATATCAAATGTATTATTATTATTATTAGTAGTAGTAGTAGTAGTAGTCATAGTAGTATTATAAACCCCTTGAGATGTGACATCTTATTTTCAAGGGGATCCCATAGATACAATATGAACATAGTTACAATATAGTGGGAAAAGGCTAGTAATATAGCCAGTCTCATTAATTGCAACATTTTTAGAAGAGCCATGATGTAACATTCATGTCCCAGAATAACTGACAGTCAATATTAAGTTTATTGACAATGACTACTATAATAGCACACATTAAGAAAAGAAAATTAATCCCCAATTGACCCCCTCATTGTACTCTACAGTAGGGTCCCAGACTAAAACAAAAATCTTAATGACATTGCACAACATGCATGCAATGTCATCATGTGTTATTTCCCTTCTGTGCCAAAAGCTCCTCATAACTCAGTCCTAAACATACAGTAGATTCAAATGTATTTACCCAAAATTTCAACTGTCTGAATAAAGGGCTCAAAAATTCCAGCTGACATCAAGTCTGCCTTGTACTCTCCACTGTCCCTTTTTGTTAGGTGTGTGATTGTGAGGTCTCCAGTTATATGATTCAGGATTACCCGTTCTTTGAACTGGCCATATTCAGTTGTTTTATTCTTCTCACATTCAACCACGATATTTCTGTTGTGTGTCCACATAATTTCATCCAATTGGCCCTTGGCATTTGGTTTCAGGGTGATGTTTCCATTAACCTGGCCATAGACATCAGGCACAGCTTTACCTGTAACAGAATGACTTAGGAATTAGAATTAGAACAATACTTGGGGTCCTTTAGTCTACAAATCAAGCATGAGTTTATATTATATTATTATAAAAGCAGCCAGTCTGACAGTGCAGAATGCATATTTGATCTTCAAACACCACTCAACTCAACACAGTCAAACCAAAACCAAACATACTGTCATGTCACACTCTCTTCAAAATTCAAAACTCTGGTTCTTACCTATCAAGCAGTACATTGCTTACAGCATATTTGACATCTTCAAACTAAATTTGCCAAATTTCGCCAGCCAAACCCAAATTGGCTTAACCCAGTCCAACCCATTTTAACACAACTACTCAATCCGATGCATCTCTACCTAAGCAGACCCATACAGTGAAGCTGATGTTTGCAATGCCTTTTTCTGAACTAAAACATTTCCCTCTCTGCACCAAATCAGAAAGTTATAGGGATTCTCCCTCCTTTTCTTCCAGGGTAGCAGAACCTTCATCCAACAACAAAAACTGAATGTTTTAGATTGGTATCATATGCTTCCTTCATGTTGCTTAATTCTGTCGCAGTTTAATCTCTGCTAGCTTTCTCTTGATTAATAATTATCCCATAGAGACTGTACTTCCGTAACACAAAGTCTGCCATGTTTGCCACTGCATCTGAAATGCCCAATCCTGCAGAAATGCAGGTACTCAAACAAATTAGATTATAAATAAAACAGGAATGGTACAGAAACTTGAGCTAGTGGATTACTGGTTTTAATAGAGATTTAGATAAATCCCATTTAAAACAGGTTCGGGGATACATACTCATAGACTGCAATGCTATATGTAATCAAGACATCACATTCTGTTGGTCACTGCTGCTGAGTATGTGTAATAGAGAGCTGGAAAGAATGTTCAGTTATAAATACACTTCTAAATATATCTATGGTGATTCATTATCCTCACTTACCAAATGTGAAGTCCATGAGAATGGAGAATGTCAAAATCATATAGCGTTTGTCTTCCATTGTTCTCCTTCACATCGTACTTTGGTCACTATGCTTACCAGAAAGTGAAAGCAATTTGTTTGCCAACAGGTTAATCATTATATCTTTACAGGGATAAGTCATGAATATTGCCTCCATTGCTGGTTCTGACCATGAGTGTTTATTGTAAATGATACGTAAAAACAAAAGCACTGAACAATTACACCACAAGCATAAATGATCAATCTAAAGCTATGCACTGAACATGTAAATATTTTGAATATTCCTGAATTTCCAAGTTTATTTCAAATTGTATTTACATTTTGCATGGGGATATATGAACATATATACTGGATGGCACACATAAGGATGAATATCAAATTACATTCCTCCTACATGTAGCTGACATGGTTGATTACTGTAATGAAGCACGATGTGATGGTGAGGGAAATTACTGTGATCAGCTGGTTGCAGGCTCAGATCCCACGTGGGGCATTATTGGTGAACCTGCAGGCTTGGTGCATAACATAATAATGGTTAAGACTGTTATACTGCTATTTCATTGAGATACTTGTCGTTCTAAATGTGAATGAAAATAATGTTATTAAAATAAACTCTGTTCACTTGTGCCTTAGGACTCCAGCTCCAGTATTGATATCCAGCGTCCCGCTCCACCTAGACCTTTCTTCTTTCAGGTGATGTGCATACATGTATAACAATAAACCAGTGATAAAAAACTCCTATAAGTGAACAATAGTCTGCCTCACATGAAGACTAAAGTCTTTCCTTAAGTACTTTCCACATTTCTGGAGATAGAGAGCATATACACACACCTTTGTATATGATTTCCTTATCAAACATTCTAACCCTCTCTATCCACTTCCTTAAACCCCAGCATTTTCCAGAGAAACAGCCAGATAGTGGTCTCTTGTGATCTCTGTGTGATCAGGAGGAAGTGGTTGGTGGTGGTGGTGTGTGTGTGTGTGTGTGTGTGTGTGTGTGTGTATGTATGTGAGAGAGAGAGAGAGAGAGAAAGAGAGAGTTTTCTCCTGTAGGTTTTCCATGAGCTCAAAGACTGTGCTTTGACCTTAATTAAATGAATGACCTTTTAACATCATAATAATAAAATGCACTGCTTTTTACATTGATTCATTTTTATTTCTTTATCATAGTCAATCCTTTCTTGCATAAACAGATTTATAAAATACAAATCACTGAGATCCATATGACAGTGTTTTGAAAACATACACTAACAGCACACCAAAATACCAAAAATCACTCCTGTCCTCACTCCCATTGATTCCTTGTCTGGGTGGCTATACACTTTATCTCTCATCACAACAGATTCATTCCACACCAGTACTGTAGCTAAGAACAATCCATACAAACACAGTGGGTGAAAGCACAATTAACTGCTACATTAGATACTTCTCTGTTATCTCACTACATTGCTTATACACATTTTAATTTGAACAGGTTTTAAAATAAATGTGATATTAACTTTGTACAAAACACATTACACAACTTATACATATTTTGTTTTGGACCGGTTCAGAAATAAAAGTGAAATGAACCTTGTAAAACAACAAATGACACAGCAAAACAGGAAATTTTGAGGGTACAGAGTTTCCGGTCTTGACTACAATATATAGATGAAATTGTTATAAAGGCTTATATGTACACAGACTCTGAGTCTGGTGTGTGGTTTCTTCTTGATGGTTTCACAGCTTTCCTCTTGTCTCTGTCTCCTGCTTCTGATTCCCCTTCCTGGGCCTGACTGTACCCTCCCAGCATCCCCTGCTCTGCACTGGGTGGGGGAGAGAAGGGGAGTGGTGAAGAGGAGATGGGCTGGGTGGGGAGTGAGGATGTTTTCTATGTCATTTTGTTGTGTCACTTTACTCGTGCTCTGAGTTTGGTCCATTGTCTTCTTTCTCTCCTGTTCCTCTTCCGGTGTCACCCTGTAATGCGTCTGTTTTCTCCTTGGTGTCACCCTGTGATGCATCTGTGTTCCCTTTAGTGTCTTCCTGTGATTCGTCTGTATTCCCTTTAGTGTCTCCCTGTGATGCATCTGTATTCCCTTTAGTGTCTTCCTGTGATGCATCTGTGTTCCCTTTAGTGTCTTCCTGTGATGCATCTGTGTTCCCTCTAGTGTCTTCCTGTGGTGCATCTGTGTTCCCTCTAGTGTCTTCCTGTGATGCATCTGTGTTCCCTCTAGTGTCTTCCTGTGATGCGTCTGTATTCCCTTTAGTGTCTTCCTGTGATGCATCTGTGTTCCCTTTAGTGTCTTCCTGTGATGCATCTGTGTTCCCTCTAGTGTCTTCCTGTGGTGCATCTGTGTTCCCTCTAGTGTCTTCCTGTGATGCATCTGTGTTCCCTTTAGTGTCTCCCTGTGATGCATCTGTATTCCCTGTAGGGGTTTCCTGTTGTGTGGCCATTTTTCCTCCTGTGTGTCTCTTGCTTGGATCTGGTGTTGGGTCCATCTGGCGATCTACTCCTGCCTCATTGTGCTGGGATGCACTGACACCATCCTGCCTGGAATCAGTTCCAGATGAAGAAATACCTCTGTCCTGGATGAGTGACCCTGTAATAAAATATAAAATGTGATAAGATATGACTTTGAACAGAAGGTTTGTATGCTTGAGCTGGCAAAGCAGGGGTGGGAATAAAACCATAATTTGGTTTGGTTTAACCATAAATTCATTTGCCTGTGGCAGTAGTTTCAACAGTTTAGACCAACACACCATAGAACTTTATTAGAATTGGAATGAAATAGATAATCCTAATCAGATGATTAGCCAGCTATGAAGGTGTTGTTGTGAAGGTGGTTGTGATAGCACTGATTTTTTCAATTGTTTGCAGAATTGTTAACTCCAGTCCTGCTACCCCACTGCCCTGCCTATCAAGTCACACCCTGCCCTGCCTATCAAGCCAACTGCTTGCCAAGAACCTGACATTTTAGGATAATTACTTACACTTTGTTGTTAATTACTACTGTCTATCAGACTCAAATGTCTTAAAGTACATTGTACAACTTTGTTTTCTCTCAAATTCTATCTGCCCAGTGCCGGCCAGAAGCAGATGGGCTCCCCCTCTGAGCCGGGATCTGCTCAAGGTTTCTTCCTGTTAATTAGGGAGTTTTTCCTTGCCTCTGCTGCCTTAGGCTTGCTCTCAGGGGGTCTCAGGCCTGGGAACAATGTAAAGCTGCTTTGTGACAACTTGTGTTGTAAAAAGTGCTATACAAATAAAATTGAATTGAATTGAATTGAATTGAATTAACTGACCGGAGCACTGCACTCGCGTAATGTATATTAACAGCAAGTGTATGTAGAGGAAAACATACTTGCTCATAACCACAGTTAACTGGACAGCTGAATGGTCAGTTATCTCTTTCATAGCCATACTCTCAATTCATTAACAATTATGGTGCACATCCCTTGTTGCCACCCCCCCACACACACACGCACACACACACACACACATTCTAGAAAATAGCTATTACTTTGGAAGAATATAACTGGCCATCTATATTATATATTAATCTTAAATGGATTCATTCCTACATGAGCCACTGCATAAAAACATTCATTATAAAATGAAAGAGCATAGCTAGCTAGTCAGATTGTACATTTCTATTCAGAAAAGGTAGCTAGCTAGATAGCTTGCCAGGTACACTATCTGCTTTGCCAGGTGTTATACTTTGTAGCTCCTTAAAGGCACATTTAAGTGAACACCAAGTTCACTAGCATGCAATTACACTGAAACTTTTTTTCTCTCTCTTTTCTTCTCCCTTTTCTTTCTGGAAAGAACAATGCAATCAATGAATTAATTTGCCAAAAAGTTTTTTTGTAGTTGCTGCTGCATGTGAATCAGAATTCTCTTGGTTTCTTTTTGAAGTCCATTCAGTTTGCTTACCATTTACATGCAGTGAAATCTGTCAAAATCAAAGTCTATAACAGAGAATACAGACACTCTACACCCTACTACAGAGTTGTACTGATATTGAATATACATTGTTTGATGTTCAGATATATTGAACTGGATTGTCACCCAGGTTTTGAATTAAGTTGAGCATTGAGAATGTTACCTGCTTCTCCTCTGCACTCACCTGCCTGTCTCCCTTTCTGAGAGATTCCCACTCTCTCATCAGTCATGCTGTCCTGTGCTTTCAGTGGTGACCTCCCAACTTCATGAGAGGGTTTATTTGGGCTTAACGACTCTTTGGACATGCCATCAAACATAATAACTTTGTCCCTGACATTTCCTGATGAAAGACAAAACAAAATCATACTGTATTTTTGTGGTCTAGTATTAACGTGAGGGGATTCATGGGTGAATTCAAGAGCTTGCTTTTGACAGAGCTTGCTTTTGACAGCTCAGACTTACATAGCCACATAGTTCATAGTTCCATTCATCTGCCACAGACAGTGAACAGTTAGAAAGTGAAGATTTAGATGAATATCCATATTGATATGCCCAAATTGGCTTGGTTGCATAATGGCCAAATAGACCACAAAACATAAACCAGCCTAACGGCCTCCTAAACACACCTGACAAGCCTAAAAACTGATTTAGGCCACCACAAGTGTTCACTGCCTCTAATTAGAAATCTTCAAAACTATGATTACTATCTTATCTCAAATGAGCTATTCGTGTGGTCTTATGTATTGAAAATTCACAAGATTCTATTACTGGGGCACATGACTTTTCCTTTTCTTTAAACTGAATAATTACATATTTGAATATCAAGCAGCATCTGTCCAGCTCAAAGGGATTATTATTATCATTACTAACAGCCTACCATCTGCAGATGGGTTCTTCAGAGGCTGAGCTTCGATTTGGTTTTCTTCTTCCTCTCCCACAGAGTTGTTTTCTGTTGTCTTGCTTCCTGGTGCTGGCGATCTCACTGGAGCATCTCCCTCTTCAGAAGACTGATTCTCTTTATTTTCTCCAGTGTCTCCCCTTGTCTCAGGCATTTCTGCTGTAGTGTTGCTTTGGTTCTCAGTCTCTTTAGTGGTGCTCAGTGTCTCATTCCTGCTCTGTAAGTGATCTCCCAGTTTATCACTCTGCCGCTCGTCTTTAGTTTTATCAGATTCTGATTCTTTATTTCTTTCCCTTTCTGTAACTTGGTGGACTCCTTGGAACCCTCTGAGGAAGAATCACAAGATGGAGAGCCGTTCTGTGGGAGCTGGTCATTTCTATTTGCCTGCAGATTCTCCTGTTGATTGGGTTGGTGGCCTGTAGACTGTACCTTTGTCTCTGTAGTGTCATCGGTATTTAATGGGCTGGATGGAGCAGTGATGAAGCTTTCAGATTTCTCATCTCCTCCATCTGTGAGGCAAAAGCAAGAGGAGCTTGCGATGATTGATGTATAATTTTACATGAATGAAACTTTTTCAAATATACTTTATTCAGGAGCAATAATATCTTGCACATAAAAGTGTACATATTCAATCACTATTTGAGAATATATGTGTGAAATAGAATGATTTTTGTAAATGTACTGTATTATTTCAGAAGGAAACACTCAAATTACTGCAGAAGTTAGAGGTTTATGTGAAAGCTATGTGGTAGCCACCATCTGAATAGTTATTGGCCTGATGGCTCTAGCAGTGAGAATGTTACCTGCTGCTCCTCCCTCCTGGCCCAATGTATTTGGTATTGGAGTTGATGCGCCACTTTGTGAATGTTCGTCATTCCCATCTTCATTTAAACTCTTTTCATCGTCATCTGCCACACAGGGATGGGCACTTGATGGAACACCCTGAGAATGATGCTCTGGGTCATGTGATGTATGGCTATAGGGCTCCATAGAGTCAGAATGGATTCTTGGGGTTTTGCTGGGGGGCTCGATGAATTCAGCCCCTTCTCTGTGGTCTCTTCCATCGTCCCTCTAGTGGAGTCAATCGGAAATGAGCTGGATCGGTCAGCGATGAATCTTCCTGTCTCATTCTGTTCCGTCTCTGCAGGGGCATGCTGTGCTGGGTCCTCTTTGTCTCCTTTCTCTCCAGCTTTTACCTCACTGTGCTGGGAGTTCTGATCATCACTGACGCTTCCCCTCCCTGTCTCAGGTGGAGTAGTGACAGAAACACTGCCCTGACCATTGCTGGGAGTGCTGTGTGGAAATTTCAGCAGGGAACTCTCCCCCTCATTCTGTACACGTGTTTTATGAAAACCTTCATCCTGGGCAAATGATCCTGTAATAAAATAAAATAACATAAGGTTCAAATTTATGCACAGAATGTACCTCACCCTGGTCCGTTTAAGTAAGATGGATCCTAACTCATCTTCTAGATGTCATCGTTGTAAAATATGTACAGGGTCAATTATCCATGTTTTTTGGGAATGTAGAAATTTAAAACACTTTTGGAAAGCAGTACACGACCTGACTGCCAAGGTTTTGGAAATTCCGTTGGACATTACACCCATACGGTACCTCTTTGGTACAGATCTGGACAGGACACTAGACCCTGTATCTATTAAGAGGATTGGCATAATATCACATAGAGTGAAGAAATGCATCTTGCTCAACTGGAACCAACAAAGACCTCCAACGTTTAATGTATTCAAAAAATTCTGAATGATACACTGCAACTGGAACAGTGCACTTATTTTTGAAAAGATAAGGGGGATACTTTCCTGAGAACATGGGAACCCCTTATGGACCTCTGACCATCCGCCCAGCCCGGACTATGTGCCTTGACTATGTAGAAAAGAGTCATATGTACTGTGACCATAAAATTTTATTTTATTTTATTTTTCTTCTTTTTCTTTTATAAATACGTATTTATTTATGTCTTCCCAATTATTTATTTATTTTGATATATTTATTATTATTAGTATATATTTTTTTCCCTCCCCTCAGTTATATGTTCTCTGTTCTGTAACTGTGATTGTTAAAAGATGAGAATGAATAAATAAATAATTGAAAAAAAAAGTTACATGAGGTTAACATGAGGTTAAATATAACATGAAGTACCAGAAGGGTATTTGGAAGATTTCCAGAGAGAGCTCTCCTCTTTGTCCTCCACACCTAGTTTGTCAAAAGCTTTGTTCTGGATGAGTCACTTGTATTATAGATAAATGAACAGTAAATAAACAAATAAATAAATAATATGTAACTGAATACGATGCGAGCCAAAATTGAAATATATAAGAAACCTGTTTTGAAACATATTTTAATCATGAGTAAAAATATACTGAACAGCAAGCAATGTATATTCAATATTTGCATTGTATTGTCACCCAGATGTTGAAATTTGTTGAACATTGAGAATGATTCCTGCTGCTCGTCTGCACTCACCTGACTCTTCCTGAGATATTCTCACTCTCCCCTCAGCCATGGTGTCCTTTGCTTTCAGTGGTGTCTTCTCATCCTCAAGAGAGGGTTTATTTGGGCTGAAGACCCCTTTAGACATGGCATCAAACATATGAACCTTCTCCCTGACACTTCCTAAGGAAATACAAAACAAAACCATGCTGTATCTTTGCGGTGCAGGATAATGTGGCTGGGACTCATGGATGAATTCAAGAGCTTGCTACCTTTAGGTAAGTATCAGGAAAGACAATGTAAGAGTCTATTGCTTGTTAGATGTGTAGCCAAAATGTACATGGTATGTAAGTTTTAACTTATCAATGGTATGGATAATCTTTGAAAGAATGTTGTAGATCAGTGTTCAGCGCAATAGAAACAATACTTTACCTTGCCCAGGATTCTGCTTGTTCTCATGTTTTGAGCTGATTAGCTGCTCTGTTTTGGGAGAATGCATATTAATCATTTTGTACTGCTAAACAGACATTCATAATTTTGGATGGAGCTGTTCTCAAAGTGTTAACTAAAATGATTAACACATGACATTTTAAGACTTCCTGACAACTGTGTAAGTGATTATGCAAGAGGTTAGTTATCATTATGTTAGGTATCATTATCATTGTTATTTGAATATTATTATGTAATTGTACGTTTCTATTTTATATTGATGTTTTAATGTATGTATTGTATTGCTATGATGACCATTATAAATTTAATTCATATGCCTATTCTATATATGTCACTATTGGATCTGGGGAGGAAGGTATTGGAATGGAATTGGAAAACAGTCTTTGACCATAAGCCTAAAACAAAAAAATTTAAAAATGGGAAGTTTTTTTCTTCCAAAAGCACATGAAACCATGGGCTTGGCCTGGTGTTTATCGTTTATTGAGTTACGTGCTAATTTGAGGCTTACTAACCCATAACTAGAGTGGCTGCATTCAAAGAAACAGATCAAGTAGCAGTGGGTCAACCAACAACAAGTATTTTTGCTGTTTACAGACATTTGTTTATTTGTACAGGTTTTACATCTGAAAAGTGGTAACCAAATGTATGCAGTGCAGTATTAATACTACTCTGTAATATATACTTGTTTTCTCATATGTACATCTACAATGGCTATTGCTGTAAATTATTTTACAGATCTTTCATCACTTTGTGAGAGACCTTACTACGTGCAACTGCATGGAGTCCAGTTAGTGCATGTCTTTGCTTTTGTTGCTTTAGTTTGTTGAGTAGTTTGTTGTTTCCACTTTGATTTCTCATCTGTTTCTTAGTCTGCCATAGCTTAGAATGCTTATTTAAGACTGCACTCTAAATATGTGTAAAATATTTCCTTCATTTAGGTTGTGCGTCTGTAGGGTAAAAGTAGTCACCCCACCCAGCCTCAAACCAGGGTGTACAGGGTGCCAAACCTGCGGCTTTGACCGCAACACCAAAGAGCCCGGCTCATTGGTATGGCAGTCAGAGCGCAGACTCAACTGTAGTGACAGCACTCCGTCACACTGCCCTCCCCTTCGGGAAGCGCGCCCATGTGCTTCACGCACAGAGGCGTCCCTCACGCATTCCCCCACCGTACTTCTCCCATCCCAGGGTGCCCCACTCACTCATGCTTCACCCATCTCTGGGGTCCCTCACACCGGGGTCAACCTGACCTGGGGGTCCCTCATACGGCTCACACACTGGGCACGCCTCTGATAGCCTCGCGGCCAGCCATCCATTTGTAGGAAGGGAGAGAGCAGTCACCCTACCGGGTTTGGCACCCCGTAGACCCGGGTTTGAGGCCGGGTGGGGTGACTGCTCTCTCCCTTCACTACAGCGTCAAATAGAATTGATTTATTAATCAATTGTGCAGGGAATGACTGACTAATTTGACTTAGTAAAGTAAACATAATTTTGGGGGAAGGAAAAATGTTTTTAATTTGTACTTGTACCAGACATTCCCAGGGCTATCACAGTTTTGGTCTGACTTTGTTGTCCATATTTCATACAAGAACCCTCTACTATAATAACGTGAAACACACAACCTTTAAACTTGGAGCACAGATTATGCTATGTGAAATGGAGTTTATGGAATATGATAAATATGATTATGACTATTCTTACTGTGATGATCATCATCATAATAATCTACTCTATCTAATCTATCTAATTAGTATATTGGGAATATTTTAGCTGGTGTTCTGGCATGCACAAGTGTGGTGCTCTTTAGTTCAGTTAGTTCAGTGTCTGTCTGCCTCCTGCACTAAATATGCCACTAAAGGACTGGGAGAGGGGGGGTGTGCTTTGTGTAATCCTCTGTCCCTGACTCTCTTCTCCACTTCCAGGCTGAAACAAAGCCTGGAGGCCATGTATGCTACAATCATATCAATAAATACCATCAGTGGCTTACCATTTTCAGATGGTGCTTCAGGATTTTCCCTTTGTCCTGTTCTTCCTATAACATAACATTGTTCATTATTCATTATCACCATCAATATTATTATTAACAATAGTAGTAGAGGAGGTGATTCTGAATTCACAAGAGGAACATCATAGAACTGTATTCATCTCTGCAACCTTGCTTGGTAAACTAGGTAAACTGACATTGTAAACTGCTGATCATCTACAGTATGTAAGCCAAGCACAAGGCTTCAAATGTTGGAATAAGTGCTGTATTTATGACTGAGTCACTAAATGATCATTCTGGTTATCATCTTTCTGTATGCGTTCTATTCATGTAGGGGGAAAACGCTGCCAAATATCAAACTGCAGTGACATACAGTATGTCTACATAACTCTAACAGCACACTTTGAAAAAGCTGTGAAATCTATCAAATAAGAATAGACTATCTTGAATACATTTTTCATGGCAGTAGTAAAAGTAAACCTGGAGTTTCTGGAACAGAAGAGTACGACCTTCACATTACAGGGTGACTCATAATTTTACTAGTATATGCTCTATAAAGACACTGACCTTTCCGGTATTTCTTCCAGTACATGAACAGCCCCAAAATAATGATGATGAGGAGGAGGAGGAGGCAAACAACGATTGCAGCGACAGGGGGGTGGGTCATCTCCTGAGGAGAGAAGAAAAACAAAACATGTAAAAACCATTAAAACGGTAAACTATATTCCACCATGCTGATGAGACTACCGACAGACCTTTTCCCTGCTGCTGTGCACTTCACAGGATGTCCAAGTTGTCACTTCAGTAAATTATCAGGTCTTCACTTGAATAATGCAGTGTAATCAGACTTATATCCCCTGTGCTGTGCATAATAAAAATGTGATATTAAGTGGGTTGTGACTTTAACAGGGATTAAATATTCAAGGCCACCACTACATGGAAGCAAAGAATAATATTTTAACCCTGACCATTCACGCACTTCATAGTTACGTTCAGTGATTTAAGTAATAACATAGTGTGCTACACAGCATAGCAGCCCACTTTAAGAGCATGTCATCTGCTATACAGCATTTCTCCAAATTACTTTAACATTATTTCTCAGTCTAGTATGCAAGACAATCAAATAGAAACAGTGTAGACAGTGCTACTGTACAGTCTAATAGCCTAATGAGTGCATTGTATAAGGAATTAGAAACAGATCAACAGCCCTGTAAAATAATCATGGTGGCATTTTTAATTACTGTTTGCAATTTTTGAAAGGTAGGAGACAATAAACAATCTAATATCATCAAGGGAAAACATCCCGCATTCTTAACAATTTTGACACTGGTTAAAACATTTAAACAGTTTAAAGACAACATCAACAGCAACAAATATATGTTCAACACTCTGAGAGATTAGAATTTAGATAGCTGAAGCTCTCTCAGTTAAATGTGATCTACCCTTATTTCAACTAAGCTTTCATTAAGCCACCCGAGAGCAGTCAGCCTAAAAAAGGTAATGATATTAGCAATGGAATATTGGTAGCTGGTGGTAGTTTAGACTACTGATCCAACCTGATATATGATATGATATGATATATGACAAGCGTCAAAATCAAAATTTGATATTATTTGAAGTTTGGCCTTCTTCTACAAAGGGGAGTATTTTTCACTGCCTGGAGTTGAGTTACTGTGCATGTATTTTCAGCACAGTGTTGATAACTACTCTTTGTTTATCTGATAATCTCACTGAAGTTTTGCTTCACAAATTCACCCCACCAACACTGATTGGCTACTCAAGATGTTTCTACAGGTTGATATGGTATGATGTGTTACATCAATTATTTTAAAACTATATACCTGAAGAGAAAATGCTATGATTGACTTCTCTGAATGGGATAATAAACAGGATTCCTGGTGATATTGACAGAGGGTTATAAAAAATGAATGATATTTGACATGAGGTGATATTTGACATGAGGTGAGATTAGATGGGTTCATCAGTAAACATACATGGCATAGGTATCAGTCACTGTGAATAAAGGCATCTGCTGATCTAATGACTATAACAGTGATCCCTGTCTCAGGTGTGTGGACATTACCTGGAGGGAAGCAGCTCTGAACATCAAAATCCTCTCTGCTCTGGCTCACTGGGTTGTTCAGCACACAGGTGTAGACGGAATCAGAGCTCTTCTCTCTCTGGAGCCGCAGCTCAGGCCCTGACTGGCTCTGTGTGTCGGGCCCCTCCCAGCTGTACTGAGTAACTGGGCTGAGGTCCCCAGCACACAGCAGCGTCACCGTGGTGTCACTCACATTGCAAGTCACTTTTGGTTTTGTTAGAGTATCTGAATGAGAAACAAAGGCCAATTATCACTGAGATGACTTTGATGCACTTTACCTCATGTAACCCTCTTATCCAGGGAGACTTACTGCAGATGATATCATTTTTGCATAATGTGACATACATCTCTACTGCAGGATATTTGCTGGTGCGTTTCAGGTTAAGTATTTAATGCAACTGCAGTTTCCCACTTAGGATTCACTGTTGTAACCACCTGGTTTCAAACCCAACTTGCACACCAGCAAGTGTCTCATCAGTGTTCCTTCATACAGAGGGGCTTCTATCATAGAAGCAAGATTTTATATCTTGTATCTTTGCATAAAAAACAAACAGTTGTAGTTATTCAATCATATAGAATGCATCTTATGATTTAAATATTGTATATCACTATGGCATATATTTAGCATAATAATTACAGAATAATAATTTAGCAAAATAAAAACATTAATGCCATACATTTGACAGACTGACAAAAGTTCACTACACAACATAGATTGAACCTTATTTGAACAGGAAACCTGGAATTATTACCATGCATACCATTACAAATGTTGATCCTAAAGCACCAAATCACCCAGATTCTGTCATAGAAATGAGCTTAACTTACATACCAAAGACTTTCACTTCTTGATGATAGTACTTCAGGTGTCCTGCTATCTGCAGCTCTGCCGTGTAGTTCCCAGAGTCATTTTTTTTTAGGTTTTTGAGCGTAAGATCTCCTGTCGCATGATTCAGGGTTATTCGTCCTTTGAATTGCCCGAACTCTTGCTGGCTACTTTGGTCAAGTTCCACCACTTTATTGCCATTGTGTTTCCAGAGAATTTCATCCCACTTTCCATCAATGGCTGGTCTGAGTGTGATTATCCCATCCATTTTGACATTGAGAACAGATGCGGCCTCACCTGCAACTGAGCAAAAGATACGGGAAAAGTGGAAGAACCAGGGCTTTCTTATTTCCGCTCTTACCCAGGACAGCATTCATAGATTACTTATTTAAATACACATTAATGCAGCTGGGTAAAGTTAAGCTTCCTTGGGTAAAGCAAGTATTTCAAGGGATACAACTTTCATGTTCAACCTGGGGATTCAACCTGCAGGTTTTCTGCTTACAAATCCTGTTATTTTAGCAGAACAATGCACCAACCTTGTTTACTGGAGGGAAACTGAGCATCAGCCAGATAGGTGTAAGTAGAGCTTGTAACTAGAGGTTTGAAAGCGTTGTTTCTCAGATACTGCCATTATACCATTGAGCAAGAAATGTTTCCCGGATTGCTGCAGTCAATACCCAGCTCTACCAGTATGTAAGAGGTAATAGAACTGGGCAAAGTGACCTCAGAGAGGAAAAACACAAGCAAATCTCAGCCAAAAACAAACAACAAAAACATTCTTAATAATGCACTGAACCTGCAACCAACTGAAATGTCATTTAATTTGATTTCATTTTTACATGTCAGAGGCAGGTGAAGAGAGTGTAGTCTCCAGAGTGCCTCTGTGTTGGAACTTAGCAAAGTCTATACATTAAGTGCGGGTGTTATCTGGGTTAATCCATCAGGAGACAATGGTTCCCCCTACAGGGCGCTGTCCAAACCTGTCAGCAGATCGGAATGTTTGTTAGAACCTTGTTGATTCAAAGGCATGTGATAAGCTTGCAACTACGCAAGTGATGCCATTCTTCCTACAGGTCCCTAAAGGGATCACACTTTTCTGTTTTTCAGCACTACCATGAATTCTTGTCTGCATTACAAACCTTCACATGAGCTGGAATCAAGTAAAATGAACATGTTCATTGTGCATTTTACTTGCCCCTTATAGCCAAGGCATTATAATCATGGCATCATTGTTGTATTATTATCATAGCCAAGAGGTTTATTTGATGTCTATACATTTCCGATGAAACATATGGGGGAACCATTTCTGATGAATTGTTATTATTATATGCAGTTTTCTCCCATATTTCAGGAGGCGGGGTTTATATCCCCATCATACTCAGCAAGGGCACCGGTAGGAATTTTGGGCCCCCTGAAAGGTTAATGCTCTGGGCCCCTGTATATATATGTAACAAAAATATATGGTAGAACCTTTGGGGGCCCCTGTCTGCTTGAGGCCCTTGGAATCGTCCCAACCGTTCCCCCCCTTACGGTACCCCTGATACTCAGTGCAAACATGTCACAGTGTAAAACGTGGCATGTGCTGTAATGTCTAGGCCACTGGAACCGGGGTCCCATCTTCAGTGGGAGGCTTTTGTGTCATTAGGCAAGTTAATGAATAACAAAAAGTACCAATAAAGGTTACATGTGTAAATAGTAATGTGTACAAAATAATGTGTTCAGAATAAATGAGAATAAAACTGCCAGCAACCCAGGTCATTTGGAATAATAGTAAATGCTATACGAATAATTAGATGATATAAAGAAGTGACATCTGTGATTGTTTTCAGCCCTGAGGGTACACCCCTTACAGAGATCTAGCTGGTACTCAGGCCACCGCTTCCAGCCCCCACCCCACCAATCAATCAGCTCACAGGGACCGCCCAGGTCCAGCACATTGCCCTGCCGTCCTCAGCATACAATATCGTCGTTGGACTGTTCACTCACACTGCTTATTGTTCATCATACTGTATATATATGAGAAACCAAATCTTCCAAATATTACAAGTAGTTTTTAACTGCCAGAAATTGTTTCTTCCATTGTGTTTAGCTCAGAATTTGTATTAATGTGTTGTACCATAATTAGCTTTGAAAAAAAGAAGGGAGGGAGACATGGTTTACCTCAAGACCTCTGTTTATAACAGCAATGATTAATGTTCCCTTTTATTATATGATTATATGGACAGGTTTGATCAGGGATATAATGAAAAGTGACGTTTTGGACAGCGCTCTTTAGGGGAAGCTTAATTCCTAAGGGGAATGTACTGGCACAAATGTTGTGATGGCGCTGTATTGTGCTCTCGGCAGCGGTAATGTGCCAGTTTTTCCAAATTCGGGCAAATACGTAATCTGATTTGGGTAGGATAACAAGCAATCGCAAACTAGCTATTTTGACTATTGCGTACTCCAGCAAAAAGTACATACAGCACCCTTTTTATTTCTCCGTATGTCTTGATTAAGCACTCATACTACTAAAAAAATCATTCCTACTGAGATAATCCAACTCTCTACCCAGTCCTGCGAATATTATTGGTTTAAACAAAGCTAGGGAAATCTTGTAGACTGTTCCAATAGGTCTCCGGGAGGCGAGTCCTCACCCGCTACACCCACTCCATCCCCATAACAAACATATTCTGATGAAGGAAAACAGAGGGAGAACAAACAGGTCTAATTACATATTTCTGGATTTTGAATCCCGACTTTTGTGATTGCTTTATATAACAAAATACAGAAGAAAACGTCACTGCGTTTTATTAGCGTATTAGCGTATGCTGTCTCAATCTTCCAAACAATATAATCTCTTATCTCCCGACTGGTTTATCCTGGCAAATAATTAACTCTGTTGCAGTTTGCAGTTTGTGCTTCAGTTCCCCAATGACCCGATGTCCGCCACAATAACCTGTAGACTGCATTGAACCGACACTGAACTTTAATAAAAAATGAGGCAAAATTAGTAACTTGCCAACTACCTGCTTTAAATGTAAATCTGAATACATACTGAATAGGTATTTTATCTAGAAATAATTGAGCTACGCTCAAAATAAAATAATCTCTGATCAAGTGTAATCCATATCTATTTCAGGGAAACCACATAATGATAAAAAAAGAAATCAGTATAATCAAAACATGACTGTAGTGCAGGTAAAGCAATTGCGAAATTGATATTTTCTTACCAAATGTGAGGTTCGCGACAATAAAGGCTAGTGCCTTGATTCGGTGGAGTCTAGCTGCCATCGGTCACCTTCAGACTGTACTTTAGATTCGTGTATCCACTGGCACTTTTAAAGCCTTCCATGAAAAGCGAAAGTAAATGTTCATTGGGCGTTTCCAAACGATTACTGCCGTCCATACCTGTTATAACATGTAAACTGAAGAATATCCCGACTACATACATATGTATTTGGTTGCAGAATTTCTTCTATTCTAAACACGAGGTTTCTTTTGAGTTTGTGTCAGTATGTAGTGGATAGGAAGCATAACTTTGCTTCAACAAGACAACTGACACGCCTGTTTATTACGACTATTTTTTAGGGTTTAAACCGGGGGGTGTTCCTTCTGTACTATCAAGCGAGGTACCTAACAGGTACCAAACAGCTTCAGAAAATATCCCGCAAGATCCTCTTTTTTGTGGTTTCACTGCAGAGTATCTTGACATTCTATTGTATGTTATATATATATATTGCATTTATGTATCACGGCATGTACAGTTTAGATTATGTCAGCATTGCAAATAACCAGCTGTATTAATGGATAGTGTAAGCAAATAAAATGAAAACACGGATAAACTGAATGTCAGGGGATGTGGTTCATAATCAACATAAAGAATTTTAAGGTGTGTCTGTCTAGTGTCCAATCAATGACAAGTGGCGTTATATACTGACCAGAAATACAAGTCCCGAAAATTCGGGGATTTCCTACTGGGAGAATTCAAGGTAAGGTCGCCTACTACAAATTGTTTAGCGTCAGGCATTACGATTTCCGGGAAATCGTAGGTAAATTACAATAATGCATCACTAGATGTCAGTATCGTACAACCAATGGCACTTTACAGCGAGAATGGTAAAGCAAATAGAATGTCAGCTGATGTATTACGACCCTAGTTAATGTGCAAAATATTTTAGTGAGTGACTTGATCCATCACATTGAACACACATATTGATAGGACAAAGCAAAATGAAACGTGTTCCCTCAAAAGAAAGTGTTATCAGCATATACGATGACAGCATGAGACGTAAGGAGAATTTTTGAAGGATGGCTACATCATGTGCTTTTTAACAATTGCCTCATCAAAACTCCTGCTGTACTGGTGTTAAAGTGGTGGCAGCGAAGGGATTCTGAAAGAACACCAGCATCAATGGTGTTGGAATACCAATCACAGAGCATTGAAAACTCTAACTCTCCTTTGAAACATCAAAGGAATCTTGTCCATTTAGTACAGGGTATAGGGTAAAATATACAATGTTGTGCATGTTCATGACTGGTAAGTATTCAGTGCAGTGCCACAAAGTCAGCTTACATGCACACAAATGTGTATAGAGTGCCCTGCATATTTATTCATGACCTCGAATAGTAATAAAATCTATAGCTATAAAAGAAAATATATATCTTTTTACTATTTTTATGTGTTATATTAAATCTTATTACCATTGATCAAAGCCATATTGTTCCCAAACAACACATTTTATTCTGTAACACATGAGGGTCACATTTAGCAACACCTCTGTAGTAACACTTTGTTTTCTGTACATTTAAATGCGAGTCCTCCTGTAGCAAGGATAACATGTACAACATGCTTCCTGTAGAGTTTTCCGAGGTTCTGGAACTTCTGAGGGTAGTGTTTTTTGTCAGTTGTGTCAGTGTCAGTTTTTGTCTGCTGGCAGCATTGCTCTGGGGTCTTCACATCTTTTGGCTGTTGGCTGCTCTCTTGACTTTGAGCCATTACATCACATTACATTTTTGGCATTTAGTAGAAGCTCTTATCCAGAGTGACTTATGTTGGTTACAATTATTTACATGTTACCCATTTATACAGCTGGATATTTACTGAGGCAATTGTGGGTTAAGTACCTTGCCCAAGGGCACAACAGTGGTGTCCCAGCAAATCGAACTGGCACTCTTTCAGTCATGAGTTCTGCTCCTTGCTACTATGCTGCACTACCACCCCACCATGAATACGTGATTGGATTTTTAATATGTCATATCATCCTTCAAGGGCATAAGATGCTTTGAAATATGATATATTACATTACTGGCATTTAGCAGACACTCTTACCCAGAGTGACTTACATCAGTTACAGGTTTTTACAATGTTATCCATTTATACAGCTGGATATTTACTGAGGCAACTGTGGGTTAAGTACCTTGCCCAAGGGTACAGCAGCAGTACCCCTGTGGGGAATTGAACTGGCAACCTTTCGGTTATGAGTCCTGCTCCTTCCCACTATGCTACACTGCTGCCCCACCATGAATGTTTGATTGGATTTAGGTCTGGTGATTGACATGATCACGTGAAAACATTTTCTTTGTACTTACTAAACCATTACTTTGTACCTGTGGATGAAAGCTTTGGATCTTTGTCATGCTGGAATGTCCACCTTGTGCCACACTTGAGCTTTTTGGCAAAAGTATGTGCTGGAGTTCATAACTCTCTCTGTTATAACAAGGGTCCCAGGACCTATAGATACAAAAAAACAAAAGATAGTAACAACCCTGTAGTGTTTCACCATGGGCATGGGCTCCTTCTCATCATGTCCACGGTGAAAGGGTCATGCCTAGGTTGCACGGAAGTAGCCCCTTTTTGAAGGTAAGCCACATAAATAGGCCAATTCAAGGGCACTTGAAGTTGCCAAACTATGCCTGAAAAATAGTGTTTTGCAGCACTGCTATGACTGATGCTACATATTACACTTGAAACCCCCTTTTGGTGGTTGTACAACAAAGACCTTATGTATTGAAACACTTTCTTTTAATAGTCGAGTTTTAGTGTAGTTGTTTAATAGTGTAGCACTTAGTCTACATTTTCAGCATGGCACCTGGTTATAACATGGTTATTGTAGCCCTGTGTGATGGAGTGATGTTTCTTCTTTGGGCTGATGTGTTGTGTATGTGCTGCTGTTCATGTGTCCTTATATGGACTTGCATTGCCTTTTAAGTCATTCTGGGTGAGAGAATTTGCCAAATTAATCTTTATGCAGAATGTCCTTGAATGTATTTGTTCATCTCCAAATTGCCAGCTGCTTACAATCCTGAAATGTTCTTGCTCATTTTGCGACCTTCTTAAAGATACTGCAGTGTGTTTGTGTATCATCTGAGGTCTGAGCAAAATGACCTCATTCTCTTCAGTGATGTATTTCCTTTTTGCAAGATCCCACTGCTGCCAGCGTAGGCCCCCAGATGACGCCAACCTACGCCTATTTTTCGAAGACAGGAAGTGTCCTATATAGCAACAGTTTCAAAAATTACTCAGGTTGAGTGTGAGCATTGAGCTGGTCTTATTACAACATAACATGGATCCTGCTGGCAATTGTTCATACGTGCTGTGTCTGTCAAAAAGAGGAGAGCATGTCCACATCTGATGACCATTTCAGTGTAATATACCTAAGTCTAGGACTGAAGTAAAATATACTTTAAACAATATCTCTCTTATGCTCCTAAAAAATCACACTCACACCACCATATAGGCGCCTCACTGGTCAAATGATTGAGGTTAAGGGTCAAGTTGGGGTAGTGAATGATAGGCTGACCTGTAGGAGGTGCCACTCTTATTATTATCATTATTATTGCTCAGAATACTAGGCTGACATTCCTGTTTTCTGGCTCTTCCAGAAAGCATGTTCTACATTCCTCCTACAGGCTACAGGTATGTACTGTTGGGCTGTGAATACCTACATGTATAGCTCTCATAACCCTGTAGTAGGTAGGTATACAGAATTTTCAAACAGTGATTTGCAGCAAATAATAACTCATGGTCATATGGTTTATGTTTATGTTTTTATATGAAAAAAATACTCTACTTTCACAAAGTAGAGCAGAGAGTCTATTGGAGCAAAACTGAGCAGTGATGTATTCATTTTTTTTGTGGATATATGTATAAAGCTTTTTTAAATAAAATGTCCATACTAACAGTAACTGTTTCATGTAAATCTGTTTAAGGTTCATCCAAAATTTTTATTCATTTTTTGGCTAACAAAATCAAAGTTAATTTATAAATCAAAACCTAAAGAGGTTTAACTATCGGTGGCAGGGACTGCATCTGTGAACAAGAACTCATTCCAATTTCTGTGTAGTTAAGTGAAGTATCACAATGTGGCACAGGAATGATCATTTTGTGGAAAACAACATCACCAGAAAGGAAATGTTATGAGTTAACATATCAGTGTTGAAATAATACATTCTATACTGATATTCTTTGTTTTCCACAACAAGTGTCTGAGCCCAAAGTGATTTTCAACTGTAAAAAGGCCACACTCACCTGCAGTGGAGATAAATTCACAGACCTGACCTTTCAAGTGAGGAATGACCAAAAATATTATGCACAGTGAAATTAAGGTAGAGATACCATTAGATCCAGAGTAGCTCAAACCCAATGTTACATACTCATGTACAGTAAAGAACAAAGTTAGCGAGGCCACAAGCAAAGAAGCTACAATTGACTGTCTGGGTAAGCTTTTTAAAAGTATTCTCCATGCCTACAGAATTATGTATTATACTGTAAACGCAAAATGTTTTTTACTGAAGATACATTGTGTCAATTTTTTTAATTTATTTACCCCTTCTCTATTGCAGCTGGCAACATTTATCAATTTGTTCTTATTTTTCAATTACATTTTGGCCCAAAATTTGCAATTTACTCAGTGAAGTATAGTAGACTTAATTTTAGTGGCATAGAAGGAAATTTATATGTGGGCAGTGGAGACACTCCTGTGCTTATTTCTGCATAGTGAAGTTGGGTGTCATTACATGTATCATGATTTGTTTTATGTGAAGCACTGTGGCTTCATATTCTCATATGTACAGTATTATAGGGAATATGTCAATACACACAGCTAATACCAACCCTTGAGAGTTAGAGACTCTTGTATTGGTTTATGGAGAAGATTAAAGTTAAGAACATCATTTCCTCTTGGCTTCTGGCCACTCCCCATCTAACCCAGGAGACCTGTTTCTGTTCCGTGAAGCACATCTCACACATTTTAAACACTCTCTCACACTCAAATGCAGACACAAGTACAATGATGAGCTGGAGAAAAATCTCTTTTATTCTGTTCCTCTGCAGTTTTGCCCCTGTGAAACTGAGTAAGTAAGAATCATTTGTACTGCTTTGTAAATTAATTTCTTCTGGTCAACTTTCAAAGATGGATAGTGTAGTAATTTTGTAAAAACTGAATTGAAGTAGATTGGGTCTTACACAGGCTCATTGGTGTTTGTACTGAATTTTGTAAGTCGTATCAGTTTAAAAGTGTGCTGTCAAGTATCCTTTATATTTTCATTACAATGAGTGTATTTAGTTTAGTTTTTATCTTCAGTGTAACTGGGGGAAGAAAAGTGATATTTGCATGCATGGATGACTACATCCATTTCTAGTTATCTGTTCTAAGAAGTATGACACTTGTTAAGTTCTTTTGTGTTATCTGGCACAGAGGTGCAATATCACTGGCTCACATACCCTGTTAAAACAGATTCTTCATTTGCATAGTGGAGTAAGTAAATAGAGAGATGGATTAAATACTCTTTTTTCCATGATTTACTGAAACTTCCGTTTTACTTAAATGACCATGTTTTTAAATTTCCTGGGATTGAAATGAATTAAAATTAGTTTGAACAGAAATACAAAGTAGTGCTTGTCTCCATCAGTTAAATTTTGGTAACGTTTTTAATGTTTCAAAGAATGACAATATTATTTTTATGTGGCAGTGATCATGTCAGTATCTCTCATCTAATGACTGTTCTGACAGTTGACCATTTTAACTGCAATTGTATATATTATATTAATGCTGTCTGGCACTCTAAAGACACATTCTTTTTTTGTTTTAAAACCAGTAATTATGAATATTAATTATGCCGGAGGTCTCATACTTAGGGAATTTGGTTTAAATTTGAGTTGTGTTATACTTGCTTAATTTCTGTTTGTATTTTGCTGTGCATTACATAAGTTGCCTTAAATAAATAAATGTAGGTAACTCTTGATTGAGGTATATACCATGAGTGATTTTTAAAAGTAGTAATTTTGTACTTTTAATCAGTATGTGTGCTCGTATGTGTGTTTGCGTGTGTGTGTGTGTGTGTGTGTGTGTGTGTGTGTGTGTTTGAGAGAGAGAGAGAGAGAAAAAGGGAGGTACAGAGAGAAAGATTGAGAGACAGACCAAGTAGAAATGAGAGACAGAGGGGGAGAGACATGTAGAAAAGAGGGAGGGGGAAGAGAGTGAAAGACAGACATAGAGGGAGAGAGAGAAGCCATAGTCAAGACATGGCTGCCAATGGAGGAAAGGCTGTACAATCACTGTGAGACAGGGGTGAGGCATTGGAACTTCCTCCAAAATTGTGAATAAATAATGATAAAGATAAGCAATTCAATTTGTAATTGAATTTCTCCGACTTCTCTCCCAGGTACAAAAAAGAATGGACAATAGTAACATTTCTGGGGAACAGTGAACAAGCAACTAACACAAAAATTAATCTCATTGCACTAAGTAAATTGTTATTATATCCCATATCAATAATAGTATTGCTAATGTTGTTAATGTCATCGTTTTTACCCATTTTTATTTTCATTTTGTAACCTATCTTATTGAATTGCTTTATGATTTATGTGTTTATCAAAACAGTAAAGCTAGTTAGCATTTAAATAAAAATAAAAACGAGAGAGACAGAGAAAAGCACAGAGAGAGAGTTTTGTGTTGAGGTCTGAATTTGTTACCTGAATACTTCTGTTTCATATTTCCTCTCTCCTGAACATTCTGCTCTGACAGATGACCCATGCAAATTAGAAGGAGAACCTGAGACCATTACACTGGGTTATAAGGGCCTGACAGAAAAGCACCATTTAATATGGAAACACAACGGAAAAACAATCTTCGAGAGGAGAAAAGGCAAAATAAAACCAGGCCAGGAATCGGATATAAGTACGGATGGCTCTCTCAAGCTGAAAAACCTAAAGATCTCACAAGAAGGGGACTACAAAGGAGAGGTCTTTGACGAGGATGGAAAGTCTATCACAATCACTACGAAAAGAGTTTGCGTAGCGGGTAAGTAAAGTCTAAAGTTATTCCACACAGGGCGATATGTTTTAATGGTATGTATGCTGCTTTATGTAGTTGTATTCTATGAGTTAGACTTAATTTATTTGCTGTTTGTGTTCTGTAGTGTGAAGCCTAATGCTCTGTAAGTGTGCCAGATAAATTGCTAATAATTTATACTGCTATTAAGTCTAATAATAATAAAAATGTTGACAATTATTAGTAAACTGGGCACATACACATGGAATA
This sequence comes from Megalops atlanticus, assembly GCA_019176425.1. Lineage (NCBI taxonomy): Eukaryota > Metazoa > Chordata > Actinopteri > Elopiformes > Megalopidae > Megalops > Megalops atlanticus. The sequence goes on from CM032889.1 coordinate 11,711,544, forward strand.
TTGAAAGTAAATCGATAAAAAGACATACCTTGGGCTAAAACCAAGAAACATTAGGAATCAAAGCTCTAACCAAGCATGAGTTGTTCTTGATTAAGTATCACAGCGCAAAAGAGATGATATGAGTCAACAGTCCTGTGATATTAACTGAAACAGTAATATTGATATTCTTTATTTTCCAGAACGACTATCTATGCCACAAGTGGTTTTTGACTGCAACAAGTCCATAGTGAAATGCACTGTGAAAAAATCCACAAACATAACCATTGAGTGGAAAATTAATGATAAAATCCAGTCGGGACAAGACAAGGAGGAAATCCAGTTCGATCCAAAGAAGATCAAATCCAGCGATGTGTACTCATGTACAGTAAAGAACAGAGCGAGCAAAGCGACAACCAATGAAGCAACTACGTGTACAGGTAAGCTTTTAACTGTGCATTCTACTGTAAGCGCAAAATGCTTTTCACTGAAGGTACATCGTGTCAATTTTTGCTTCATCTTTGCCTTTTTTTATCGCAGTTGGCAACATTTCTACATCTCTTCTTGCTTCAATCAATACACAAGAAGATTAGAAATGTATTAAACACCTTTGAATGTATGGACGTACTATGTCACACGATGTTGGAAACGTCAACAGAGGCACTATGAAACTACAAGGCTCAGATCAAGGTCACGTTTAGCAGTGAGGGGAATCTGACATTTTTGTAATTGCATTCAGGTACCACTCCAGAAGGAAAGGCAAATATCCCAGAGAAATTGTTTGGCTTGGACTTCTGGCTCATGGTTGGGATTTTAGCGGCAGGAGGGTCTCTGCTGCTCACCCTGGTCACGGTGCTGATGATCTGCGTCTGCCGGAGAAGGCGTCAGGGAGAGAAGCGACTGCGCGGTAAGAGTGCGGGGGGTGTGCCGCCACCGAAACGCACCACCGAGCACACAGCGCGACAACGAGCACCATCACGGCACTCAGCATCACTGCCTTTGAAATGCTGCGCATGGGAAACACTGTGTCTGCTGATAGCAACTGATCCTGGATCAGAATCACGCTTTCAAGATGCAGGCTGAGCCCTGCGACCTGGAATTTTACTATCGGGCAGTTTCAGTGGCTGGCTATGACCAGGCGTCAGCAGTGGTGGGACATTATTGGCTTTGTCTTTCTGGGGTAGCATGGGCTTACACCAGGCCAGGTTCTTCATCTCACTGCTGTATTAGTGCCTCCTAGCAAGTCTTTAGGCACCTGTAAGTTACTAAGTTGTCATCCTCAAACTGGCACTGGCCCTTTTATACACCAAGGGAAATGTAGTATGTACATTGATGTGTATATCTAAATGGGCAGGCAATCATTGGTTCAAATGTAATGTTCTAGTTGGCTTGTCAAAGATTATGGGATGAAGAACATTATTTGTTTGTATGTTCTCTTTTTTTATAACAAAACGCCAATAATATAATATTAACAATGTTTTGTTATAATGGACTGTGGGTCAGAAGAGTCTCTGGTTGGTCGAACGTAAAATGTTAGAATCAGATGACTCAGCACAGTAGTTTCTGATTGGTCATACGAAAAATGTTTGAATTAGATGAGTTAGGACACTAGTCTCTGATTATAACAAACATGTAACAAGCTTACACAAAATTAGTTTATGTCATTTTTTGTTTGCTTGTTTTTTTAATTGATTGAATTGGTGTAAAGTGCACTCTAATAATAAGAATCACCGATAAAAGAATTATTTACAGCTTACAGCACAGTGAAATTACTCATGATAAAAATTTGGAAATTTAAATTTGCTTTCAAAAACATGACAGACAGAAATGAGACAAGCCAAGTAAGGACAAAAATATCAGCTTGCAACAGGCCTAAGTGTCTGCGTTTCAGTTATCATTAACTTATTTACCAGAAAAAAAGGTTTAATAAGAGTATTTATCAGACAATTAAACAAATCTACTCCTTAGTGACTGATCTTGATATTTTATATTTGAGAAGCAAGGGGCCAATACAGTATGCACAAGCACAATGGTAATAACAATTGTACTTCGATTATGGCCACTCAATTTTACCTCTTCGTGGCCTAGTGAAAATATGCCTGGGACTATGTCTGGGTCCAGACCCGTGCCTCCAGAACCAATGCTCCCTCTTCTTCCTTATGGATTATGCCCATCTCCGCTTTTGTCTCGCTTGTAGCTTTGCAGAAACCAGCTGGGGACATGGTCAGACCACCACAGCACATGGTCAGGTTAACCTTCCCGCGCGGGTACAATGAGGACTCCCTGAAAAACTGTAAATGTAAACCCTGTGTACATTTTTGTGCTGTTTTCATAGTGCTACCCACCTGTGTTCCCAGTCTTTACACTGCATTATTGTCATTTACTGGATGCTCCTATCTAGAGCAACCTACGCAGCGGTCATTCACAGGCAGCAGATACACGGCTCGAGGAGAGACGGTTCCTCCCTTTCATACTGCAATCACACTCGCGCGGAACTGAAGTGCTTGCCTCTCCTTTTAATGTTCACATCAATAAAGAATCAAGCGTTGCAGGCTATTGTATTGCAGTATTAAATATACAAAGTGAAACATTTGCCCATGAGCATTTGTACATGAGCTGAAAGCACACTACATTCTAATTTCCCTGGGACCACAAAATGATATCAGCAAACAGCAAAAGCTTCGTCGTGGTAGGGTGATTTCCCTTGCTTTGTTTTTGGTGTTTCCTATGGGTGACGTGCGGGTGTGATGAGACATGTATCAGTGGGTGTGTGTGCATGTGTGTGCATGTGTGTGTATGTGTGTGTGTGTGTGTGTGTGTATGTGTGTGTAGAGATATTTGTGTGTCCAATTAGTGCGTGTAGAGATATGTGAGATTTTTGTATGTAGAGGCATGCATGTGTGCATGTATAAATTGGTTGATTGAGACTTGTTTGACTTCAGATGTGTGCAGATGTGTGAAAAATGTGGTTTTGACATATAGATGCAGATAGAGATATTTGTGTAAGTCTGCATTTGTGCTTGTTTGTGTGTGTTTGTATGTGTGCGCGCGGATGTGTGTAGAGGTGTGTGTGTGTGTGTGTGTGTGTGTGTGTGTGTGTGTGTGTGTGTGTGTGTGTGAGGGTGTGTAGAGATGTGTCTCTGTGTGTGGGTGTGTGTTTGTGTGTGCAAGTGTGTGTATGTGCTGTAAGAATTCTAATTTGAGAGAGCTCAGACAGGTTCCAATCAAGTGCAATAATTCCTGTGCAATAATGCTTCCGTCTCTGGGTCATTCAGCTGCTTCATCATTCTTGACAAGGGTACTGGAGTTTCACTTGTATTACCTTTTGGACTGTTCAGTGTGTAAGTTGGAGCCACAGTTCAGAGTAAAGGAACAGATGAACAGTTCAGTTTTCCCTGTAACCCTTCCCCCACCCCCCCACCCCGTGCCCCTTAGTTAATAGTTATAGTTATTACTGTTAACTGATTTTTCAGTGTAGCTTATGCTGTGAAGGCTGTGTCTGTGGTAGTGTGCATTTGTGTTTCAGTGATTTCCCACATGTTTTGAACCAAATTGGTCAACTTTAGTGTATGACTATCATGGGCTTCTGGTGCTGTCTGTCTGAAGGTGCAAAAGTGTGCTCTATCCCTCCACCCCACCTGTGTTTGTCACTGCTGTTTTAGCCACCTTGACATTTTACTCTGTGGTTGGCTGTGTCCCACTGAACTTACCAAATTTGACCAACAATATTTTTATATTCTCGACATTGTTGTGGCAACCATCCACACTGGTGTGGGTATCAGTATTCTGCTACCCCTTATTGGCAGAGTTGGTGTGAAGGACCATTCAGAGTGGTGAATGGTCTCTAAGAGGCCAGGGATGCCAGATTTAGAATTTTCTTTTAAACCGGATGGATTTTTTGCTGATTTTTAAATAATTTATGAAAATGAACAGCTAACAGGAAAATTTGCAAATGACTTAGCTGAAAACAGTAAATCTTAACAGCTTTATACAGAGGGGGTGAGATCAAAAGCCATGCCTGGAAAATAGTGGGAGCAACACTTGTTGTCACACAGTTGTCATTTGATTCCTTGTACCTGTTAGTCATGTCAGTATTTTACATGTGTCAGTTCATCTGGTAACCCTGCCTGCACCTTCATCTGAGACAAAATTTCCACTCTTCTCTCCCCCCCCACCCAGATGAAGAGGAGCTACGACTGGCCAATCTGACACAACAACATCCACCTGCCCATCACGGTCACCCGGCACACCCAAAGGGCCACCCTGGACACTACGCGCACCCCCATTCTGTGGGCCAGGGCCAGGGCAATGCCCCGGCGCTGCCCAAACCTAGGGCCCAGTCGCGGCCGAGGCCTCCACAGCCACCAATGGAAGACGACGAGCCACCCCCTAGACCTCAGCCCAGGAAGAAGGCTCCACGCCCACAGAGGAACTAGCACTGTCCTGACTGTAGGAAGAGGAGGAGCTTGGTCAGAACTGCTTTACCTGCTGTGTGTTCTGTTTAAAAGCGGAGGCCTTTTGCTGTTTTTATTTTTATAATTTTTTTTTTACAGAAATATATAGATCCCTGACGGTAAGGCAGCCATTGTATATGGTAAGGACCAGAAACTAATCTTGGCCGAAACAACTAACATAGTTAACACAGCTAATTGCTAATGGTGATATTAGTTGGTTACAGAAGCAATTCTCAAGCCCAGGCCCAGGGACATGAATAAAATAAGTGTAGGGTCAAACTGAAAGGTTAAATTTTGATGACTGACCTATGGAAGAGGTGTACATGGGTCGGAGTAATGTAATTATAATTAATTTTCAGTTTCTAACCAATAAAAAAGCATACAGAAAAAATATACAAAGGGAGGTGATGCTATACTGGTATATATATGCTCTAAAGGAAGTTAGTCACCACAGCAGAATGTTCTGGAGCCTACCACATGTTGGAAACCCGCTTTTAATTGGGGATCTACATTGTTGAAACAGTTTGCGGTCTCAACCAGATTAGCAACCTTTTTTTGGTTGTTGAAATAATTTACATAAATTATATCACACATGGAAGCACACCTCATTATAGATGGATATATGTGTTTATACTCAGGAGAAGCACAGAAAAAGAGGAGAAATGAGGCCTAACCTGGAAAATGTAGAAAGTTCAAAGAGAGGGGAGGTTCCGTAGAGTTTCCGACAGACCAACTGAAAGAGGCTCTAAACTTTTTAATCCACTTGGACCTAAAATCCATGTGCCATGTCAAATGACAGCTCTTTGCGTTCACATCCTGCAAAATGAAAAAAAAGAACCTACTGAGATTTATTTATGGCGCAGGCTTAGAAATGATGTCAACTTCCTCATCTGAGTGAAGTTATTGTCATGCATACTTCTTTTATTGCCATTTATATATTATTGATATTATTTTAATGATGTTTTTTATCTTGACCAGTTATTTTATTTGTAAACAATACTTTAAAATAAAAGTCTTTCTGAAGAATTTCAAAACATATTTTTGAAATATTGTTCTTACAAATCTCTTTTAGGAAGGTGCTTTCCCATGTAGCTATACCCAAGCTGTTATTTATATTGTATAGATGTGTGTGAGAGAGAGACAGAGTGAGAGAAAAGGGGAGAGAGAGATGGAGTAAGAGAGTGAGAGGATCATAGATTTGCCATAAATCGAGGATGTACTTGACTTAAATTAGTGTCAAATCCTTTGCAAATTCTTGTTTGTTATCAAAATATTTGTATTATATGCAGATGAAAGAGACTGATGAATGTCCCACTTTAAATTAAGTGGCCTTAATACTTGTGTGATATGTTGTATACACAGTAGTTACTACGTGGATGCAAAGTGTAATGAAAAATCCAGAGGTATTAGGGCCACTTAAAAAGGGCAGCCATTTCTTTGATGCTGTGTCATTTGTGAACAGTTATGAAGTGATCGTACAGACAGGCAGGCACACAACACCCTCCAGCAGCGACGTTTCCGTTTGCATTACCATATGCAGGAGTCAAGCCTTTCTTTTCAACGAAACACCTACGATTTTTTGTGAACCCGGCGCTTCCGCCCGCTGTCAGCGCAGTGTCGGTTGACGCTTTGTTCTGCTTTCCTGTTGGAGCCGAACGCTTGCAGCGCCTGTGAGGATGGTGGATGTGGTTTTCGCAAGCTGTGACGAGAGTAACCACCTACAAGCGCGCTTGCTGAGTACAATACATTTCTGAGGCCTTTGTGAGTCAAAGATTGTTCTCTAATGCCACGTTTCTTTAGCCATTTTTGCACAAATAAAAACCTTAAAAAACAACAAAAAACCCTATTGCTATTAATAACTATGAAAACATGTTACTTTACTGTACAACACCTGGAGAGACTGTTGTCATGGCTGTGTATCGGTGTCATGATATGCTGCTTAGCAGTCGAGACATGGACCTGTGGCCTCCTTCCTGTCATACAGTATGCAGCCGAAATTCTGTGGTATATTCAACCCATATTTGTCATGATAATAGTTTTTTATGATTTCTTGAGCACGATTTTGAAAACAGGGCACATTTTGTCAAAACACTACACACAATTCACACAACCACACACACAAGTAGCAGAACACCTTGGATCTTTTGCAAAATGAAACACTTCATTCAAAACTATACAATAATTTATAAAAACCCAATTTTGTTACTGTATGGCACACACATGGTTCATACAATCTGATTCTGTTTGAGAAACATTTGTGGCGACAAAAAAGAAAGCATGAATTAGAAAAAAAACCCTAAGCATCATCTCTTCGCCTAGCTGGATCTGGCCATAGCACTTCGTCCATATCACAGGATATGTCCTCTCACACAAAACAGCGAGGGAAGAATCTTCTTGAAAGGCGAATCCATCCTTGCACAGACCCTGCATCAGTTTGGTCGCAGGCCTCCTCCATGGCTTGAATAAGGGGTATTCTGACATAGGGCTGGGGATCGTAAACCTTCCACCGCCATGCCAAAAAAACTCCTCAGTTGGGTTAAGGAAGGGAGAGTATGGTGGGAGGTATTGGAGTGAAAATTGTGGATGCTGATGAAACCAGTTTTGGACCAGAGCAGATCGGTGGAAAGATACACTGTCCCAGATAACAATGTATCTTATCTGCTCTGCATCCATTTGGCCTTCTACTGTGACGATGTTGTGTAGTCTGTCTAAAAATGTGAGTATGTGGGCTGTGTTGTAAGGACCTAAGTTGGCATGGCGGTGGAGGACCCCATTCTGCGTGATTGCAGCGCGCATTGTGATGTTACCACCACACTGGCCCGGGACATTCAAAATAGCTCTGTGGCCAATGATGTTTTTCCCTCTTCTTCTTACTTTTGTGAGGCTAAACCCAGCCTCATCTATAAAAAATAAATTCATACGGGATTGCATCAGCATCCATTTGCAAAACTCTGAAAAAAGACAACATTGTGTAGTTCAATATAGGCCTACTATAAATTTACATGTTAAAAGGTTCTGTGTGCAGTACACAGTACTGAAGTGTACATTACTTACCTCCACATATTCATGCCGCACATCTTTTACTCTCTCAGAATTTCTTTCAAATGGCACTCGGTAGAGTTGTTTCATCTGTATGTGGTGTTTTTAAGGATTCACCCCAGTGTTGATAGAGAGACCTTATGGACATTATTGAAAACTGTGTGGTCATTGAGGATGTTTGTTTGAATTTCTCTGAGGCGTATCGCATTATTGGCCAAAACCATGTTTACGATAGCTCTCTCTTGTTCCTCTGAGAATATGGGGCCCCATCCTCCTTGACGTTCTCGACCCTCAATCCTATGTAGACCAGTCAAAATACATGTGAAATGTCACAGGACAGCGTACAAGGCATTGTTTCAAACATGGAATGCCATGAATGGGTACCAAAAAGTACTGATCTAGTGCATATAGTAGGCTACATTGTACTGATTTTACTGTAGACAGTAGAGAAAAGTTGTTTTTCACCTGTGCTCTTGTCGAAATGTCCGAATTAGTATTGCAACAGTATATCTGCTGAGGTTGGGCTGAACTCTCTGTCCAGCCAGATTGTCAACCCATGGTTTACAACATGGTCGACCAATGTTGCTCAAATCTCATCTGATAAATTTGGTCTTCGTCTTCTTTGTCCACATCCTCCTCCAGGTCTACCTCTACCTCTACCTCTACCTATTTCTCTTCCTCTTATACTGCAAAGTTGCCTTCCATTTTTGTTGAAGACAGATAAACTCCCCTGTTGCCTTTTTATAGTGCTTACGCCTGATTGGTGAGTTTACAATTAAGCACCTAAGTGTCTATACACCTGACGGCCATGTTTGATCAATTGGTTCATAGGTGTGGTATTTTGAAAGGCAGTGCCTTGAAATGGCAAAAAAGTGACATCATGTTAGATTTCTGTGTCTAATGTAGAGAAGTGTGTTTAGTGTTTTGCAAAACACTGTGTGAAGTGTTTTGCAAAAAGTGTGAGGCTGATTTATAATTGTACAGATCTGGGCTGAGGTTTTGCTCCTTGAGTGTCAGGTTTCACTAACTGAGTGTTATTTTTAATTTTAGTGTGTAAGCAATCGTAAAAAACTGTAAAACTGATGATGAGGATTTGTCATTTAATGTGAAACTGGAGGGCAGAGCCCTCTAAATACGTTTCACCTCAGTGCTTGTCTCTAACTGAACCTGTGAAGAACCCCATCTCTAACACAGAACACTCTCAAAAAGGTGTTATCACACACTGCACTGATGCCGTGTAAGAAAATGTTAACATCGCGAAAACTACCTTCAAATTGGAATGATCCCTTCATTAACTCAAAGTTTTGGTCAAGCAAGTCCATGAAAAGATGAAGTTAAGTTCTCCCCTGCAAATTGCTTGGACGTTTAGAAAAATGCAGGTTCTGAGAAATGTGTGGGGACGTGTGGCCAAATTTGCTACCACACAATCTGCGCACACTTCCTGTTGACATACACGCTGAGCGCAGGAGTGACGGTCTAATCGGACAGCATCACTCTCTCAAAATTCAGACTACAGCCCAGCTTTAGTCTATCTGCTGAGGTGCCTTTCTGCTTAAAGATGAGTCACATAAAAATTTGTCACATAGATTTAAAGAACGGAAAGTTACTCTGAGTCTCACTCAACATTTCTCCTTGAGTTACCGTGATGTCCAAAATACACAATGTCTTGTAAGTAAAGACAGAGCACAGCACTCATTTCTTCGGTCAAAGATAAGAGCAGTATGCTCTGCAGTTAGATTGAATCAGGGCCTCTGGCTTCTAGATCCCACCCTCACGAACAACACATCACATTATCTTCTGATAATCTATGACATGGATGTTAGCTGATTGGTGGAGATGTCTGAAGTTTTGTGGTGACATTGCAGAAGAGATAATGGGCACCTCACGAGCTTGCTTCTGTCTCAGTGGAAGTGGAAAAAAATTTGTGTTGAAAATAAATACAGTTGAAAATAAATATGGTCATATTATTGGAATAAAGTCTATTTTTGAAGCAATGTATACCTCTTAGGGATAAATTTGTTAATTACAATACATTATTGGCATTTAGCAGACACTCTTATCCAGAGTGACTTACATAGGTTACAGGTTTATCCATTTATACAGCTGGATATTTACTGAGGCGATTCTGGGTTAAGTACCTTGCACAAGGGTACAACAGCGGAAAACCAGTGGGGAAAGTCCTGCTCCTTACCACTATGCTACACTGCCACTCCAATTAATTAAAGATCAAAAAATCACTTTTAAGAGTGTCTCTTGCTCAACCTGTTAGCCTTTGGGACAAACACTGATTGAAGGTTCTTCTCATAGAAAATGAGAAGAATGTATCACCACCTGTCCCAGGCAAATAGGTAGAATCTGGTATGACTCTTGAAGTATAATAGTGGACACAGGGTGCTATATGCATTAGATCCATGATGCAGTATTACTATGGTTGTGGTTATAATTGTGATTGTGGGCATGTTATGCATAAAATTATGGCTATGATTGTCACTGTATTTGGAATTTTGGTTATGGTTGCTATTATTGTGAAAGGGCATTGACTTCATTGACCACATCCTTGTTGTGAGGTCATGTGACTTGGCTCATGATGAAGTGAAACAGAGAGGACCTGTACGTGCATAGCACTTCTCTTTCACACTCCTTCATCGAGATTAACCCTGTAAAACAGAGATGTCTTGGATGTACTGCTCATTTATCAGGATTTGCTTGGAATAATTAAGTTGAGCCTTCTCTCTGGATAATGTTTGCAGCATATCTTTGTTGTTGTGAGAGACAGTGTGGTTCTGGGCCCCTAAGCCAGAATGTTGCAGATTTATATTCTACAGTTTTCTCCTGAGGTAATCATCTTTAATGGACTAGTAAATATGCAGCTGTTTTAAATGGTAATATATCAGCACCGGAAGTGACCCCGGATATGGATGTCTGCTTGGCAAATATATAACACATTTTCTTCTGTGATGTTCAAACACATCGTCTTTTCTGGCATGCTTTCTATCCATACTTTTCAGAATGAGCACTTTGAAGATAGATGGCATTTAGAAATGTACGGTCAAATGTCTGAAAAAAGAGGCGTTCACAAGGGATGTCTGTTGAGGCCTTAAGCCAGGGGGATGTAACCAACCTCCTGTTACAGACATCAGCCAGACATATGGTCATGGTCTAATTCAAAAAGTGTGTATGCTCTGCAAGAATGTGTGTGGTTGTGTGTGTGTGTGTGTGTGTGTGTGTGTGTGTGTGTGAGAGAGAGAGAGAGAGAGAGAGAAAGAAAGAGACAGATACAGAAGGAAAGGGAGAGCAATAGCTGGAACAGTAGGTCATTGTCAATTTGCCGCCCAAATAAAAGGACACCGGGAGCTTTGGGGTTGTTTCTGTGGGAATTAGTCAATCAAATGGTTCTGCTTTAATCTGGAGGGGGATAAGACATCAGGGGAGCTGGCCCTTGCTGCTGGACCGTGGTGTTGGCCTGTCTGGGTGAAGTTGTTTCGGAATGTGGACTGTGTTCCGGATTTGTTCAGTCATACTAGAATCTTGCGGGACACAAAGAGGTCTGACCTGCAGTTGAGTTCTCAGTCTTGCGGATGGGTCACTCAAGGTAAGGGTGAACACTGGCATAGACCAGTACTGTGTGCGCCTAAATCGAAGGGGACTTCCCCTCCTTTAGCCTCACTGTGCACTTTTACCTGGGATAAAAAACTCAAGAACAGGAAGCACTCCTACCCTGCATGCATGGGTATGCAGTCAAAGCAAACATGTAATCTCAAACATTGCTCAGTTTCGAGTTGGTTGGCCTCTTGCATAATGTATATGCATCATAAATGAGTTCTGAACAACAAAAAAGAGACATGAGAAGATTTGGTTCAAATGTTGTTGTTTTTCTTCCACCATTAGCAGTGTGGTAAGATTTGCACCCCTGCACAGCAAATTTTGTGAGACATCACCGCTTTGAGAGAAAAAACATTTCTGCAACAGGTTGGTTTCATTTCACCTCAATGCTTTGTTCTTTTAAACCTTTTATGCTAAAAGTTTCGCTTTCATTGTGACTGAACTGAATGAGACAAACCTGTAAAAGCAGTTTCCAAAAGTTTCCATAGCAACCAAAATCTGCAATCTACAAGTCAGACATTTTCCACTGTCAGTTGGTGATGCTCTTCAAACCCTAGTACAGTTTCCACAGTCTGTGCAATGTGGCCTGGTGGCACGGTGTTTAAGCACTTACAAGGTTGCAGGTTTGATTCCCAAAGGGGACACTAATATCACCAAAGTGTAGATATGGATAGTGTGTTGAATGTCACATCTGTATGTCTGGCTAGGGGGTTTATTTTTCTGTACATGTAAACTGTGGCCTGTAATGGCAGTTATAAACAGGGTAGGCCATTGTAGTCTACCTGCCATCTTAATTTTGTTAAAATGAGTGGGTCAGATGTAGCTATCAACCCTGGTCCTTAAGTGACTTAAACATTTGCAGGTATTGTTTGTTCAAGGATGTTTTATTCATGAATAGGAAATGTACGTTGTGGATAACCCATCAATGAATTACACATGGTAATTGACAGCAGCAATTGGCCATTTGTTGGTTAGGAGTTGTCCCAAAAGATGTTCGACAGAGCTGTCTCACACACACACGCGCGTGCACACATGCACACACAGACACACAGTGTTAAAGCGGAAAACTGCACAAACCATAATCACCACCTGTTTGCCCAAACTGTCTCACAGATAATTTCCTTTATCAACTTGTACATACTATGCTGATAGACATGTAAGAAGAGTTGGGGTTGGGGGGGATTTTTAACATTTCAAAACTAATTGATAAAGAGGAGTACAGAAATTTCTCAATCTCAGTTCTGTCAGAAGAGCAAGAGGGCATAAATGTAAATTACATTATGCTAAATTTCAGACTTGCCCTGAAAAGTATTTTTTACTCATGAAGTCAAAGTGAGGGCTTACCAGGATTTAAAGAGAAAGCAGAGCATTCAAGATGAGTTTTGACACAGACAAAATGACAAAATGATGTGTGTAGATAGGCTACTTATGGTCATCTCTTCTAGGACCTTCAGCTGATAGAGACACAGCACTGCTGACCTAGACAGCTCTAGTTGCATGGAAGGATTAAACAGCAGGATGGGAGGCATGTTTGCCCTCACTCTTCTATTGTCTGTGTGGGGTGAGTGCCTGCAGAAAACCACACATTTTACCCAGATTCTTCACATCCACCCACAGACCTGAATTTATTTTTATGGTACTCACTACATCTTATCCACAGACAACAAGCTTACAGAATAAGATATATGATCAGATACCGAGTGGCTCATTTAGAGAGTGTTTTATTGTTTTCCCAAACAAATTATCTACAGCAATCTACAATCTCTGTGAAGAGACAGAGTAGCACATATATATACTTGTCCTCTGCTGGTCCAAAGTCAGTATATTATCAAATATACAAACATTCAAACACCAGGACACCATTAAAGAAACAATTCATACATACTTATCCATCGACCACGTTAACACGCACGCGTGTGGGACTGACAGCGTGTCCGTGTGGCAGGGCCGCGGTCAGCCCAGAGGGCGGTGCAGACGCAGCGCGGGCCTCTCGTTCGGGCGCTGGGCAGCCACGCCACGCTGTCCTGCCGGGTGAGCGGCTACCAGGGCCCCCCGCGGCAGGACTTCCGCTGGTCGGTGTACCGACCAGGCGCCCCCCGCGTGGAGCTGCGCATCGTGAGCACGGAGGACCCGGGCGCCACGTACGCGCTGTACCACCAGCGGGTGCGCAGCGGGGAGATCTACGTGGAGCGCACGGGGCCCGACTCCGCGCGCCTCCACATAACCAGCCTGCAGCCCCAGGACCGCGGCGTGTACGAGTGCTACACCCCCAGCACCGACACCATGCACTGGGGCAAATACAGCGACACGGTCAACCTCACAGGTGAGTGTCAGTCACACGCCTCCGCACCCCTCCCCATAGTTCTTTCTCTGCTTGTGATTGGTCATACTGTAAGGGGGAGGGGCTTCATGAAACCCAAAACTGTGTAGACCAAAGTCTTATGATAGGTTCATCCAAGTCAGTGTTTGCTGACGGTAGCTCCCCTGCCCCATGCTGAGGTTCTCAGAGACTCTATCTCGTGCCACTATCTTTTCCCATCATTCAAGAAAATAGATCAACACTAATAAACCATGGCCTTTAAGAGTATCTACAGGGGTGACACTTTGGGAAGACACAAAAGTCTGCTATTGTCTGAGTGAGAACAAACGCCCATAACACCATCACCCATTATGGGTGCAACAAGTAGCGTGCTAGTTCACACATACACACACGCGTACCCAGAAACACATATACGCACTACTGCTTGTGCTTTGCACAAAGATTCCGTTGCCTTCAAGCAGGCAAGAAAAGCACTGTTTTACTCTTTAAACCTCCCAGCTGTTCCTGCAGCTGTGTAGGCTGTTTACTCCTGGCCCCATTACTCAGTCTCTCACAAATGTGTGCACGTGTGTGTGTGTGTGTGTGTGTGTGTGTGTGTGTGTGTGTGTGTGTGTGTGTGACAGAAAAAGAGAGAGAAAGAGAGACAAAATGTGTGTGTTTGTCTTTCTGCCTTTAAGCCTTCTCAAAAGAAATTAAATTCTTCATTACAAACCTTTGGTTACTAGGGCTGTCTGTGCCTGTCTTTGTTTTTGCTCCATAGACACAGTAGCAAAGGCAGGCATGCGTGAGGAGTAAGAGTTAGAGCAGCCATATTGTTTTCCCTCTACAGTGCTGTGCTTTCTGAGCAGTCCCATATTTGCAAATCTTAAATGTCCTGTAGCTTCATGCCTTGTTACAGTGGATTACAGTGAATTATGTACACCCTTGTTCATTGTCCTTATTGCTATAACCTGCTGTATTTTGCTCAGTTTGATGAAACAGTTATTGCAGAAACTCCATGAAAGAATTACTGATGTATAAAATATGCTGCACATTATACAGTACGAATGTGCTACATGAAACACTGCTTTGAGGACTGAAAATGAAATCTCTGATGCTGACTTAGTGAGAGGAAGTAGGAAGTTGTCAGCAGAATTGAATATGAAAGAGGAACAAAATATTCTCAATGTACACATATTGCTCATCTGTGCACTGTTTCAGATTCACAAGCATAGCATGTATACAACCTGTTTAGTGCATGTAAGTAGCCCAAAGGAGGCTTCAGCTAACTGTACTTTGGAGCTATTATTCTTGGTCATCAAAGTAAAGTTTCATTCATTTTAGACATATCTGTATTTAAAGCATATCTGTTTTTTGGCACTGAGCTTCTGAAATCTTCCTGCTGAGATAAAGCTGAATAAATAAATGACCAGGCTCTCTGCTGCCCCCCAGTGGTCCCAAGCACACTGCAAGTGACTCTCTCATCCCCACTGACGCCCAGAGCGGCAAAAGAGCGACCAGGGGAGTTAGGGCCCCTGTCCTGCCAGGTGTCCACGCTGACCCCCCACCACACCCATGTCTCTGTGTCCTGGCACCTGGAGCGACAGGGTGGTGGGGACACAGTGGACATCGCCTCCCTGTCCTGGGACTTCCTCCTGCTGGCTGGGCCGAGCTTCCAGGACCGCCTGCGTGTGGTGAAAAGCGACCCGTCCACCTACCAGCTGACCCTGTCCCCCCTGCACCCCTCAGACCAGGGGGAGGTGTACTGTCAAGCCACTGAGTGGATCCAGGACCCAGACCAGACCTGGTACCCCCTGGCAATGAGACAGAGCAACAGAGTCACACTCAACAGGTCCACGGTACTGACAGAAGCCCCAGTCACAGGTGACCAACTCCCCTGGCAACACGTACCACCGTCACAGTCTTTCATGTGATGTCACCGAATTGTTACATCAATGCAACAGTGAAAGTGCAGTGAAGTTGAGGGTTATGTTGTTAGAGCAATGTTCTTGTTGGAGCCAATATTGAAAAAGTAAATATCCAAGACTCGGTACAGTGCTGTAATGAACTGGGTGTGAAATGTGAGTGAAATATTCTTATAATATTGCACATAATAATAATAATTATTATTATTAGTAGTAGTAGTAGTAGAATTGTTGTTGTTTCATTTTTAGACACTTTTTTTGTTGTTATCGTCATCATCATCATTGTAATAGGTTGAAAGAGATGATAACAATTTCAAGCTTTTAATATGTCTTTTCAATCCACCATAAGAATTGAGTGAGGGACCTTTTCAAAACTGGGTCAAGGACAGCATGAATTCATATACATGTACACAGCTAATCTGCTGAAATTGGCTCCCCATCTGAGTGAGGAACCTGCCAAGTTGAAAATATTGTTTGTAAAAAAAGAATAAGTAATAAGTAAGAGTATGTATGTAAGAGTATTACCTGAGAAGCTCTTGTCTGAGAGTGCATCCTGTGTGATGCGCTGGTGATGTTTATGCAGGCGAGCTCTCAACGCTGCAGGAGGACAGTGAAGCGATCGGGAGGAAGCCGCTTCTCAGTAAGTGACTTTCATACCGTCTGAGCGAAAACTGCCCAGGACGTGAAACATGACATGGTGTGGGTAAACGTGCAACGCTGGTCGTGGTTCCCCAAGGTTTCAATTGCCCTGCACGTTTAGGCTATTATTAGACCACAGCAAACAAGAGTGAAGAAGTGAAGCACAGTAGAACAGCACATCCTCCCCAGACCCCAGAGTACAGAGTGTCTTCAAGAGAAACAAAAGATCTGGCAAAGTGTTCACGGGTATGATTCTGAAACATGCATATATCTGAAACATGCACTTCTGACTTTCACTGCTCTGACACTGAAATGCAGAAATAATCCTTTTTGAGTGTCACTAAAAAAGTCAAACACACTTCGGCATGACACATGGTTTTTACACAGGCATGTGGTAAATTTTAGAAAGTGAATTTGGAGCATGATGGGAGCATGTGGTTAACACATATGCCTCTGTATTTCTCACAAGAACAACAAAAGTCCTTCAGTGAGAGGCCTTCAGGTATAAATCTGTTGGATTTCTGTCCACCTCCTGTTTCTCAGACTCCTGTGTGTGACTGTGTGTCTCTCTTGTTTCTCAGACTCTGACTTGTGTCTAACACTGAGTGTCTGTCCCTTTTCTCAGGCTCTAGTATGAAGGCCATCCCAGTGTGCTCTCACGTAGAGTCACCCAAAGCCTGCTGCTCCCAAGTTTCCCTGCTAATGTTGGCATCACTGCTGATGCTGAGGTAACAGAGCTGCTGAGAAATCAGTGCACATTTACTGAACAGGACCGGGAGGAGAGGAACATCCATGCACAGTCAGAGGGACACAGAGGTGAAAAGAAAAGCTGTGGGTATTGGACTAAAGGATCCTAATATGGACAAACACTCACAAATGCACAAACACAGACACAGACACAGACACAGATACAGCAACCTTTGCAGACACACACACTTATGCATGTACACACATCCACATGCACACATAGCTCACACACACACAGACACATACATAGACACACATTGGTTAAAAGTACAGTGAGGGTAATAATGCATTCTTGTGTGAAATATTCCATTTTTGAACGACTTTGGTGTTTGTGTTTTTTTTTATCGAACTCAGCCCCATTGAAATCTTTCCAATAATCTTACCTATATCAAAGTAACTGATTTTTTGTAATAGCCTGATGGTGTGAATGTTGTATGGTTTGTGACTATACACAGCAAAATCAACAGTGTTCATTTTAATACCATAAGTGTAAAAATGTGGGACAGTAAGATGATATAGACACTTTTAAGAGTTAAATTACTACTTACAGTGTTGAATTAACACTATTGATTTTACTGTGTAGAAACTACTCTAACTGGCCTGAAATTGGCCTGTAGATTGGGGGTGTTCCAATGTCATTGTGGCATCTGTGACTAATTAACATGTGTTTGGGGATATGCTGTATCATAACTGTTTAGACTTCAGTGTTAGTTTAACCAAGATGAGGTTTGAACAGATGAGTTTTCAGTCTGTGGCAGAAGATGGTCAGTGATTCAGCAGTTCTGACTGTTGCGTAGAGCTCATTCCACCACTGGGGGGCCAGAGGAGAGAAAACACATGACTGAGAAGATGCACCCTTTTGGAGAGGCATGACAAGGCGACCAGAGGTTGCAGAGCACAGAGGTCTGGTGGAAGTGCATGGTTTGAGAGTAGACCGAAAGTGTTTGTGGGCAGTTCCTCTTCCTGCCCAGACTGAAAATTCCTGCTGTAGACTCTAATGACATTAATACTAATAAGTTATTACTTGCATAAGCTTTAATTTCAGTCCATAACTTTTGGATTCATGTTCATCCTGGCCATGATCATAAAATAACTGAGCTTGTTGATGCAATACAAGAGACACCTGCATTCACAGAAACCAACCATACATTGCGGTTTCAGGTTGAAGAGTTTGAAGACATAATTCCAACACTAGATGGCAGTTGAGTTCAAGTTTAAACATTCTGGCCTGAAGATGTCTTTGAGTGTTTGGTGTGTGTAATTGTATTACAGAACAAGTTTTTTTCCAGTTTTTTGCTTATTGCCAGCTTCAATTTTGAAAATGCATCTAGGATTTTTGAGAGGCGTATTAACACTTGCTCAGAGGTACTGTACAAAGAAAGAGATAATAAATGAAACTGGTTGCACGGGATCTTTCAAATTTCTTTTTGTTCCCCATGACCCTGACGTGTATCCTCCAATGAATCAACACTGATTTACACACTCTATAGAATTAACTATAACTAATTATTAATGCAGTGGTCCCCGTTTATGAAATTATGTATCCAGGAATCGCAATGAAAAAAAAATCCCTGCTACAAAGAACTCCCACCCCGCCATGATCAGATGCCGAATCAAATGTTCTGCTACTAACATCCCCACTGCCAGCCGTGGCCAACCCTCACATTTACATTTACTCATTTAGCAGACGCTTTTATCCAAAGCAACTTACATAGGTTACAGCTCTTTACAATGTTATCCATTTATACAGCTGGATATTTACTGAGGCAATTGTGGGTTAAGCACCTTGCCCAAGGGTACAGCAGCAGTGTCCCAGCGGGAATCGAACCGGCAACCTTTCAGTTACGAGTCCTACTCCTTAGCCACTATGCTACACTGCCGCCCAATCAGATTGTAGTTGTTCAAACCCCAGCCAAAGAATACCAAAGATATTCAAACCGTTACGCACTATTTCTCCTCTCAGCACGAAATAACTTAAGCCTTAAATTTCAATGCACTTCTATCATACACATATCTCCTATGAATAAAATAAATGCACGGTGCGCCCTATCACGAGGTCACCTTAAAAGGGATCCACTGTTCTACTCCTAGTGATACGTTGGGCTCCTGTGTAACAAACCAGAAATTCTGTCCAAAAATGTGTCAACACTCAGTCTCAACCTATTATCCTTATGTGCAAATATACACATGTACATCTATAAAAACTTACAGATGTACCGGGAGCACAATTAATCTGGTAACATATGTACTATCCACCATCACTACTATCTGCATTAACATCAATACAAAAAGCACCTATTGCAATCTACTGTCATATAAATAGTGCAGAACTATTACTGAACCATGGTCATAACCTTTGCACTGGTAGATTTATTGTACGCTAATTATAGGAGGAGCCCAGTTTTCAGATGCCCACGTTAGTTCCGTCTTCTCAGAGTCCATGGAATCCAACTCCTTGTGGCTGTATTAATCGCTGTCGTTTCTCCTCCCCTATCCCAAAGTAAAGAAATCACTTCCGGACGCCGCGGGATCGGTCCCTTGCCGGGTTCCAAACGGTGACGGGAACATAACATGAGTCACTCGACCGGTCCCGGTTGCATTAGGACAGACGCACCAGGCGTTTTTCCTTAATGGGAATCTCCGCGAATACCGTATTTATTCCCCTGCAATTTGAGGAAAGTTTGGATTTTTTATAAGAAGCTACAGGGGGCAGGGACGGTGCACTTGGATTTTTTAGTTGAGAAGAGAGAAAACCCTTGCAAGATGAAAAACACAGTCTTTGTTTACTTCGTTTTATTTCTAATGATGGGTAAGTTTTTTTAATTCTTATTCACTACATAATTCCATTTGGTTAGAGTACTATCGGCATTAGACTATGGGCATTAGCGAATGGTTAATAAATGGTTTTCAAAAACTGCAAACAATGGTTTTAGAGAGATAGTTATATAAATTGGGGTCATATTATGTAGTGAGTGGCTAGCTACGTCTCCACAGTGAAATTTCATGCGTACATATTTAGTGAATTTGATATTGCGCGCGGTATTTAAAAACAGGTCTTCGTAGTGCAATTGTCCTTTACGAGTAAGCATACTCTTGGTTGTTCAGAATGACAGCTTCATTTGTGTTCTCATTTTTGCCGGGAAAACCCCGTGGTTCACTCTGGATCGGTGTTTTAGTCCGCAGTTAGTTATTTTAACGTCAGAAAAACACATTTAAAATGCATATTCCGTGAGCGCAGCACGTTTCCATTTCGGTTCCAGCAGACTGATAGAGTGAGCTCCTGCGCCTTGTCTTACCGTGCCCGTCAGGTGAAGACATTATCGATTAAATGGATGACATCAGTTATGTAGAAACATTATGTAACATCAACAGATGCCTTACTCTATAATGAACGAGATCAGTATAACTTACGCTTGAGCAGTTAAACAACTGTGCGCACATTTGATCATGGAAATGTGTCTCACTTAAAACTCATTCTAGATAAGTTCAATGTAATCTTCACGGGTCGGGATGTTTCCCGCGTTCAGGCGTACAGGAAGTGGGAAAGCATTGATTAATCATGTCATTTTCATAGTCTGCCTGTATGCCTTACTGTAATCTACCTAACTGGTGAACTTCCATCAGCACTGACAGCAGCCCCTGTCTTTAAAGCGATCAGGCTCTCAGTACTGGAGCTCTGGATAATGGAGGTTTTGACAGGAGAGCTATGTGGAGACGCAAGTTGTTCGACGCTTCAGACTGAGGTGCACTAAGAGCTCCGTTTAAGGACTCTATACTTGAATTAGTGCAATTGGTAGGTTTAAAAGCACATACTGTCAATATGATCTCCATTTAAATTGGTGTGCGTGTGAGTGTAAGTGTGTGTACATGAATGTGTTTTGAGTTCTCCAGTATTATGTCCATAGTGTTAATGTGTGTGTGTGTTGTGATGTTCACCAGTATGACTGCAGTTGAGTAGGCCTACCCAAATTCAGTGATGTGATGCACGCTAGTATGGCTATCGAAGAGTAGAGAGTCTTGGCCATCCGCTGGGCAGTGAGTCTGTCACCTTAGCTGAAATTAGGACAGTGAAAGAATCAAGTTTCAGGAGGGATAGGCTTGTCTCCCTGTAAGTATGTGTTGACTGTGTGTTTGAGAGCTCTGTGTCTGTCTTACATTATATTGCATTATTGTCATTTAGCAGATGCCCTTATCCAGAGCAACTTACATAGGTCACAATTTTTACATGTTATCCATTTGTACAGCTGGATATTCACTGAGGCAATTCTAGGTTTAAGTACCTTGCCCAAAGGTACAGCAGCAGTGCCCCAGTTGGAAACTGAACTGAAAACCTTTATGGTTAGGTGCCCAGCTCCTTACCACTATGCTACAGTGCCGCCCCTATGTATGTTTGCGTCTCTACATTTTTTTTTTTTGTTTGTGTGTGTGTGTGTGTGTGTGTGTGTGTGTGTGCGTGTGCGTGGAAGGTGGGGAATCCAGTTTACCATTTTCTAGTGGTGGAAGTGTGCTATTATGGTTGTGGCATTTGTAACCAGTGGGTAGCTTTTTCGATTCCCCATTAGCGTAACACTGTCATTCCCTTGAACATCTGCTACGCAAATTAACACTGTAGTGTAAGAAAATTGCAGTTTAGAACACCCTCTGTCCCATCTCTTCTTGCTTCCTGAGATGCAAGAAGGCATGAAGCCCATGTCCCACTGGAGAAAGAGCGGGAGCGTGCATTCTTTGCTCTGTTCCTCTCTGAGGCCTGTCCACCTGGCTCGAGGCCGACCCATCTGGGAGAGTCACACGAGTGAAAGACCACCCATATGTGATACTGGTGACATATTCACTTGTCCTCACGCACACCATGGTGACTGTGTATGCAGCTGTTCAGCCACGCTGCCATTTGCACAGCACGTTAGTGAACAGCACCAACTGAACTCGGAGGAGAGGTGAAAGAGCTCGGACTCAGTGTGAAGTCGCTCCGACACTGACCTGGCTCTCTCCCGATGTTATTTGAAAACTGGCACATGCAATCGTGTTGTGGAAGTTGTGGAGCGTAACCACTGGGGCAAAACGTTACATTTTAATGTGAAGTCCTTTTACTGATGCCATCAACGGAAGCGTACTTTTTCCCACAGAGGCTTTATTCAGGTTTTTCAAACTTTCAATCCAAACGTGATGTTGATCTAATCTTGATGTCTTGAGAGTTTTGTTTGCCATTACATTAGTGACCTTTCCAACACACCCGCACCCCCACAGCTTAGCCCTGTTTCAGGTCGTGATTTGATGTTCAGCTGTAAACTTCCATGCTGTTATCCTTTGGTATGTTGTCCCGTGGTTGTGACTCTGTGTTCCTTGGCACCCAGCGGTACAGAGATAGTGTTACAGGGGGTGTTCCTTGGGGGGTGTACATGAACACAGAGCAGCTTTACTCCTCGCAGAGACTCAGATAAGCACTGACACAAGAGCCATCACTCTCACTCACTTATCTTTATGCTTGCATACAGAGATTAACTGAAGCTGGTTCAAGAAAACCGCAGTGTTAGTGTTCAGTGTAGTTGCAGCTTATTTAGTCTAATTAGGTTTTGGCTTGATAATGTACTGTACAGTAGCAGTCAAAAGTTTGGACACACTTGTCTTTCTTTATTTTTACTATTTTCCACATTTTAGAATAATAGTAAAGACATCGAAACTATGAATTAACACAAATGGAATTATGCAGTGACCAAAAAAGTGTTACAAACATATTAAAACTATCCTATATTTTATATTCTTCAATAGAGCCAAAATTTTTTTTAATTAAAAATTCGTCATTGGAAACAAATTCATGCATTGGCATCAACTTCACTATCTGTATTCGTCTAAGGAACACATTTCAAGATTTTTTTTGATCTTTAGATCAAAATGTCTTTGATCTCCAAACTTTTAACTGGTACTGTAGTTCTACTAGCATTCAGCCAATCAGAAGTGTTGTTAGCTTGGATTCAACAGTAGGTTAAGTGATCATCTTTATGTTCTGTCAGCTGTATTGTATTAGGAGTATGTTAACTTTTGTTTGATAATAATAAATAGTAAAGTAAATAGTAAACGTTTGTCCTTTTGTAAAGTAAGGTAGATAGGCCTAGTGCTTATGTCTGACTGCATTGTATAGTAGCATAAATGCCCCCCTTAAATTAGGTGAAGTGTAACCACCTTGTGGTTATGCTTGGTTGTATGGAAAGGTAAACCGCACTGCTCATGTTGAGTCAGGCGTAATCGGTCTGTGATTATGGGCGTGTGTTGAAACAATGAAGCACAATTCACATAGGCATTTCTTTTACTGTGGCTGTGCAGATTTACTGAGAGGCATGCTTACCCCCAACCACAACAGCCCCCACCTCCGCACCGCCCCTTATATTTTAGATAAGCCAGAGGTGTTCGCACAGAAAATTGATCTAGGCTAGTACACTGTGCAAATACAATAGCAGTTTGGCCCAGACACCAGGTGGATCAAGCAGAAACAGGTGCCTTTATCCTGTGTAAAATTCCACTGCCAGAGAGTTTCTTTGCAATGCGTTCCTATCTGGGTAGCACAGGCTCGTTCATATGGATTTGATAAATCATAGTGCAGACAAGCCCTCAAGCTCCCCCTTCAAATAAGTCGACTAACCTGCCACCCACGCCTCAGGTGTCCCAACCAGTTCTGGAGCTCTAGAGATTGTTGCCGTTCTCGCCGCTTCTGAAAGCTTTACAATAATAATTTTCTTAGATTTAGTTTTAAGTAAAACTCGGCCTGATGCTTCTCGTCCTCCTTTTCAACATATTGAAGAGTTCCAGGTATATGTATGGGTTTCTCACATCTGTTATTAGGCTGACCACATTTAAATATGTACTTTGACACCTGCGGGGGCAGTCAGTATAAGTTCAGCAGTGTTTTGCCCTTTGCTTTGAATAACTACTTTAAACAAGTGTTTTATTTTGGATTCTTACGTGGAATTTTTTGTAAATGCTAGTGACACTGAAGCATGGATGAAAATGATGTAACATAAATTTGTTACTCAAAGGTCAGAGTGAGGGACATTGCTGTTGGCTGGAATGCCCTCTGCCATGTTCTTTATAGCTTAGCTAATGGTATGATCTCTGCAAGAGGGTGCAGCATCTAGGTGAACCAGGAGAAAACAGTTACCGAGGAATGGTGACTTCAGCAGTCTGGTAGTGCATATGTGGATTAATCTGTTGGACAGGTACTTCTAAATGAAGTGCCTTTGTGTCATGACATCTTGTGACACCCAGTTCCCCGGTTCCTGACTCCGACCTGGTCCTGACCCCCCGCCAGTGTGATTATCACACATGTAGATCAAATTAAAGTATGAATTTCCTTTTCCAGCATCTGCAGAAAACTACATTTAAATAGTAATCCCAGAGAAAAACCTTTATTGAACTCTACCAGTGAGTGCAGATAGATTCCTCTTGCTTGGTACTTTTTAGTATATTACTAAATAAAAGTTTTGCGCGTGTGTGTGTGTGTGTTTCACAGGGCTCTGTCAGGGCAGAGTGGTGAAGGTCGCTCAGGGCCCTCTCACCCGCGTGGTGGGGCAGCCGGTGTCGCTGCGCTGCGACGTGTCGGACTACGACGGCCCCCTGGAGCAGGACTTCGAGTGGCAGCTGCTCAGGGGAGGCCAGTGGCTCAAGATCATCTCCACATTCGACGTCACCTTCACGGACCCCTCCCTCCAGGGCCGCGTGGACAGCCACGACATCGCCATGGAGAGGCTGGGCGACAGCGCCGTGGAGCTCAGGATCCGGAGCGCCAGGGCCGAGGACAGCGCCACCTACCGCTGCAGTACGCCCAGCACTGACACGGACATCAGCGGGAACTACGAAGCTGAAGTGCAGCTGAGAGGTGGGCCCCGCCACTCGCCATTTTTACTGCAGCACTGAAACGTGTGGCTTCAGCAAACAGAGAACGTGGGAAGCACTTAAATGATGCTAACAGATAAGTAATTTCAGTAACATGTATTTCAGTAACATGTTCACATATTAACAAATGAGAGGAATCGCATGTTAGTCATATCTTTAAGAACAGGGGTTTGTGGATCGTTATACAGATAGATAGAAAGGTTGTGTTAGGGTTAGGGTTAGGGTTTGGATTAGGTTGTCAGTTAAAAGTGATGCCTGATAAAACTGACAGAACAGTTTAAACATTTCCTTGTCTTTACTTTATTCATTTGCTTTGGCTGAACTTACGCCATGTGTTGGCAAAGGAGACATTGAGGCCACATCTTCAAAATGCAATAGCAGTGTACCACCAAGGATTCAGTCAAATAATGAAGCCCCTTAATTCATAATCACCAAAATCTCATAATCCCTAACCACGTATTCAAAACCCCTAACTCCTAACCCATAATTAATAACATTTAACACTTAATTCTTAATCCCTAATACCTAACCTCTAATTCATAGGCCATAACCCCTAATTCATAGCCCCTAACTCCTAACCCCTGACCCTTAATGGGTGCAGCTGTTTATCCTGAGGGCAAAAGAAATGTACTTTCGCCTCTTATTTATTTGAATTACTCTGAAAAGAGAACATGGGTTTTTGGGGTATTTCACATGGCTATTGAAATTCTGAAATCAGATTGTCAGAATGTTGTAAATCCATATAGTTTCCTCTGCTTTGGTGATGTGCTGCCTCAGTGCCTCCAGGCTGGTGCAGGAACTATCCACATGACGAAGGCATTTTCTCACTGGGGGACTTCCACCCTCCCTTCCTTAAACAGATTATTATGTGCATGATCTAAACTGCTCATACCCGGTGTTTAGGCCTGTCTGTGGGAGCTCTGTGTCTTTGACAGGATATACAGGTGGATAAACCGGTTTTAACTGAAATTGCCTGTTGACTCCCGAGAGAGTGATGAGTAATGAGCGACACTGGGGGGTGAAGTTTAACAGTACAAAAAGCAGCAGGCATAACTAGAAACGTTTATTGTACATGAATTTGCATTTAAAAATACATATTTTTGCACTTGTTCTTCACATTGGAAAACATACTATGTATAATGTAGACTACATTAAGTTTTATATAGCACTTTCAGTTAAAACTCAGGGTTCCATTATCCAGGTGTATCCGTAGCATATTCAGATATCAAAATGTATTTACATTTACATTTACATTTATTCATTTGGCAGACGCTTTTATCCAAAGCGACTTACATAGGTTACAGTTCTTTACAATGTCATCCATTTATACAGCTGGATATTTACTGAGGCAATTGTGGGTTAAGTACCTTGCCCAAGGGTACAGCAGCAGTGTCCCACTGTACACTTTGTGCCCACACCTGGCTCCTTTCATCTGCAACAGGGAATGATGGTGTTGCTCGTAATATCGTATTGTTTGTTCTCCGCAGTGATTGGAGACAGCCTCAAGGTGGCGCCGTCGGCCCCTCCGGCCGTGGTCCCAGAGGGCAGTCCGTTCGGGCTCCGCTGCAACGCCACGCGGAACCCATCAGAGCGCACCCACCTGTCGGTCACCTGGTCTCTCCGGAAGGGGGCGTCCTCTGAGGACATCCTGACCTTTGGTCCTGACGGGAAGGTGACAGTGGGGAGCGGCTTCACCCAGCGCTACGCAGGCGGGGGGCTGCGTCTACACCCGCGGGGGGATGGGGAGTTCGGCCTGGCCCTGACCGAGGCCCTGCCTGCCGATCAGGGCGTGTATGTGTGCACGGGTAGGGAGTGGGTGCAGGAGGGGGACGGTGTTTGGCAGAAGATCCAGGAGAAGAAGGTGGAGATGGGAGAGGTTCGAGTCACTCCCACAGGTATGTTCATCACTGCAGACAGGCTCCTGTCTATTGAATGAAATGTACTGAATGGAAGAGCATCTCTGTCCATGACAGGAGCACATAAATAGAATGTACAGAACAGTTCTGCTTCCTAAACAGCAGTGATTGAAGGCATTCAAAAGCTCACAACTGATATTGGAGAGAATAGATTTATTGAACAGATAGAATAGATTCAGAACCTTTATTAAACTCTCATGAAAGTATTGAGTCTGGTTGCATCCATTCCGGATTCCATGTTGGACAGGATAGTTAAGCCAATCAGATGCTACTTCTCACAATCCCGCACTGTCTGTACTGTATCTATGGAGAGGCTTCCAAAAAAAGGCCGGGAAAGGGCACTTTGGCAGTGTATTAGTTGTGTCTACCTGTTGATGGATTGGATGGTCCACAGGCTGTAGCAGTGTTGCATAGTTAGTCACCTCTTTTGGCTGCCCTCTTTGTATGCTCTAGAATGTGGCCTCATTCCTGTGCTCACCCAGAACAGAGCAGCGGTGTTTGAGCTCGGGTTACCTAGGATACTCCTGCCAAGTTACTGTAAAACTTCCCTCACCAGTGCACAACTTTTAATTAAAACCCAAGAAAACGAGGGTGGTGGAGCAGTCAGAGAAAAAATGGAATCCAACAAAAGAGGAGAGGAGAGGAGAGATTATGGCCCTTGACCTTTGAGTAAATCCTGCCTCAAATAACATTGTAGCCTGGCAGCAGCAGGAAGCAGGACTGTAAATTCCAAAGAGGTTTCAGTATTCCTGTAATAGGGACATTTTCAGGCAGTTATTTTACATTCCTTCAAGGCAAATACCTGAAAAATGCAAAAAAACGTCATCTGTTATCATTGTGAGATTGTCAGAATAGCCTTCAGTCACATGTCAAAGTACAGTACAGTACATATTTTCATTTTTGTGCTTGCTCCAGATTATGCTGTATGTGCAAGTTTCATGTGAGCACCGTCTCATGTTATTTGTATGATCCATTATGCCCCTTGCTGTCGTTTAGTCTATGGAAATGTTCTTTGCCTCTTGTTTCAGCACAATCAATGACAGTCACTGTGGAAGACAACACTACTCTAAGCGTGGATGAAACCCTCAATCTGACCTGCACTGTTGCCGCTGATGACCTTGACGCTGTCAGCCTAGAGGTCGCGTGGTTGGTCGTCCCCAGCGCCGGGGCCGGCTCAACGGGCCCGCAGGTCCTGGTCCAAATGGGCCGCAACGGGGTGGTGCCGGACGGGTCAGAACTGGTAGGGGTGAGCCGGGTGGAGACGGGATCGTTCAGGCTAACCATGCGCGGCGTGGACCGGTCTGACTCAGGGCTCTACTCCTGCCGGGTACGGGCCTGGATCCGAAAGAGCAGTGGGGAGTGGTACCAGGCAGCAGAGAAGACCTCCGACCCAGTCCAGGTTCTGGTCACTCTAATAGGTGAGTGCTGTTTGCTGCTTGCTACATGTTCCCCTTCTCAGCGCGATGATCTGAGATGCCTGCGCTCAATGTGTCTCTGTCTTCTCTCGCTTTCTCATATGACACAAACTACTTTCAATCTTAAAATGCATTATTCATCACACAGCCGGAGACATTGCGGCACTTGCTATGATTGTCCATTTGTACATATGATATATTACTGCATTGGTAATGTTTTAAGTTAATTATCTTTACGTACCCTGCCAGCTTTGTTTCAGGCAGAAGTGCTCCTGAATTGTAAAGGTTTTAAAGTGATGAGGCAGTTAATGAAAGAACTTCTCCCAGGTCAAAGGTCACCCTCCCTGAAGCTCTCATTCCTGCTCCATGTATCCTCTGGCTCCAGGGGCAACTTCCCTCTGTGATTGAGGGGTCAGCGCTTAACCACTGACTGCGTCACTAGCACAGGCGTTCCTCCTTTCTCACTGTCATGTAGGATGTTAGAGGTCTCTTGTGCAATGACTAATGATTAAGCCTAATTAACGGCAGCAGTGAAGAACTAGTCCTTCCCACACCCAGGTAGCCTTAGCGAAGAGGACTGAATGGAATTTCGTCAGAATCAATCTCTGTATGTGGTTGTGTAGTGGTGTGTGTATATACGAGAGAAACCACTGTGACTCTGGACCCGCCATGTGTAAACATCCATTCAGTGTGCTAAATTGTATGAAATGGCTGACTGCATATCAAATGCTATTCTGGCTGCAGGTTATCTGGTAATCGTACATCTGGCTGGTGCCTTATCACCCAGTAATTTGCTTTACCAGTCTCAAAGACTCAGGCTAATGGACTATTATTCTTTCCCTATCCCACAACTCCCTGCTGTGTGCAACCACCACATCACCTCTCTCTTCCTCTTATTTTTCCGTCGGATAATGGGTGTGGGTTTACACTTATCTATGCGCTCAACACTGGAACAGCATGTGACACACCACTATCTAAATAACATCAGATCCTATGAGGTTACAATGGCGCATGTCCATTTCAGCCAATCAAGGTTTCTAGAACAAGGAGTGTGCATTATTTGAGTTTTTTCAGACCTCCTGTTGCTCTTAAGCAAATGTAAGGCCAATGAGTCTACCTTCCTTTCAGTCTGATAAGACAGGAGCAACATGAAACAATAGTGTGATTGAACAGAACAAGATGTAAGAGAAGCCATTGCAAGCTACGGTTAGTCAGTGTGACCCACCTTTTTATGAAAGTAGCTAGCAATGTGGATTTTCAGGCTATTCCAGTAGGCACCTTTGTCATTTTAAGCCGACAGTAAGTTATACGCCTTTCATCTCCCATAAAGAAAATCAGCAAAAGGGGAGAAAAGCAGTTTACTCGTTATACACATATTTTGTAACAATTTTTACACATTCAGTGTAGAACTAATAAGCTATCCAACAGAACAATTATTCAGTAAAATAATTTGACACAAAAAAATCACTCAATTTAAATATTAATTTAAAAACATAATCTAAATCTTAGTTTACACAGACAGTGGAATTTTGACGATGTATAAAGATGTTTTTATTTGGTGAAAGACTAGCTGAGTCCTACTTCCAGTTCTCCATTTTCTCACTTCTTTACCCTACATTTACATTCCCTTTGTGGAATGAAAATCATTTCGTGCCAATCATTAATATCAAAAGCAAGTTAGCTGTGATAAATGAATATGTGGGTTGTTGTGATTTTCCAAGACACCCTCATTTCCCTTCAAAGGAGGAGAAACTGACACCCAAATGTTTCCATGTGCAGGTCTGAGGAGGAGGAGGTTGAGTCTCCAGCCCTGAACCAAAGCTCACCTGTGAGAGTTAGATTACAATAGCTGTGATATGTATGATTTGTGTGTCCACATCCATTCGTGTGCAGGGAGTGATTCTTCATACAGTCCCTGAGGGCATTCATAAAATTATACAGGACAGTGATGTGACAGAAAACGATCCAAGGCTGGTTGCAGGTGGATGAAGTCACATGGTGACAGCGGGTGATTGGGTTGTGTAGAAGCCCCGTTGTGTAGAAACCCCGTGGGCTGGAATCCCTCCGCACTGTGCTGACTTAATCTCTCCATCTCTCTCTGTCCTCACCCTCATCTCTCACTGCCTCCCGTTCGTGACAGGAGGGAGGGAAAGTGAAAGTGTGCAGAGAAGGCACTGAAGCCCCAGGGCAGCTGGGAAGCATTTGCTCCTCTTTCACGTGGTTTTGCCAAATGCGTTTCAAAGCAACAGGGACTTTCTCCGGGTCTAAGAATGACAGTCATATTCCATTATAGTCAGTGGTGTCTTCTGTACCATCTCGGGGTTTCTGTGTAGCACCCAACCTAGTTTCTTTTATCTCACATTGCTGGGGCATTTTAGCTCTGAAATCTGCTGAGGACTGATGTGCCAAACCACAGAATGGCCCAGAAATTTCTTGATATGTGTAATTCTTGTTTGGGAAGTGTGTGAGAGGGAACATGGCTGACGGCATGTCCTCTCACTCTGACATCATCACCAGGCCAGGAGTGTTCACCATAAGACAGCTTGCACAGATTCCCTGATGTTCAGTCTGAGTTCGCCATGGGTTTTAGCCTCTCCCACCTCTCTCATGGTCTCACATGTCTATCAGCTGTGAAAAAATAAGTTTAAATTAGCATCACACACTGTTTCAATGGTTCCTCCACCGCAGGCTTCTAGGACTCTGCTCACCAGTTATTTGCATCCTGCTGGATCCTGAAGCTGCAGTAATTTGTATTTAAAAAAGTACAGCAACACATCCTAATAAGCTCGTGTCATGCTACAACCAAATTCTTGTTTGACATTACTGAATCACCGACATCCTAATATGTAACTGACAGTGCATTTACCTGACACATTATTGGCTTTGGGAGGGGTTATCACTGGGTGTGGTCTTGAGTTCAGTAATTGTGGCCTAAATTCCACTGAAATGCACAGTGTTAGTTCTGAAGATTTGACATGGGAGTAACTGTACACCTTTCCTGGGTTTATTGCTGTTAGAGGAACCACCTGCTGCCCTCAGACGACTGTTGTTTTCAGTTTCTTGTTGCTAGAACAGGACATTATAAGCATAGCCCTGAGTTTGGCAGCTTTCCAAACCACAGGGACTGTTAATGATATGTTACCTGTTTACATTCCTGAATTAAACCTTAAACATGTATTATCAGTGTGTTACACTCTTTTGCGGCCCCAAGGAAACACTCTGTTTTGATTGTGTATCACATTCTTTCACGTCATTACTACAATGCTGTAGTTTAAACCTGTAGTATCAGGTTGTTATGTGTCAGTGAATTGCAATTGTCCGCAGTCTGAGAGGGAACCTTCTCAGCCACACTAGTCACAATCCCATAGAGAAGGGTGCTCTCACTAAGACCCATCCCACAGAGAGGGGTGCTCTCACTAAGACCTGTCCCATACAGAGGGGTGCTGTCACTGAGACCCATCCCATAGAGAGAGGTGCTGGTGTTCTATCTGATACCTGTCCCTCTGAGATACAGGCATACAGCAGTCCTTTTGGTTTGTGTTTGTGCCATAGACACTATGTTGCTTTTCACTGTAGATTAAAGACTGTCACTTAACATAGGTTTAAGGGATTTCAGGTTTGAACCTGCTCCTTCTTCAGGGATGATTACCTCCCTGGCTGTTTCAGTGCAGGATCTTTTGTTCTAGAGGCTCTTGTTTACTTCCCACCCCTTAGTGTTACTGAATAATAAATTCAGAAATTACATCTCTGTAGTTTCCTTGAGTAAAACTAACATTTGACCTCCATGTATCTCAGGAGAAACTGTTACGTTAGGTTTTTCAGAGGAACAGGAACAGTGGGGTGCGGTCGCCCCTATCTCCTGATACTCATTGGTTCATGTTTCTGACAAATGAACAAGTCAAAAGGTGCAGGAAGTGCACAGCTGTTTCTTTCTACTGCTGCTTTCACAGGGTGCACATTTAGGGTCACAATAGCGGAGTCACATGATCACTGATAAGCCCTTTCTGGTAAACCTCTCTCGATCCCACTTTGTTTTTCTTGAAAAAGAATTGTTCTTCGGCACCAGCCCTCCTCCTTACTGCCCGGTGTTTCTATGGTAACGAACACCCCACATCTACACAGGTCATTCAATAGTCTGCTTGCGCCCCTTGAGAAAGACCTGAAAGGTGAAAAGAAACCAAAGCCTTTATTTTGGCCTCTGTGTATCTGCATTGTGCTTGAATGGTTTGGAGTATTATTACCTGTTCAAATCCCAGGTGTCAAGGCTAGTTACTCTGCCTCAGTCACCTCTAAAAAGAGCATCAGAGAGAATGAACTGTGTAACTTTTAATCATTAGGAAACCTACTGAAAGCTACCCCTCGTCACACATATGTACATACAGTAATAATGTAATATTGGTTTGGATTTCTTGAGAGGCCATTGGCTGAAGCAGGGCAGGACCATGGTGGGCAGTTTGAATTCATTTCTCCACCCACTCTGCTCAGTTATCTTACAATGAAAAACACGTCTTACCTATGATATCTCACTTCAGACAAATAAACCTACTTCCGTCTAGCTGGACCTCATGCCATCTTGCTGTCATTCGTGGACTTGGCCATTCTGTTGTTGCTGGGCAGGTTGGTGTGGAAAGGCCTCTGGGTTGCCTTAGGTGTAGCTGACTTAAACTAAGGCAGGAAAGGTCAGTGGAAAGGAGAATAGAAATTCCATCCAATTCTCCAAAGAGCTACAGAGAGCGATTCACAGGGCAGAAAGGAATGTTGCATGTATTGCCCACTCGTGGCATTTTTAGGGTTAATGTGAGCATTTTGGAAGGGCAGACTAAACCTGCAGCTTTGTTAATGGTTAACTCAGTGACACAATATTCTTAACGATTCTTGCTTTCTGATTTATAACGTGTGTGTGTGTTTGTGTGTGTGTGTGTGTGTGTGTGTGTGTGTGTGTGTGTGTGTGTGTGTGTGTGTGTGTGTGTGTGTGTGTGTGTGTGTGTCAGCATGTGAGCATTTACAGATTTTTCTTCCTGTCCCTCCAATTCAGATGCGTGTCATTGGCATGACCACAGCAGTACTACCAAAGCGATGGATTTAGAATGAATATAAGCAACAACAGTGCTATCAATTAATGTACTTATTTTAGAAAAATAAGGGCAAAAAAGAACTACAAACAGTCCCTTCACGTTCTAAGAAAAAGAACCTTGTTTTGGTAGAATGTCTATGTCCTGTTACACAGAATTTTTGTAATATTCTCTCTTTCTCTCTCTCACTCTTTCTCTCTGTCTGTCTGTCTCTCTCTTTCTCCCTGTTGCAGAGCCTGATTTTCGGGTCACCCTCCGAACGGTTGTCACCCCGAAGCTCTCTGGCGACCCCACGGAGCTGGAGTGCGGCGTGACGGACGTGTCACGGCTGGGGGAGGGGCGCCTGGGCGTTTCCTGGCATTACACGGAGAACACGCCCAGCGACGCGCCCGCGAGCACGCACGCCATCGCCGCGCTGGACGAGCGGGGGAACCTGCAGCTGTGGGACGAGTACCGCGAGCGCGCGGAAAAGGGCCACCTCACCCTGTCCAGGGTGAAACCGGACACCTTCAAACTCCGCCTCCTCCACACCCAGGACTCTGACAGGGGAGCCTACTCCTGCACCGTCTCCGCCTGGACGTACTCCCAAAAGGGGGGCTGGAAGAAGAGCAAAGACGTGCACTCCGAGCCCCTGGACCTAGCCTGGACGTACAAAAGTATGTGCTGTCCTCACGAGTCCGCATGCATCTCGGGTGTCCCCCTACCCAGTGCAGTAGTGCTCTGTATATGTGTGTGTGCGTGTCTGTGTGCAAGTGATCGGATATGACTGTGTGAGCGTGTGTGAGTGAGTGTGTATGAGTATGTACAGGGTGTGAGGGCCATAGCATTGAGAGGGGATGGAGGATGGAAAGGGGGTTTGTCCTGAACCCAGATCATGCTCCCCTCACCCCCACCCCCCACCCCATTTGAAGCCCAAGGACAGTCTTCCCTCTAGTCTCAAGGGTCCAGCATCACAGATGGATTCTGTGAATTTTGTATCCGAGTCAGACTTTCCGCCCCTTTGAGGGGGCCATTCTAAATGCCTTCCATTGTTAGTGTTCCTCTTAGTCTCAGCGCTGGTCTCAGGAAACAGAGTCCCCTCTTGTCAAAAACCAGACATGCAAGACTTCGGTCACTCGGCACAACACAGAGACAGCACTCACTGCTCAGTAACCCACTTTGTGTTTCCTCATAGCATGATTAGATTATGTGGTTTTCTACTTTTTTTGCAATGAGGGCATTTTTAATTGAATTTACAGCAAATACAGGGAGGTAAAACATAAATCAATTCTTACACATAAAAAACAGTTATGTGTAAGGTAAGGAAGGACACCACAGTGGCTTTAAACCACTGATTAATGTCCTTCAGTAATTCATTGTATTTCTGGTCTTCAAATTGTGTGTCTCCGTTCAATAATGCTTGTGTATGACTGTCTGTCCTGGTACATAATCCCTTTAGGAATAACTGTCAGTCTGTCCTTCTACTTAACCCCTTCAGTACAGTCTTTCAGTCTGTCCTTGTACATAACTCTTTCAGTAATGGAGTAATGGTTCTGTCCTTCTGTCCTATGCAGACCCAAGGCTTGGTGTGGTGGCCCGGCGTCTTCGGGAGACTTCCACTGCCGGCTCCACGTTTGAGATGAGCTGCCAGGTGATAGAGCAGAACCTGCAGAGCCCGGAATACTCTGTCCTGATCCGGGTGGAGGAGACAGTTGGGGGACCAACCCGGAAGATCATGTCCCTGAGCAAAGACTCCATCCTGCAGTTGGAGGACTGGAAGGAGCTGGACCGGCTGGACAGTGTGGTTCTGGAGAAGACTGGCCCGCTCGAGTTCCGGTTCCGGCTGTACAGAGCACAGGTCTCAGACCGGGGGTTCTACTTTTGCGACATCAGCGCTTGGACACGTGGTCCAGGAAGTGGAAACAACTGGACCAAAGCCATTAGCGCCGAGTCCAACAAAATTGAAATCGACTTTCCTGAAACAGGTAATACTCTACAAATCCTCCATGCACAAGTAACCCTGTGCACCTACTCCATGTATGTACGTACAGGTAACCCTGTACTCAGCTTCTGTGCACAGGTAACACTGAATAATACCACTCTCATGCTCTTCAGTTTAACCTGGAGAACCTGGAGAAAGGCTTGCATTCATTTCTGTCATAATTTTGTTTGCCTGCATTGCAGATTGCTTTAGCCAAGGTGACTTCCTGTGCTTACAACTCCATTCTGTATAGCTTCATGTGAGCACCCCCTACCAAAACCACACAATGTCCCGGTTATGGCTTTATTTATATAAGCATTAGCAGTGACCCATATGTGTGTGGTTTTTATGTGAAGCATGTTGTCTCTGTCATCATTTTTGCTACATTAGCAGTAGCAGTGACCTATATGTACGCGTTTGTTTATGTTGTAAAGTGCAGCGTCCTTGTATGTACATTAGCTGCATTAGCATCAGCAGTGATCTGTGAGCGTGTGTCTGTGTGGGCATGGTAAAGTAGGGCAGCGACTGCTTCCTGAAAGCCTTATTGACAGCTGTCTGTCACACACTGTGGTCTAACCTTACTCCTGCACCAGCATCAGTGCTGAATTTAAGTTATCACAGACACCATGGATATGCTTTGTCTCTCTCACTCCCTCTCACCTTCTCTCTCTGTCTGTAATTATTCAAGATTTCAGATTCAGTTTTTCAGATTCAGATTCAGTCAAAGTGCATTTCTGTCTCAGTCACCTGCTGTTTACAATGACTGTGCAGGGTCTGTATGTTGCTAGGCTGTGGTCAATGAGTTTGTTCCTGCAATTGGTCTTTCTTTTGGATGTTTTGCTTTTACTTTGTAGTGATTTAATGTTCAATTTAGTATGACTATTTAGGTCCCTATGGCATTCAAGTGTGTTTAGTAATATTACCTTGTTTGTTCAGTTTTAAGCACATTTGTTTTTTTGAAAAAATGTTCCCTCAAATGTTGATTTTTGTGTGTCAGTAGTTTGGATGTGTGGGGTAGCGGTTCCAGTTTGACTTGGATCAGAAAGCCTGAGAGCCATTTAGCTCAGGGGGTCCTCTGTCTATCACCTCTCTGTTGGGCGGGGTAGTGGGGCGGAAAGAGCGTTTGTTTTTTGTCTTCCGCTCTGTCAGAATGGACCTCACCCCTGACAAACACTCAGTCAGGGCTTGAGGTACAAATCTGCCAGTTTATTTGGAGTCTCTGCAATGCAAAGCAATGATGCATAAACACATCTATCGTCTGCACTGCGGGAGAGAGTCAGGTTCAGACCGGAGGTACAAAGGGCATCTCCTAACGCCGCCCTCTCCAAGGAAAGACATAGAGCAGGTCCGGCTTTGATGGGCAGTCAGCCAATTCACTGCCGGAAGACTCATCCGAGAGAAAACTGTGACCTCTGACCTTGTTGTCTTTGTGTGTGTCCTTCACACAGGGCCATCTTTCAACGTGTCCATCCGCTCAGACACCACCAACGTCTTCCCTGGGGAGACAGCCAAGATGCAGTGCGACGTGACCATCCAGGGGCCAACTCCCAATGCAGGCAAGTCCCCCTACTTCACAGTCAAGCACTCTCCCTCTCAACACAAGCAAGCCCCCCAGTCATTTTCCCAGCCAAGTACTCCCCAGACAAACACAAGCAAGCACCCCACCAACAAATACCCCCAAATCAAGTAACTACTCCTGTGCACAAGAAAATACTCTCCCTCCCAAACAAAAACCCAACCCCACAACTAAATCCTTCCCTTCACAACTAGGGTACTTCTCACAACTAAGTATTCCTGCTCTGTTCAGTAAGTAAGTGGGACAGTGTGGTATCACATTGTTGTGACAATTTTTGGCATTTTTTTCTGGATTTAATCAAATCCATTTCAGCAACTGTTGTGAAACTGCGGTGTCATTGCTGAAATATCAGTATCTGGAATGGTTGCCTAGATGCTGTGATGCTGCAGGAATACGCACAATTGCTTCGTAGGGCACTTGTCATCTCTGGTAGTTTTCACTGTAGCCAAGGCAAACAAACAGAAAAAAGTTCAGAGGGTAGAAGGTACAGCATGTCAGACAAAAACGTGTCAGACAAAAACATTTTCTAAAAGATGCCTTATTTATGTATGTTTTGCATTACAAAATGCATTAGTATAATGTTATTGCTTTACGATACTTAGCTGCAGCCACTGGTATGCTGTCTTTCTTGTAAAATAGCCATAGTTAATCAATTAATCTTAATAGCCATGATAGTAATCATTACTTATGAATCAGTTTCCTCAAAGTCCTAAAGAATTTCTTGACTTAAATTAATTTGGCTAGATTAAAAGCTAGATCTACTGTTTTATCGGAATCTTAACTAGATTATCAGCCTATTGAAAGAACATTTCCCAGGCAAGTTCTTTCACGTGTCCCTACATTTGATTCTGGTCATCTTTTATTGGTGTACTAATGATATGTTATTTATTTTAGATATCGGTTAAATCAGTTAAGTACTTCATTAATGAGTTAGTCAACAGTCTCCTCAGTTTTAGTAACCAACAAAAGCAGTGTTGTTATGGGGATTGCTGACCCCACCCACAGCTCATTTCAGATATGCCAGCACAAGTGGCGACAGCAGGCTGAGCTGATGCCTTTGGTTCTGGTTTGGCTCAATGGTGGAGAGCCGGTGTGAGTGAGCCTCAGTCCAGCTCTGCAGTGTAAAAGAGGTACTGGTATTCTCTGCAGGAACGGTATACTCCACATGTCCTGATTCCTTATCTTACTTCCTAATTATGATCCCACCTCTAAGGAATTAATAAACATACCAGAGCTGCCTCCTCTTTCCCACCCCCCATTGTTAAGGTACATTCCTACTTCCTGGCCATTCTACTAATCTTTAATCAGGGAGGTTCAGTTATTTCCAGTCCCACTGGAATAAGACCTTCTATGGCTAAAAACAGCATTGCTATTCCAAAACCTTTGTTTTAACAAAGCTGTGTTTACTACTGCACTGATCTCAGATTCAGTTGTTACTATTAATAGGCAAGCTGGACTAAGTGCTAACACTGAAGTTTAATCAAAACCGAATCAAAAGAAACCATTGTCCTAATTACTCATTTTTGCTTCAAGCAGAGTGGGAAATAATGTAATTTTATGAGCATAGATGTGCTTTGTTGGTGGTTTAATAGTTTGTGTATGAGAGAGAGAAAGAGGAGACGCAGAAATTAGGAATGTGGGTCCAGATATTAGCAGCTGCTGTGCTATCTCTGTGCCGTTTCTCTGATGGCATCACTACTTTACAAGGAGGCAGAGAAGGAGGATGAGTGGATATCACTGGAGCCAGGAGAGATAAATCAGAATCAACAGAATTTGGTCATGTTGCATCAGGATTCAGGGATGTTTAGTTTTCAACACAGGGCATTGTAAATATGAATCATTCACACAGAGATTGTTTTAATCATGGTCAAGCAGATACATTTATTTTCACTAGTTCTGAGGGCAATTTACAATGCAGTTTTATTTGGACAGAGACTATAGTGTGAATTCGATATTATTTCAACTCACACATCACATTGAAACAGATAATGATAAAAACAACCATAACAATTAAAATATGCAAAATTCTCAAGTTCCAGTGCATGGAACTGGTCACACCACAACCGTAACCGTAAAAGTAAATCCACACAATAAGGACAGGCGTCGTTGTGATCACCATCATGGTGATTTTTGTATGACATTCAACTATGGATTGCATCCAACCAATTAGCATTATTTAAATGTAACAAATAAACAATACAGAGATTTGTAGAGAGAGAGAGAGAGGACACACTTGAAAGGAATTCATTTACAGGTGTGTGTTCACTCCACAGAACAAAATGTTTTGTGGAGTGAACTCTAGCAAAAATAGGTAGGTGTAATTATAGTTGTGGATTATAACTGAAGTCGTTGCAGTAAAGCTGTTTTGGTTTTTGGCTTCAGTCAATGCAATGAGTGTCTGTTCAGTTTTTCTAATTTGGTTCTTTGAACTACACTTGTTCAATTGCTTTATTACATACGCTTATCTGTAAGCCACTCGGGACGGGAGTGTCTGCTAAATGACAAAAAATGTAAATGTGAGTGATCGGTGAGCTGAAAAGCAAACATCAAAAGCTGATGACGTGCCTGCTAATTGGCTCTCTGGAACTCTGGAGAATAGGAAGAATCCACTCACTTTGTTAGTCCAAATATTTCATTACTGATGATCTTACACCAATATTTAGGAGCAAACGACATAAACAGGAGTAGTTTGTGCAGCCTCTCGTCTGTTCGTCCTGTTCTCCTGTATAAACAGCACAGTTAAAGTACATTCATCAGAATGGAAGGGATCCTGGGAAAGGCTGTACAACCACCTTTTTTATGTCAAAGAGGATGTAAAAGTGTTGAAATTTGATATCTAGAGCAGCTGATGATAAAAATTTGAGCTGCTTCACAACAGCGGTCTTGTATAGTTAAAACAGGAGTCTGAGTCCCGTCTTTCTAACTCCTCTCCTTTTCAGCTGTGACAGCGGCCTTGAAACCTGCAGTTTCCCACAGTCACTGACTGAGTGAGTGGCTCTCACATGAATGACATTTTAAAATAGCCACGGCCATTGTACAGAATGCACTCAGTTCCTGTTGTACTGAGAGATGAAAGTCCCTCTTCAAGAGTGGTGGCATGGCCAGTGTGATGTCACCAGGTGTTGAAGGCTGTGCATCCCACCCCAGGATGTGACAGGATGCAGGCCTGTGTTTGTACCCTCAGGGACACCTGTGTCATGAGTGGGACAAGTCTGCACTGGAGAGTTGCTCTATCTCGGGGATCTCTGGGAACAGTGAAACCAGGAAGAGTATAATGAGTGTCGCAACAGAGGAAATGTGTGTGTGTGTGTGTGTGTGTGTGTGTGTGCGCGTGCCCACGTGTGTGTGTGCGCGCGTGTGTGCATGTGTGTATGCATCTGTGCATGTTTGTGCATGTGATTATATGATTTGTGTGTGCTCACACTCAGTGTGATTATGTGACTGTGTGTGCGCCTGTCTGTGACTGAGTAGGTGATTGTTTCAATTTGCCTGCGTGTGTTTGTGTGACTATGTGTATGCGTGTATGAATGTGAGACCTCGTGCGTCAGTATTGCGGTTCCGGGTTGAGTAATGCTCAGAGAAAAAGGTGTGTGTGAGAACCAGTCCGTGTGATTTAACAAGATTCTGGTTTTAATCCAGGAGGAGGGCCATGTGATCCTCAAAGACGGGCATTGACAAATGGAGTCCTCTGACTAAGATTCTGAGGGTCCAAACCATCTGTTTCATGTTCAAATAAATCTTTTTAGTTTGGGAGATTTAGAGCAGTGTCTTGTGTAATCTGTTTATTCTTTTGACCCCAGAATTTGGTTCTGTGTACAACAAATTGATTTTTTCTTATGTAGTCAAAAAGTAGGTTTGTCTTGTTGCAAACGCCCCCACATATCACATGAATACTATACTTTACTGGTTAGTATTTGATGAGGATTGCATGAGCGTATGTGTATCTGTGGTGTGTGTAACCACCTTCCTGGTATGGGTGAGGTCCTCATTTGCCTAATGTAAGCACAGGGAACACAATGGGGAGGGGTATTGCTGCCCCATTATTCACACTTTTAATCATTTTTCAGAGGCATTACTGTAGCTGTAGTGGGTAGAGCACTGCACACGATGACTAAATTCAAATCCCGAGTGGCACCCTTGAGTAAACCACGTCACTGTGCATCAGTATGCAGTTCAGATGAATAAATGAGTAACAGGGTGTTCATGGTGTAACACTGTAACTATGTAGTTCCAAATTTAAATGTCTGCAGTTTCAGTGTATTAATGAGCAACAGGATGGTGGTTTGTGGTACAGGGAAGTATTTGAAAGACCTGTGGATAAAAGGGTCGGCTTAGCAAATAAATAATATCCCTTGTCGTTTGATAGGTTTGAAGAAGCAGAACAGGTCCTGATATGACCTTTGTTCTGTCAGTTCTCCTTTCCTGTTTTTATATTGAAAAGATAAATAACACTTGGAACAGCAGGGAAAGAATGAGGCCCACAGTCAAAGCTGGTGAGTTTCATGGAGAAATGCTGTGTGACTATCTGACATAAATGGGGAACAGTCAGTTTGGGGAAGTACGAACTGTATTGAATGCCA
Source organism: Megalops atlanticus (assembly GCA_019176425.1). Classification (NCBI taxonomy): domain Eukaryota; kingdom Metazoa; phylum Chordata; class Actinopteri; order Elopiformes; family Megalopidae; genus Megalops; species Megalops atlanticus. Next base: position 11,752,629 of record CM032889.1, read on the forward strand.
GTCGGCAGTCCTGTTGGGCCTAATGCACGACAAGGTCTTCACGTGTCGTTATATGTGCAGAAACGAGCAAGGCCCGTGCTACATTCCATCCCCTAAGGCTACATTCTATCCCCAAAGGCCTTCATCCAGTCTGGCCTGGTCATCATCACCGCTAATCAGACTTCGGATCACCATTGTAATTAACTGGGTACAGTGATGCAGAAACTGTCAGAGGGAATTTACGTTGGTGCGTGTCCACATCTAGGTCTCCTCTTGGATTGCTTGTTCTGTCCCCCCCGCTCATAAGGAAACACTGTGACTGTGACGGTAGGGCTTTATGGTGTGATCAAACAGTGTTGTGCCACGGGCCATGGGTACTTTTTAAACAGCTCCAGGTTGCTCAAACAAAAGTGCACCTGTGAAAATGTGTCACTGATATTCACAATTTTCACAATACACATCCATATCAAAATTGCATAATTCAGGCAACTCCTGGGTGAAGCCAGTGAGTACTGAAGGAACAATGTGACAAAATAGAACCAGGCTGGTTCTCATCTCATTTGGCAGGCAGAAGTTCAGCTGGGGCCAGGGGGGAGAACACCATTGGCTATAATGGAATGCATACACATTTTTTAAACCCTGCAAAATCAAAGGTTGGTATAAAAGCCAAATGAGGGAACAGTTGGATTCCTGGGGCGTTTTATGCCATTTAAGTTCTTTGAGTTTAACTGTTGTTTTAGGACAGAAAGGACTTTGTCATTACCTCAAAATGTGCACTGTTCTGTGTCTACACAGTGTTTTTCTATTCAAATCATTTTCACGAAATCGTATGTAGGTTTGGGGTCTTTTTTTACTTTTAATCAAGTTCAACTAAACTAGTTTCAACAAGTTTCTGGATCTTGAGGTCAGAGCTCTTAAAATGATGCCATAGGTTGAACCCACTGGAGAATGGTGCCAGAGACTTTCCCAGCATGGCTCACTGAGTTTCAGTCATAAATCAGGCAAGACCCTGTGAAACATAAAGCCACATCTCCACTAGGGCTGTCAGAAAAAAAGATTTTTTTCTTCTTCTTTTCCTCTTACTTAGCCAGTACATGTCAGAGTGTCTAATTGCAGCTTGCTCATTGGCTAGCACAGTATTACTCTTTTGGCAATATTGATAAAAGTATTTCAGCTTCTTCATTAAGGGGAATTCTGGGACAGCTGCTTGTGCTTATATTCTGTATTCATTCCCGTGCAGTTCAGACTGCCCTTTTTAATGGCCAGCTTGCTAATGTTATTATTTTGCAAATACAGTAAACAAAACAACAACACAGATCCAGTCTGTTTGCTTTGGCAACGCTGCATTCAAGAAGGTTAGAAATATGCATGTATGCGACGTGACTATTTGATGGCTTGCTAGGCAGCTGATCTTGTTTCTCTGATGATATCTTGATGGCAAGTCTGCTGTTTGTGAAAGACATTCCATACCATTAGCGAGACAGTTTTTGCTTCAGTTTTTAATCAGCAAATCACCACAGCGCTAATCTTCACACCGCACCTCACATTTCAGTGGGGATCTGACTCTCTGAGGCTTTCTAACTCTCTGAGTCCTCCCACAGTGCTCACCTGTCTCTTGGAGAAGGTACTTTCTACCCTTAGGGACCGATCCTGAGTAAGAGTCTAGTTGGGCGGCAGTGTAGCGTAGAGGTTAAGGAGCAGAACTTGTAACTGAAGGGTTGCTGGTTTGATCCCCTGCTGGGACACTGCTGCTGTACCCTTGGGCAAGGTAATTAACCCACAATTGCCTCAGTAAATACCCAGCTGTATAAATGGATGACATTGTAAAACACTGTAACTGATGTTAGTCCCTCTGGATAAGAGTGTCTACTCAACGCCAATAATCTAATGTAACTTTTACAATAAATAGTTAACAAATGAGTTGGATTGAGGAACTGCGAGCTGATCTCAGACCTGTTGTCAAGGGCAGGAAGCAGACAGGGCTGTTTGTCCCTCAGCGTCGGTTTTCCCTCTGTGTCGCAGACGACGTGTCATACGAGGTGAAGTGGTTCCTCAGCCGGTCCTGGGGCCCGGAGGGCGCCGTCCTGCTGGCCAGCATGGACCGCTGGGGCACGGTGAGGAAGAGCCCGCGCAACGGCAGCAGCGACTGCAGCCTGGAGCGGACGGGCGGCCGCTCCTTCGGCCTCAGCATCCACAGCACGGCGGACGGCGACTCGGGCCAGTACCACTGCACCGCCACGCCCTGGCTGCGCTCCCCCGCCGGTGCCTGGGCCCGGGGGCACGACCTCACCTCCAGCACCGTGTTCCTCACGGTCAACCTAGCACGTCAGTACTAGTGTGTCTCTGTGTGTGTGTGTGTGTGTGTGTGTGTGTGTGTGTGTGTGTGTGTGTGTGTGTGTGTTCATGCTGGTGTGTGCATATTCATACTGATATGTTTGTGGTAGTTGATATTGATATGTATATTTGTGTGTCACTTGCAGTTGATATTTGTGTACATGCGCAGGCTGATTTCTGTGTGTGTATATATATATATATATATATATATATATATATATACATACATATATATAGATATTTGTGTGTTTATATATACAAATTTCTGTGTTTATTTTATATATATGTATATTTTATATGTATTTATTTATTTATATATGTGTGTGTATAAAAAAACACATATAAAAACACACATATATATGTTTGTGTATTTTCATGCGGATACGTATGTATATATGCATGTATCTATGTATGTGTGTATGTATGTTCATGCTCATTGTGTTTGTGATCATACTGATATGTATGCATTTATGTGTGTGTGTGTGTGTGTGTGTGTGTTGATGCTGATGTGTGTCTTTTCAGTGTGGGACTCCATGAAGCAGCCCTTGCTGTATGGTGCGGGGGCCTCCCTGGCTGTGGGGCTCCTCTCTGTACTCCTGGGGCTGATCTGCGCCCGCTGCTGTTGCCGAAGGTCCTTGCACACGCCCCTCGACGTTCACATGGAGATGGACTGACTCACGGGGACCCAGGGCCGCCCTGATGTCACGGCAACTGGCGGCTCCCAGTTGATTGATGGTCCGTCCTGTTGCCATGCGGGAGCGCCACTGCGGAAAGGGAATTCGAGGGGTGACCCGGGTCTGTGGAAACGACCGCCGAAGTAAAACACTTACCAAGCCTTGACGCACTGCGCTGACCTCAGGAAGACATCTCTGGCGGGAGGACTATCCGCCTTAGTGTCTGTTTAAAACAGAACTCACTATTTTCACACTACGAACAGAAATTACTCTTCAGAGCCTTAAAAAGAGTGGGGTTTAGGACGGTCTCCGTGCTGGAGAGAGAGGGGGAGAAAAAGGGACAGGGAGCTGCTCGGCCAATCCATGGTGAGAGCAGTAGAGAGGCTTGTGCTGGCTCTGCTTCTTGGTCCTGCTCCCCTGGCCCCATTTCCCAAGTGTTGGTTCCTGTCCCTGTTTCCAGCCCTGGCTCTGCTTTGCCAGCCCTATTCTCAGTCATTAGGTCAATGTGAATCACCTTGTCAGTGGCTGCGCTGAGGACGCCTCAGGACCCGGGAGCACAGGCCGATTTCACCCAGGTGTCGGATTACCAGCCCCCGCCTCTGCCAGACCCTCTGGAGAAAGTCCCGCTTTGCCTCAGGCTGGGCGGCCCTCGTTCATCCCGACAGGGTTCGGCACACGGAGAGCTCCAATCCTTGCATCTTCCCAGATGTGACTCATTGTTCTGGTGCTGATCCATGCACCGACCATCCGGACCATGCCCAACCCCCCCGCCACCACATCCTGAGACCCATTTGCATCGTGCAGCTTTGGGCCACACAGCTGGTCTTGCCACACCCATTTTTATCACGGCACCCATTTAGTCACACTGCTCGCCTCACAGCCGTTACACACACACCTTTTGGCCACACTGCTCCCCTTATTGTCACACCACACCTGCTTTGAATACAGGAGGGGGAGGAGCCGAGACCTTGCAGGCTGGCCATGTCTCTGCCTGTGTGGGCTTTCGGGTGGCTACACTTCAAAGAGAGCCCCGCCCCTTAGGGGGGTATTTTACAGGTCATTTGGTCATTCCCACACACGCATACCCGCACACAAATTCCCATATACATGCTGCTGTTGTCTGGCTGCATGTTGTTCATGGGGGGGCGTAGGATGCATATGAACTATGAAGGGACATTTCCGTGAACTCTTCCCTGGACCTCTACTTACAGGGGCAGCTCCTTAACCTCCAATGCACCTGAGCCAAAGGGAGATTGTAGGATTTTTTTGCAGTGTACTTATTTGAGTTTATTGTTTTTAAAGTTTATATACTTAATTTTATATGTTGCCCAAACAAATTGGTTTGAATTCTGTACAGACTCCTTTGTATAAATCTTTCCTCTAGGCAAACAGTTTTCAAGTTTTCCATATTTCAGTGATGTTCAGCTCTTTCAATGAAAACTAAAATTCCAATATGACAATAAATGTTTCACAGCCACATGATTTCTGATGCTCTGATGTGTTTCAGCCTTACAAAGTCTCTTCCCCAGGAGACTCTCTCTCTCTCTGCATATTCATGATGTGTGTGAGAGTGTGCTGTAGCCCTGTCCCCTGTGACGGATGGATCGAGTGCCACATCGGCCTAGATTTTACGCCAGATTCGGGGTTTAGTCCTGTGGTGGATTCTCGGGCGCGTTTCCTAAACCAGCCCAGGATTTAGGCCAGCTGTTCTCCCCGTACAGTGTAGTGTAAAAAAAGAACATGATCGAAATTCGGTCACTGTAACAGCAATACTCTTCTGAAGCATTAGAGCAGTGTTATTGGTCCCCCGAAAGACATTTGATGTGGATCAGTTTGTATTTCACAGTCTCTTTGATGTGGTGAGTCAGGGGTTAATTCTGCGGGTTTGGTTCTGTGCTTGTGTTTATTTTAATAGTGTGTCTCTGTAGCTGTGTGTGTTTGTCTCTCCTGCCCACAGTGTTGCTGTATAAACTCTGACACACACTGGGAGAGAATTGCGCTGTGTTGGTGAAACTCTGTGTTGTGCAGGAAGTCAGCACAGCGTTTGTGAATTGGAGGAACAGTTGTAACTCATGGATACGAATTTGTTATACTCCGGGTGTTACTGATTAATGGAACGTCTAAAAGGGCATTTGTACTGAAGGCAGACCCACGGCAGCTGCTGGAGCGGCTGTTTAGAAGCTTGGAGGAAAAAAAAATATTTTAGTAAGTCTGACTCCCATATGTCACACGAATAAGTTTCAGGCCCTGTTGGACTGCAGCTGTCCATGTACAGTGTGAAGACTTTTGGCCTTTGGCAGAACTGTATAACACCTCCAACTCTGGCAAAACGCCTTTTCGCACTCAATTTTCAATTCTTAGTACAGCTTTGTCTACACTCTACCACACAAAACCTAGGTTAGTTCAAAAATCCCTTATTAAGGCTGATATGTGCAGTACAGAGTGGCAGTAAGGTGTGACATAAAACTACAGTAGTATGGGTATGATATTCTGTGGAAGTTGAGGGGAATCGCTGTAACAGGTTTTCTTCTGGTTGGAGGTTGTTCGAGTCTCACAATCATACAGTGCTCACACAGTCACCAGTTTCTGTGGTGAACATGCTATTATCTAAGACAGCATATTCAAGGCTGTAAAAATGTGTGTGCGTTGCAACACAGAGCTATGGAGAGAAGAGTTATTCCACGTGAAAGCTTTATGTTTGTGTTGAGACTATGTTGTCATATCCTTTACCTCCACTAGAGAGTGATGAAGTCAAATATAGCAGGATGCAAGGGTCTTAGAGTTAGTGAACAATGTCATGCCTCTGTCCACATGTGGGACATGGTTTCTCTAAACCATCTTTTAGTCTCTTGGTTGCATAAGAATAACAAATTCTGCTCCTCTGCTCCCTCATTGTAAACAATTGAAAATTTTGTCTTTTTCCCTTTTTTGCCATTTTCAGAAGGGAATGAGAGTGAAAACAATAAGTCCCCAGGACAGAAGTACTTGTTTTGTAGATTTTATTTCCTCTCTCTGTCTGGCTGATGACTGCAGATGTCGACTTGAGCAATTTTTATCTAGGAGGAAGTGAGTGAGCAAGACCAAGTCAGGAATCGGCCCGGGATTTGTCAATGCACTCTTCCCATTGTGGTAACTGTACACCTGCTGTGGCTGTGGAGCGGGACAGCGGAGGGGACGTGCAGATTTTGTGTTAGTGTGCTGCTCTGTGTTAGTGTGCACGCCGTGCCCTTTTAGGGACATGTGCTACTCAGCGGCCTGGGTGGCCCGCGCTTCAGCACCAGTCCTCTCGAGAGTCAACGTCACCTCCCTCCTACAACAGGAAGTATAACCTGCGCTCAGACCACCCCAACCCCCAGCGCTGAGCAGGAACCACAACCCACACTCCCCACCGCCAGCTAAAGATACAGCCCACTGTGAATCCTTTCAGCACGCTCCGTATACCAACGGGAAGTACAAGGCACAGTCATTTTCTAACATGACGCTCAGTCCAAAATCTGTAAACTTCAGTGGTACATGAGTCATGTGCAACTTAAAATAATCTACTGTGTAAGCTGACATGTTGTTACCTCTTTACTTGAAGTGCTTTGTTGTTCTGCCTGGTTGATCACTCAGTAAGTCTAAGCAGTGGCAGTGCATATTCCTGTGTGTGATCATGTGACAAATAGCTGTGCCTTTGGTGCATAGCGTGTCGTCTAGGTAATTTCTTGGATGGGCCGGGGGATCAGGCAGGACGATCGTGCTGTCGCGGGGCATTCAAGGTTCTGCGTTTGGGGAGGAGAATTCCCAATAAGACGGGATGTGAAGTTGACTCAGAGAGTCAACACACGGCCCTGAGTCAATGTTTGAACAGACGGACGGTAATATTGGAGCGGCTTCACTGGAGGCCGGGCAGGGGGTTTGAGAAAGAGGAGGAAAGGATGAAGCCCGTGATGAATCGGCCTTGGCCAGTGACATTTCCATTGTCTCTTTCTGTGCAGTTCTTTTCTGTTTGGATTTCCCAGAATTGTTGAATTTGAATTCACAGAATTAGTTTAAAATGACTCCATAATCCTAATTTTTGGTGTCATATGTTCTGCATTTTATACGGAATTGGGCTGAGTTTTATCAGTCTAATTGCATATTCTTTTTCCTTAAATTATTTAAATCCATCATTTATTTGTGCTGTATAGCACACATTAAGACCACTAGGGGGCAGCCATAAGTCTATAATGTGCTTAATGTAGATCTAGACTACTGTCCTTTTACTAATTGAATTTCCTGGAAATCGCTCATTCATAGCCTGTATAAAAGGCTTCTGGGTAATATGCAAGGAATAATGATTTCTGGGTGGCAGGCTGGGTTGTGGGCTATATGGCAGACTGCTGACTGGCTAAATCTTTTTAAATAGCCTCTGCTCACTGCTGTCAGGGCCTCAGTTTATTTTGTTCTCACAGTGATCTCCCCTCACTGCTTTATCTAACCTGAACCTGAACCTGTAATGCCATCACATTGTTAAAGCATTACACAAACATTTTGAGCTCATAAACAAGTAACTGACCTGCCCTGAGAGCAGAGGACTGTTGAATCAAAAAGCACACTCCTCAACTGAGGGAGTTATGTTGATATTACACGGTGCATTAGTTGAGGGGGGACTTATTCTCTCCAGCTATTCAAAATGCCACGAGAAAAATAAATCCCCATTCAGAGTGGCTCCTTAAAACCGAATGATGTTTTACTTTTTGTTCTTTTTCCAAGGCGATGGTCAGCAGGCATATCGGATATCCTCAGACAATAAGACGCCCTAATTTCTCAGAGTTAACTGTTTGTTCTTTCTCGTCTGCTCTGTGTTTTCCGAATACATTCTGTTATCATTGTGTGATATTGTAGTCGTTGAATTGTACAGTTTCTTTTTCTTAGGGGTGTGTCAGGGATATTTCACAGGAATGCTTGTCTATCAGATATCTGACCCACCATTTAACCTGATGTAATATGATCTTGAAATTTGTATGAGTTTAACTGGAACAAAGGTCACTGTCTCAAATGTCTGTAATCCATGGAAAATGTTCATCAGTGTACTTCGCAATTGATATCCTCTCGGCATGGGTCCAGCCCAAATGCTCATCAGTCTGTTGCACATGCTCTATAGACGTGAGGTGCCAACCTTTATCATTCTCGGAGGAATAGCTTTAGTAACTCATGGTCCTTTGTCCCTGGGTGATGTACTGTGTTACTTCCACTGTCAACATCCCTTGTCTCGACATGAGGAACTGCTGTATCTGAGCCTGGAGGGGGCTTCCATACAGGGGACTCAGTATAGGCTCTCAGTATAGGACTTAATAGCCCTGGCCTGCATACTCACTGACCCCATATATGAGAGACAGAGAGCAAGAGAGAGAGACATTTTCAGAAAAAAAAGTTTGAAACAAATGAGACCAGCAGGGGGCAGCAGAGCAACCTTAGCTCCTATGACTATGTGGCAGAGCTGTGTGAGAGTGTTGCCATTTGAGAGGCTAAAGAAGGAAGAAAGGCACTCTAATAAACTAAATAAAGTGACCCTAATGAATGCTAATTTGAGAGCACACTCAGGACCCAGCCAGGCCTACTGTTCTGGGAAAGGGTGGCAGAGGCATCAAAAAGCAAGGCCAGGGTCAACAAGGACATGCTTTCATCTGTCTAAGATGTAACGTACATTACAAAGTGAAAAACTTGTTCTTGCTAACAAGATATTTGAAACAGTCCTCAGATATGCAAATATTTGGATTTGTGGTCTCCTGGCATATGGCGTTACCTTACTAGAAGCAGTAGAAACGCATTTCAACTCAGGTCAATTCTTTTGGAAAAGTTGGTTAGGGGAAGACAGTGGGATCCTTGTGCACAGCTAAAGGCAAAACGCTGAATGAGGCACAGTGCTTCTTCAAATTACTGGTGGTTGGAGACGGCTCCGGGAACAGACACTCACTCCAGGTCTCTGACCTGTGCAATCAGTTACAGAATCTATGTGGACAAATAAGGGTCCATAGACACTGTCCAGGAGGAGTAACACAAAATATGACACTGCGCAGGGGTAGTACGTAAGGCAAAAGCTTCCTTTCCACTGTCCAGGGTCAATACCTACCCATACCTGCACACATCACAGCCCGTGGTTTAATTACTGAAGTCAAAAATCACACATCTGATTGGCCACTGTTGTCCTCAGGGGGGCCCAGAGTTTAAAAATCACCATGATCACATGCATTGGGTGGTTACGTGAAACAGTAACTTAGTAACCCTATTTTATGAGCCTTGTCATTTATTTGTTTCACTTACACTTATAACACATACTGTTGGTTGGGCCAAAATCCTGAATTTGCAAATGGAAAAGTGGTACTTTGTAATGACTACCAAAACTTGACTTTTATTTACTAAGGGAAAGAGGAATCACACAGTAGAGAGGGAGTTTGGGGGGGTCAGAAATGCGTGTGTAGAGATGGAGTAAAAATGCTTCATTGCGTGAGATAAAATCTTTCTCTGAACCTTTTCAAAGTCATATGGTACACCAGTTTTTGTCTGCATGAAGCAGTACTACAGGAGCCCACAAGGGGGAGTAAATTTCCATTTGACCAATTAATTCATGCCCCATGGATATCCACTGATACTAAGTGTTGATGTACAAATGAGAAGACCAAGATTTCATACTTGCAGGGCCTTTCATATTTACAATTGATTTGCACTGGCTTCAGTTTGATGATATTAACTTTGTTTTTCAGTTCATGGAATGATCATTTCAGACATGGACAATGCAATGAAACGTGTATCTGTTGCTCTCATATTGAACATTTTATAGAAACCCTGTGCTCTTATACTCTTTATACAGTGATAACACTGTATGCTTTTCCAGTGTGAATTGATACTTTCACAGTAGAAACTGGACTTAACAAAAACATGTCTAACTGTGGAAGACACTTTTTTTATGGAAACAATTCACAAGACAAACACCCCTCTGTCAGGTCTTCACATATAGCCCCAAATTAACCCAACTTCTGTTCAAATCAAAAGATTAAATGAACTATGTGGAAGTGTGTGAAAGGAAAGAATCAGACATTGGCAGTGTTGCAATTTCAAATACGCAAACGTGAAAGTGGTTGGATTCACATGGCAGTTCTGCATCTGCTAAAGAAAAGACTTCTGTGTCTGTATGCCTGGGCTCAGGGGGGCTGGAAATTGTGGTCAAGATGTCAGGCCTCAGCAACAAAAATAAGAGCTTCTAACTGCCAGGCACAGCTGTTGGCACTGCAAAATAATGAGCTATAAGAGACCATAACATGCTTCAAGACAAGGCCCCGAACCTTAAGCAGGGTACAGATTGTACACCAAAGCATTAGCTAGCAACCACATATTCTCTTCTGTCTCTGCACGCTAAGTCAATGTCACAGACTGACTCCACCACAATTTGCATGTGTGCTTGTGCTGACAGGAAGCTGCAGAGGGGGTTTTGTATCAGACTTGGTTTAGGTATCTCAGCAGTTGGTCTTCAGTGTTGGGGCCCAGGTAATCTCTAAATGAAGAAGACAGATAACATCATGCCCACTACTTGTGCAGAGAGAGAGACAGGTGGACTAACTAACAAAAGCAGAAGAGAGAGAGATGGTTCTACACTGATACTTAGGCTTGTGAAAAAAAAAATCACATGTGGTGGCAGTCTTGCACATAGTAACACAGAATTTCTCCATTGAGAGACAGAAAAACCACATCTTCACTTCCTGTCTACTGAAGTCAGACACGCACTGACATCTGCTCTCTGCCGAGACAGAAGAGCAGACTCAGTCTGGAAAGAAACTCAGTGGACACAGGGCACAGACCCAGAGAAAGAGGGCAGTAGAATCTTTACAGAGGCACAGACACAGGGCTAGGGGCAAAGAGACACGGTTTGGACACTGGAGTTGCTGATGCCATTTGGGCACAGAAATAGGATGGACCTGCTACAACATAAACTCTGGGAGGTGACTCTCCTGGTCTATTTGAGCAGACTTCTCCAGTGGGGTAAGATCACATCCTTTACAATCCTGAGTCTGGTTGGGGTCCAGTCCTGTTTACAGCACTTTAGGGTCACACCCAACCTCATCCATATAAATCCTTAATGTTAAAAGGAGTACATGGGTTTTATCAGGCGTTAAGTCTGTTACACAGATTCTCCACTCAAGCTTTGAAGACGCTCTTCATAACCCTAACCAAGACATTCCCTGTTCCAATTTCTGGGGCCACACCATGTATGCTGGTTTTTAGTCCAGTGGAGCTTGTTAGTTAGCTAGGTTTGATTGTTTTGTTAATTGAGAACTGATCAGGATTTGATGTCATTCAACAAATTAATGCACTTGGTTTTGTTAGGGACATGGGTTGAACAATATCCTTCTGCTCGAACAATCAAGGGTAATTGGTGGCAGTGTACCATAGTGGTGTACCACTGGTTCAGTTCCCCACTGGGGCATCACTACACCCTTGGGCAAAGTACTTAACCCAAAATTGCCTCAGTAAATATCTAGATAAATGGATAACATGTAAACATTGTAACCTATATAAGCTGCCAATAACGCAATGCAATTCTGCAACTTATTTCTATATGGTCCCTTTAAGAAATTAGTAATGAAGGCAGGTATTCAACTTTGTTGATGAAGACTTATTAGTTGTTCAATGGGGCTCTGGGCAATTAATTGTATGAGCAACAAAGCGTACCAGAAACAGCTGCTCCAAATTTGTTGAAAATTCAGATATTAATCAAAATAGATTAAATAATGTTATAATTTCATTCATGCAAACAAATCCCAATCAGCACAATTTATTCCATCAAACTTATAGCATATTATTATACATATAGATCTCAACTAAGTACCAGCCTTTATGCTACAGCTCACGCAAACTTAACTAATAGAAAGTTCTACTGGAATGAGAACTATAATGCCAGCTTTGCCCCCAGAAAGACTGGAGTGCTTGAGATAGTTTTTGGTTTACCTGAGCCCTTAAACACATAATCGGATCAGTAAGTATGCCAGTGCAAGTGATTCAGTCTGAATGGTACAATTTGGCATACCTCAGACATATAGTCACGTGCATTTATGATTGCATTACCGTTATTAGATCAATATAGTCTTGCTTCACCGTCTCTACCACTATATCATTTACATTTTAATCGGAGATTTGACCATGGGCTGTTTTGAACACGCAGTGATTTAAACCCAGTCCAGGCTCTGCTGATCACAAGTTCATATGTTCATGCATTACTTGTGTGCTCTTAATATGACATATTCCAAATTTTCCTAACTTTAGCATCCAAGGAAGGGAGACAACTTTGGGGCTAATCGAGGAAGTGAGATGTTGCTTTGTTGAACTTCCTGTGGCCAGAAGTCAGAGTCACTCAATTTCTGTAACACGATGGAATGTTAAATGGCCTTTGATTTATCAAGGGCCTGAAGCAAAGTCGTGAAACCTTTAAGCAGATACTCTAAATGTCTGATAGTGTCACTTCTGAAGTCACAGTTATTTGACTGTGTGTTTTCTTTTAATTGCTTGTTACTGAAAGGCACAACAAATGGTTTTTGCTTCTTTAGGATCTACTCCTTGTTTGGTAACATTTCTCCAGCTGCTTATATCTTCCTATGGAGCCCCTACGGGGGCATGAAAAGAAAATATTTATCTTAGGTTATGATTTAATATCTGGAGGGAGTGACTTATTATCTAAAGGAAACAATTTAATACCTCGAGGGAACTGATCATTATCTCAAGGGAATTATTTAATATCTTGAGGGAATGATTTAATACAGTATATTGAAGGAATGGTTTATTATGAAAAGGGAATAATTTAATATCTTGAGGGAATGACTTAATATCTGGAAGAGAGAAGATCCTTATGACAACTTCTTAATGTGAGATAATATGTCCTTCCCACAAGATAAGTCTGTCCTTCTCTTGAAATATTAAGTAATTTTCAGAAAATACTAAGCTTTTCCTATAATATATCAACAAGTTATTTCCTTAGGATATAAACTTGTTCCCTCAAGTTATTAAGTTGCATCTGCAAGATAAGGATCTTGTTCCCTAAAGATATTAAGTTGTTCCAACATCCCATGGCAAAATATCAATAAGAGGTCTAAACCTGATATTGGGTGCTGGTTGCCTTTTTGCTTCACCACCCAGTTTCCTTCAAATAACTTTATTGTTCACTGTAACATCCATGGATGTATGGATAATCATATTAGAATAAAGGCATTGTAGAGGCCTATTCAATAGGACATGGTCTCACTGTCACGTTAGTAATTTTTTTCCACTGCTGCCCAGTAGTTAAGGAACCTTGAGACATCCTTTCTCTATGGATGTGTTTCTTAAACTCAGCAAGTGACGTTGGTTGCATTTTGGTCAATGTCTCTTCAGAAGGAGGTCCTAATACTATGTGCATATGAATTCCTTACAAATGAGCAGTGCTGCTGCCTTGCTCTTCGTAATCCTATTTGACCCTAAATATCACAGAAAAGGTCAGGTGCGTTAAGAGCAGGGAGAGTGTCCTACCCCATGCTAACAGATATCACAGATACTCTCAACAGCTATTTTCTTAAGGGTGTCACCAATGATGAGGTTTAGGAGAAACCTGTTGAGAAAACCAGTGTTCTTTAACCACTAGTCAATAACCCATCTAACCTTCTCACTATAAAAGTGTCCGTGCAATGCCAGGATTCTGATGCTGCGAATTCTTACAAAGACACTTGAATTATGCCTGTGAAAATGTCACTAGGTGAGTCTACTTGTGTGGTAATGCTAATGTCTGTTTTGGATCTCTTTATATGAAATGTTGTCTCAAAGTAACTTTTCAATGACCATTGATATAAAATAAGTGTGATGGTGTAACTATTTTTTTCAGTAATGTTTATACAGAGTCTCAATTCATACCTTGCGAAGTCCAATTTTAGTAAATAAGTACAACAAATAAAACTAAGCAATGTGAACAGATGTCAGTAATATGGATTACAAAAAGTCGAAAAAAGGGTATATGCTCAAACAAAAGCCTGGAATCAGTCTGTATTGTTCCATACCTTTAATTATATTTAATACAACATTAATATAATTTAAGACAAGCCTTTCTTGTTTACCCCCACAGTTCAGTAATTTCTCCGTTCTCCAAAATTCATGAAAAAAACACTACTATTGATTCATAGGTCAAATTTAAGAAAAAATGCTGGCTGAATCCAGGCCAAAATATTGTAATGCTGTAATCCCAGATGAATTCCAATCAAATTGATTAAAATGCATAATTGACATTCAGTCAGAAAACTTTTCAAAGCATTCTTTTAAGAAGTTTGTGAGTGCAAGGTTTTGCCTTCTGACAATTCCTCATGTTGTACTCTCTATAGATGTATGCGTGGGCCAGCGGGTGGTTGAGACACAAAAGGGACCGCTGTTTCGGGTGAAGGGCTATACCGTAACCATCTCATGTAAAGTCAGCGGATTCAAGGGACCTCCACAACAAAATTTCGAATTTTCCATCTTTGGACCATCCCAACCAGAAGTGAAGATCATCAGCACATCTGACCCCAACATTGCGTATGCCAGATATTCCAGAAGGGTGAGGGAAGGGGACATCAATATCACGCGGATATCAGGATCATCCGTGTTGTTGTACATTAAAACTCTGAGAGAGGAAGATGCCGGCGAGTATGAGTGTTACACCCCCAACACTGACCCAACCTACTATGGCAGTTACAGCTCGAGGACCAAACTCAATGGTAAGCTGTGTCTTTGTTTTGTAAGTCGGTCTCTAATTTCTCACAGAGCTCACAATGCATCATCATAAGAACTGCAAACAGCATCATTATTTATAAGCAGTCAGTATGCTCACTTGCCTACAATGGCTGGTATTTTTAATTTAAGTAGATTGTGCTTATTTCAGCTTTTTGCTTTCTTTTTCATTTCCTGCCATGGCTTGCTCAGAGCCTTTTTTGTAAATAGACTTTACTTGCACTAATTCACTGTCTTTATTGGTAGAGGTGTAACTTGTACACCTGTTGTGGCCTTTTAGGGTTAGGTATATGAAGGATCCAAAAGGAATTATGCATTTTCACTGATGAGGGAAGCCTGTGTTTATTTAAAAACATGATACGCATAGATCTTTTATAAAGGTAGCTAATGAACACAAACATAAATCAACATGAACAGAATCAAACATCACACCATGGTCCAGCTACAAATTAGCCTTTCTCTAACACCAGCCCTATTACAAACAATTGCCTTACCCTGTACCCCAGTTACAAACACTAACTTTGCTAAAACCCTTATAATCATTTCATAACTCCCAAGTATAAACATTTGCTTTACTTTATAATGAGCTTATATGTACATTAGCCCATCCCTAAATCTGCCAGCCAACACCCATCTGCCCCTCATTGCACCCACAAACCGTTGCTGGTGGCTTCCTCTCTGACGGCTCCCCTCTCCACAGTGATCCAGGACAGCCTGGTTGCCTCCTCCAGCCCCGCTGACCTCAGGAAGCATGAGGGGGATTCCCTACAGGTGCAGTGTGAGGTATCCAGCCAGACGTTCCAGCACACCCACCTGTCCGTCACCTGGTTCCTGCAGAGCGATCAGGCCAGGCCGCCCCGTCCCATAATCACCCTGGCCAGGGACTTCACCGTCAGCCCCGGGGACGAGTTTAAGGAGCGCTATAGCGCCGGCCACGTAGGCCTGGTCAAGCTGGAGGAGACCACCTACAGGCTGAGCATCGCACAACTGCAGCCGTCAGACCAGGGGCTGGTCTACTGCGAGGCCAGCGAGTGGATCCAGGACCCGGACAGGTCCTGGCACAGAATCTCCCAGAAAAAGAGCGAAGCTTCTAAAATCTTGGTCCAGCCGTCAGGTGAGCTCGGCCTTTCAACCAGCACAACGAAGATAATGCGCTGGAGTGCCTCTCCCGGGGATCTTAACATAGAAAAATATTGCACTGAATTCTTATTGTAATGAGTGTGGTGTGCTGTTATTGAAAGTGACTATATAGAAAATCCTTCAGTGAAAGGAGTCTCCCAAAGCATTATATTAAAAACTACAAACCCATAAAAAACGATATATTGCAATTCTGCCCCCTGAGCAATGGAGCGTATACCTGAATAATCCATAACGGTGTCAGCTTTCCATCATAATTTCCAAGCTGAAAACTCAATTGAAGGTTAAATGCTTTACCTCATCCCTGATTCCTCTGCAGGCGAATTGAACTACAGCTACATTTAATGCACCAAATTTGCAAATCTGAACATGCACATGTTTGTATATGCAACATATGTGTATGTGTGCGTGTATGCATGTGTGCATGTGTGTGTGTGTGTGAGTGGGTTCATACATGCATGTGTGTTAGAGTGTGCTTGAGTGTATGTGCATGTTTGTGTGTGTTTATGTGATCAGTGTTATGATGACAACAAGTACTGGTAACACCTGCTTGTGTACACCTGAGTGTACATGTGTATTGGAACTCTTTCTGCTTTACCTCAGGCGAGATATCAGACGTGAATACATTCAGCACTCTCATGGAGGCCCCTAAGTGGCAGGTACAAGAAGGAGACGTTTCTGTGATAACATGTGCCGTGGACGCCCAAAACATTGTGGACCGGTACTTCTCTGTGGCCTGGCTGAAAGACAACAAGGAGGTGGCCCGGATAGGGCCCACCGGGGTGCCGTCTGTGGCGTCCGACTACAAGCAGAGAGAGAATGAGGGAGAGGTAAAGGTGCTGAAACACAGTGACAGGGATTACCTGCTGACCATCCGGCTGGTCAGGGCTGAAGACGGGGGGCAGTACCAGTGCAGAGTCTGGGAGGAGGTGAAGACAGAAGGGTCCTTCACGCAACAGCGGAGCCAAGAGTCCAATGTGGAGAACCTGCGTGTCACTGTCACAGGTGAGACTGCCTCTGACAGGTGAAGATGGACTCTTGGACTGGTACAGTAGTAATGATTGGAATGTCATATAAAGATTATAATATATATATATATATATATATTATATATATATATATATATATATATATATATAATATACATAATATATATATATATATTATATATATATATATATATATTATATATATACATATATAATATATAATATATATATATAATTATATATATATATATAATATATTATATATATATATATTTATATATATATATATATATATATATATATATATATATATATAATTATAATTATATTATATATAAAGATATAAAGAGTCATTCTGTGTTTCCTTTTTAAGGAGGTGCTGGTATTTTGTAATATTTGATGTAACACAGGGAATGTATTTAAATATGCGGGGCTGAGTGGGATAGTCATTTCAGAACTGGGGTGTGAAGTCAGAAAATCTCTGGTTTGTATACCAGAGGCCATTGATGTTATCCATACGAAAATTAAATATATTATAACTTATTGACAACTATGTTGTTCAGCCTTAGAATATATAGGTGAGTACATTTTTACAATAATATATTTTAATAACCTATTGGTGCAAATGCAATTAAAATTTATCAATGCAAATCAGAAATGTAATATAATATACCAAAAATATAATAATTTACATTTTTAAATATATTGTTTGAGCTGAAAATATATTCTATAAAATACATAAAAAATAGCATAAATAAATTTTTTGCATGGGTATACACCTAAGGAAGGTATGAACTTGTACATCTTTGGATTGGTGTCCGTTAAACTAAACTATAAACTACTATAAACTAATCCTCTGTGTACATTGTCTGTGTGCACATTGATCGGAGGCATAGATATCTTCCTCTTTTCTCAGAAGGAAACATCCTTGTCAATTGTCAACATTGACTACAAAATGACTTCACATTGATCGCAAGCAGGGACTTTTTCTTATTCTTCTCAGACAGCACATAGGCTGCATCCATTTTGAATCTTGACCACAAAGATAAAATAAAGATAAAATAATTGTGTCTGTGTGACTGTGACCACAAACTGTCTGCCCATTTACTACACACAGACTATATCTTCCTCTCTTTTCAGACAGGACTTGGCTGTGTCCATTTTGAATGATGTCGGGCCGATAAGCAAGTTCTCTCTGTACAATGACTACAGACCGGCTGCACGATGACACAGTTCACCATGCACACATATTTTCTTCCTGTCTCTTTAGGAAGCAACCTGGCTGTGTCTGTGCTGAACCCAAACATGAATGTAAGCGGAGGCGATGTTCTACAAGTCACCTGCAGTGTGTCTGGGGCCCGTGGCCAGGTGTCCATCTCCTGGCAACAGAGGTCAAGGCAGGGCACTTTAAGTGACATCATCAACCTGAGCCACACTGGGGTGATGACACCGGGGTCACGGTACCTCCAGAAGGTGCAGACGGGTGACGTGCGGGTCTTCCGCGGAACGCCTGACTCCTTCACTCTGGAGATCACCAACACTCTGCCGTCTGATGCCGGGACCTACAAGTGCACGCTGTCAGAGTGGGTGACAGAAACCAATGGTAACACAAGAAAGATGGACAGCAAATCTCAGGAGTCAAATGTTTACGTACTCTCCTTGGGTAAGAACACGCATGAACATCAAGAACACAGGCAGATCCAGAGAATTTAAAACCTCACCCTGCTGAATATGGATTGATTTGTTTAGATGAACCAAGTATTGAACAGTTTAGTGTCTTCAATGACACTCCGTTGTTTGTTTGTACACAAAAAAAATCAAATGAAAGCCCATTTTGATTGTTACACAGAATATCCCTTTCAGGACATAAACAAGGTGTTTGCCTGTCCCTTCATTTGATTTTTTTCTCAAGTGTCACCTGTGTTGATCAGAGAATGAGAGACTGCTAAGGTAGCCAGAAAAGACCATAGAAAACATGTAACTAAAAATGAAACTAAAAATGAATATGAATTAGATTACTTTGCCAGTTACTATGGGGTGCCTTACAATTGTCTGATGGTCCCTTTGCCACCCTGTTTTGGTTTCAGATTCTCTTATACGTGCTGATTTAAAAAGTCGCAATGCAATCGTCAGGGAATACGAGGCAGTAGAATTGATCTGTAAGGTAAAAGGCCCGAAGATTCCTCTATCTGTAACATGGAAATTCCAGCACACCGACTCACCGTCCCAGGAGGAGATTGTGTCTGTTCTGTACACCGGCGTCATCACCTGGCAAAGAGAGAGGAGAAACTATCAGCTTAAGACACTGGTGCAGGAAGGAGAGACCATCTTCGGTCTGAGAGTCTTCAGAGCCAGCAGCCGGGAAGCAGGAAAGTACCAGTGCATGATCGAAGCATTCCTGAGACAAACGCAGCGACTGTCAAAACTCTCCAATCAACTGGCAGTGGTCGTCCGAAAGCCTGGTAAGACCCCCCCCAACCAAATAAAAACCTGCTTCGGTAACTAACGCAAGACTTTACTCTGTCTTGGTCAATATTCAAAGAAAGAAACCTGGATTTTATGGGTAGGTGCAGCTCAGAGCCACTTTATTGCTCTTATGTTATTGTTCATGTTGGCAGACAACATTACCAAGTCTTACCAAGCTTGGATTCAGTGAACCAGTTTACATGGTTTAATGGAAACATTTGAGAAAAAGTAGCCCTCTTCTCCAAAGCCACCACAAGGACCCCTCAACAAGGATCTGAGCCCATAGAAATGTCCTGTGCATTAGAGCTGTGTGTGCTGAAGTGGTATGATTCCAGTTTGGGAAAGAGAGGGAACATCTGTGCTTATGTCCAGTGTTTCCTTCATTCTCTTTCTGCACTCAGGGTGTGTAAATGTAAACTCACCCTCTGTGTGCCTGAGCACTGTTGTAAAACTCATTTGTAAACTCATTATAATCCAAATTTCTGTTCATGAACTTGGAGCGCCTCACCCCTGGGGCACGCTCTGCGTGCTCCCCTGTCTTCCCTGTCTCACCCCTGGGGTGTTTTTCCACGCACAGAGAGCCGGCTGTCCGTCTCGATCGGTCCCTCGTCCCCTGTGGAGTACGCCGCCGGCACGGACGTGCGCATGGACTGCACCGTCCTCACAGCTACCTCTGACTCCTCCCGCTTCGCCGTGTCCTGGCTGTTCTACCCCGAGGGCCAGGAAAGCCGGACCCTGCTGAGCGTGGACCGGGACTCTGTCCTGGGACCAGGAGCAAAGGACAAGTACAGCCTCAGGAGGCTGGGGCTGAGCTCCTACCAACTCCTCCTGCAGCGGGCGGAGACTGGTGACAGCGGGCAGTACATTTGCAGGGTGGAAGAGTGGCTACAGGACTCCCATGGTGAATGGTACTCACTGCCGTCACAGTCTGCTACCATGAAACTCATCGTCAGCCCTGAAAGTATGTAAAACAAAATATGTGTGTGTGTTTGTGTGTGTGTGTGCGTGTATATATATATATATATATATATATATAGATGATGAATAGATAGATAGATAGATAGAGGGATACACATTCTCTGAAAAGCTCACTGACTCCAGATCAGTGGGGGCCGACTCAAGGCCTGGAAAGCTCCATCTGTTGTTCCTATCTTGCTCTTAATGGTTTAATTAAAGTCATTGTTTTGCGGATCATGCTCAGTTCCAGATGGAAACTGGTTTGCCAAAATCCTGTGGTACCAAAATCTTGTGTGGTTTCTGGTACAGGCCCTGGGAACCTTCTCCACTGAATACCCTTTCCCTTGACTTGCAGGCAGCCATGTCAGTGTCCTTAAGGGTGACACAGAGATTACAGTTGGACCAAGTGAGCAGCTGAACATCAACTGCACCATGGACTCCGGTGGGTGGGTGTCCAAGTCCCTCTACTCGGTCACTTGGTTCTTCACCCCAGAAAATTCCTCCCCCAAGACGATGCTGGCAAAGATCACCCACGACTCCGTGTTGGAAGTCAAAGACGTGGGTGAGGAAAGGCTGGCGAGGATGCACTTTTACAGGCCCACCATCGACACCTTCAGACTGACTATTGAGAACGCAGACAAGGGGGACAGCGGGCGGTACTCCTGCCAGGTGGACGAATTCCAGCTCAAGAGCAACGAGGGTAGCTGGCTGCAGACAGCCACCGACCAATCAGGATTCACCATCGTCAGTGTCCACGAAATAGGTACTACCTCCTTCCCTTCCATACCTAAATTACACCTGCAGCCGTACCATCCTGTAACTCTCTGTTACCAAACACCTGAACCTATACATAGCAGGGCATGGGTATAATGACTACAGCTGCTAATGGCATATTAAATTTTAAATAGATGCTAGCTCTTAATCTGAAATAGTATTTAAAGTAGTATTTAGACGCTCACATCATGTAGATATTCCTCATAAGAACATCTGCTATAATATGGAATAGTATCGTGTAGTCTGGCATGGTATAGTATAGTGAAGTATGTTTTAATTGGTCCATCCAAACACTTTTTCTGGGTTTTCCTTAGAGCATTTCAGTTCAGTGACATTTGGCAGGTAATGCAGACCTGAGTTGGTAGTGTGGAGGTTCACATTCAGTACCTGTGTCTTTCCCTAAGGTACCCCTGAGCCCTCGAGCTTAGCAGGATTGTTACTTAGCATGTACCCTTGTATCATGGCTATCCTGAGCTCTTATGTTATTGTTCATGTTGGCAGACAACATTACCAAGTCTTACCAAGCTTGGATTCAGTGAACCAGTTTACATGGTTTAATGGAAACATCTGAGAAAAAGTAGCCCTCTTCTCCAAAGCCACCACAAGGATCCCTCAACAAGGATCTGAGCCCATAGAAATGTCCTGCTCATTAGAGCTGTGTGTGCTGAAGTGGTATGATTCCAGTTTGGGAAAGAGAGGGAACATCTGGGCTTATGTCCAGTGTTTCCTTCATTCTCTTTCTGCACTCAGGGTGTGTAAATGTAAACTCACCCTCTGTGTACCTGAGCACTGTTGTAAAACTCATTTGTAAACTAATAACTAACTTTATAATCCAAATTTCTGTTCATGAACTTGGAGCACCTCACCCCTGGGGCACGCTCCGCATGCTCCCCTGTCTTCCCTGTCTCACCCCTGGGGTGTTTTTCCACACACAGAGAGCCGGCTGTCCGTCTCGATCGGTCCCTCGTCCCCTGTGGAGTACGCCGCCGGCACGGACGTGCGCATGGACTGCACCGTCCTCACAGCTACCTCTGACTCCTCCCGCTTCGCCGTGTCCTGGCTGTTCTACCCCGAGGGCCAGGAAAGCCGGACCCTGTTGAGCGTGGACCGGGACTCTGTCCTGGGACCAGGAGCAAAGGACAAGTACAGCCTCAGGAGGCTGGGGCTGCGCTCCTACCAACTCCTCCTGCAGCGGGCGGAGACTGGTGACAGTGGGCAGTACATTTGCAGGGTGGAAGAGTGGCTACAGGACTCCCATGGTGAATGGTACTCACTGCCGTCACAGTCTGCTACCATGGAACTCATCGTCAGCCCTGAAAGTATGTAAAACAAAATATGTGTGCGTGTGTGTGTGTGTGTGTGTGTGTGTATATATATATATATATATATATAGATGATGAATAGATAGATAGATAGATAGATAGAGGGATACACATTCTCTGAAAAGCTCACTGACTCCAGATCAGTGGGGGCCAACTCAAGGCCTGGAAAGCTCCATCTGTTGTTCCTATCTTGCTCTTAATGGTTTAATTAAAGTCATTGTTTTGCGGATCATGCTCAGTTCCAGATGGAAACTGGTTATATATAGTGAAGTATGTTTTAATTGGTCCATCCAAACACGTTTTCTGGGTTTTCCTTAGAGCATTTCAGTTCAGTGACATTTGGCAGGTAATGCAGACCTGAGTTGGTAGTGTGGAGGTTCACATTCAGTACCTGTGTCTTTCCCTAAGGTACCCCTGAGCCCTCGAGCTCGGCAGGATTGTTACTTAGCATGTACCCTTGTATCATCGCTATCCTGAGCCTGGTGGTCGTGTTTCTCATCTACAAACTATGGAGGGCTGGGCACAGCTCCGCGCCAGGTCGGAATACGCAGGCAAACTCCCTGTGGGCAGAGAGTAACCCACTGAAACCCGTCCCTGAGGCCTGAGCATGTGAGGCCTCACCACTGCACTCATTTCAGGTGGGAAGCCCTCCGGGAGGAACCTGAATGTGTCACCAGTATGTCACAGGTTCGATGCCTGAGTGTGACATTGTGTCAGCCAGTATCCAGCTCTGCCAATGACATGCTAAATGTACTGTAAGTGGAATCTGTACCCATGTGATCATGGCACGATGGTCTCGTTCACATTTTGTTCAGCATACTATCACTTCAGAGAATATATATTTGCATCACTTTGAAGAGGGGACTAGGATGCTGATATTTTATAAAACATTCCCCCTGTTAAAACAAGAATATAACTGTCCCTAGTGGGATAGGTGAAAAGTTTATTTTCTTAATTATTTGTGAAAATTGTTCTTCCCAAATGTTCTTTTCTGCATGTACGGTACATTTTACAGGCATGGCAATGAGATGCAAATGCCCTCACAGCGACTGGAAGAGTTTGTACTCTTCTATGTGTGCTTGTCAAAATGCTTCAATGCCACCTCAGAAAGTGTCTTGTTTACATGAATATTCAGAGCTGTTTTGATAATGTTTGCTCCCTTGCAGTTATTAAGGTTTGGCTGATGATATACTATATATAACTAAGAAGTATTTTATTTGTCATTTTTAACCTCTAGTTTTAAACTCAGGAATATAGTATTCGGTTTTATGATATATAAAATATCTAATATCTAAAATATTCCGTTTGAAGTATGTTGCATTATGTTGTACAGTTGCTTTTGTCTTTTTATTATTTTCATGCGTATAAATATACAATTGTAATGCTTCTTTATACAAATGAAGTCAAATTCAATCTCATGATAGCTTTTCATGGCTTCACAGTAGCACATTCTGTGGAGCTCCCTAACATTTGGGAAGAGTGCTGTATTATCTCCTTTAATGAATTTGTTGGTGGATGGAATTACTTTGTCAGCAGCAGAATATATTTATAACATGACATATGTAAGAATGTATTCCAAGACTCCAGAAAATAGGATATTAAGATATTATTTCACTAATAAATAACATCAAATGTGCCTTAAACATGAAATGTGTTTTCATCTAATAAATGTACGTTGAACACAAATTCATTAATATGCATTTATGCTGAAATATAACTTAATATCTTAAAACACAAAACGTGCATTTGGGGTTATCCGCATCATAATGTGCGTGACCCAGTCACTGTAATTGCATTTCTACATCTGTTTTCAGTCTTAATTAGTATTTGTGATTTGTATACCTTTTGTTTAAATCAGTACGAAAAATTTGGACGTGACACATCTTTGGTCAGGACACTGTTGGTGATTGTAAAGGTACACAGCAGAGCATTGTGGATCCCGCCATATTTTAGAACTTTCTAAGAGCTGTGATCTCCCAGCTTTCTTAACTGAATTGGAAGGTCGTGCTAAAAAACTACACAGAGCAAAAAATCATAGAAGCTGTTAAGGAAGTCATTTTTTTCAGACACCCAATAAACTGTAATATTATCCCTCATAGATTAGAATACAGAAGTAAAAGAGTTCATTTCACATAGCTTTATGTACAATTTTAATCGGCTGTTTTTTTTTTAATTTTTTGTAAGTCACACTTTCATTAATAAATTCAGTGTTTTGTGGCAGTTGAATACAGCCCTCTTATGAGTGTGGATTTGTCTGTCTTTTGTGTATGCATTGGGGAGATCGTTGTAAAATCCTGTTACACCTTTTCCCCTCACCACCATTAGCTGCAGTGTCTTCTTTCTGGATATTCTTCCCATACTTTCTATGCTCTGTCCTAGAGGTCTGCATGTCCATGGGAATTCTGTGGGGTTTGCAGGACTCAACATGATATTTGGCAGCGTCGGACTCATTTTTATTGCTGTGCACAGCAATGGGCAGTCAGGACTAAAATTATTTTGGCTGTTTCAAAATGTTTTCACTCTTGTCTTCATTTGATGTGAACTTGTAATAAAAAAAATACAGCGACTCACTGTTGTTTAAGAACTTGTTTTATGTGCCGGCATACTGACTTTGTGTTGTTTTAGAGTACTTTTGAAACAAGCTTTTTATGCTTTCAAATAGAATGAAGCCAAACATGTATAGCCTACATAACTGATAAAAAAAATAAGTTCATTCTTCTACCCAGCATGTGTGCAGTTATGTATACTGTATCAAAGCTTCATTATGGTGAGAAGTATGACGTTGCATGTGGGCAGGAGAAGGACAAAACTTTATGGGAGTGGGTGGGGTTGGGGGGGATTAGTTCTGTGCAGGAGCAGGTGGGATCAGAATTAAAAAATCAGTCCTGTGCAGTACTGTGTCCCACTTCATTGTGGAAAGGCTGCTGCTGAACCGAAACAAAGGAAACAGAAAGGCTTGTTTTGATCCTTCGCAGACTCATCAGAACTTCCAGAGCTAAGAGGTTTTGCTGAACTTATTTTTCAGGAACTGAAAAAGGAACAAATCAGGCGATGTGCATGTGAGTAAGAGGGTACGAATTACGGTCGAAGCAACAAGAGAGGAAATCAAAATTCCTCAGTGCAGAGGACCCAGCCCTTACACGACAGCACAGAACAATGGTGTAGCACTGAGGATGAGGAGCTGGACGGTCATGTCAGTGAGTCAACGGCGTGTCCTTCACGTTGCTGACTCTGACATTTTGTACGTGCCTTGGGCTAGTCTCTTCACCTTAATAAGGGGAAGAACTGTGCTCCTTCTGCTGAAGAACATTAAGTCTCTCATGTGAGATACAATCATATTTCGCAAGCAGCAACAATATGACTCAGGCCTGTTCACCCTCTTTTCAAACAAACAAAAGTCTCAGATAGATGGGCATCAAGCTTTCTACCCTGTGATAACATTTAGAAATGTAGTCTAATGAAAAAGGATAGATTTAACAATTTAAAAGATAGGATTTTTTTAAAAACCCTACATGGTCTGGGTCCTTCCTCTTTAAAAGAACTGCAAGTACCACATGGCTATCTAGTGTCAAGGAGATTTTGTAAATTTAGCTGAACAGCTATTTTGGAAAGAGCCACAAACACTTTAGTTCAAATCCTAGCTAAAGGTAACAACTCTACTTCC
This sequence comes from Megalops atlanticus, assembly GCA_019176425.1. Classification (NCBI taxonomy): domain Eukaryota; kingdom Metazoa; phylum Chordata; class Actinopteri; order Elopiformes; family Megalopidae; genus Megalops; species Megalops atlanticus. Next base: position 11,778,664 of record CM032889.1, read on the forward strand.
CCTGAACACACAAACGCACATACACACTCTCACACCCACACACACATAAAGACACACACAATCTTATGAAATGTAACATTCTGTGTGTTCTCCCACACTTTGTATACAGATGCAGGGTATAAATTACCCAGCATGCATAGCTGTTGGAACCAGGGTTATCCATGATGTCAAAGGTCAGAGTTGTGGTGCACTTCACTTCATTTAAATTTTATTCTCCCCCACAATCAAAACACCTGTGAGGAGTTCATGTGTGTTTGTGTGTGTGTAGATTTAAGACAGATAATGATGTAAAAGTAATGTCACAGTTCAAAAACATTTACTATCTTAATAGTGAATATTACTCGAAGTTCCCATGACAACTTGGACTCTGTTTTCAACTATATGCAAGCACATGCTGCCTGCAAGTTAATAAACCAAATAATGGTATATAATTAATGGTCGGTAATTTTGTTCTTTCCATTAAGACATCGTCATAAAATTCACCATAAAATATCACCATCACATGAGGAATACCACATAAAATTTTGCTGACAAAGTGTTTAAATCTGAATAATTAAACACCATGCTAATTTATGGAAAATACACCCCTGCAGAATGAATATGCACAGCAACTCCGAGCCCCAGTGAAGAAAACCCATTCCAGCCAGAGCGTAGTACATCTTTTATTGTAGTGTCAAAGCAATGTTATGAGACAGTCACAGGATCATTGTGGCATTCCGTAAGCCGCCGCCCTCCTTTGATTGAACCATGTTGTACTCGTTACATCAAATTTGTTTAACATTGCACATACATTTTGAGTTGCTTGTCTCCTGTAAATGAGATGTTTATGTATAAATAGGTATAGGCATAATTAATGCGGTGAACTCTGAAACTCTCATCAGATGATATTTCAAAGCGCACGCTCTCCAGCTCGAGCTGCAGGGAGGGAGTGCTGCCAGGCCCTGCATGTGAGTTCCTCTGACAGCTGACGAGAAGCACAATCAGCTCGATATATAATTTTTTCCAATAAACCCGGGGTTGCTACGGAAACAAAAAAAAAATGTATGTGGTGCAGTGGGCGGCTGGTGTTGTGGCATTTTCTGAAGAGAATTCGCAGGGGTAGTGCTTTCTTGCAGGTTCATTGCTGCAGCTTTAGAATGTGATGTCCCCACTTCCGCTCTGTGACGAGCTGGTCTGGTTGATCGTTACTCACTGTGGGGGTGTAAGGAGTCTTATCTGTGAGATTTAGCACTTTAGCAGCTTCCTGTCCATCAAAGCGACTTAAACAATAGACCATGTTCCTCTGTAACGTTTCATATCATGATGTAAAGCTACTCTTGGTTCCGCAAGGGGGCTGAGGCTACGGCTCAGGTTCATCCAGTAAAGTACAAATGTTTTAAAAGAGTAAGGTGTGACATCAGGACTAGTCTTTGTTAGCAGAATAGCATGGCTCAGGTCTAGCTTGCATTCTCATTGGTTTTAATGGTGTCACTCAGTATGGCAATTTGTTCTTGTTTGCCATTTTCAATGCAACCTACATTACATTAGCATTTGCATTAGCTTAGCAGATGCACTCACCTAAAGTGCCTTACACAGCTCATATTTTACATAGGATCCTTTCACACCGATGCATGTTTATGGAAGAATTTCCATATGGAAGCAAGAGCACAACAGCAATGCCCAATGCCCCTCAGTAATGCTCTTAAATTCTGCCATGCACCCACACCGCAGTCTGGGGGTGTCCATGCCGCGTTATGATGTTGTCTTGGTCTGTCCCTCTCTTGTGTGAAATCCCGATGTTCCAAGATCAGGCAGTGGTTTTAATCTCTCTCTCTAAGTTGCCATTGCTGCATTGTTTGCACTTGTGGATCTACTGTTCTATTCTGGAGGGATGAGCTCCACGCTATATATCAGAGAGGGGTCAATCTGTTACAGCAGTTACACTGGGGCCAGCATGCTGTCTATAATGGAAAAGACTTTCACTGTCGATCGAGATTAATTAATACAACAGATATGGTGATAGCAGAACCCCACCCCACCACGACCCCAGCACACATAGACACACACAAAATCATCATTCGTCCCAGCCCCATCCTCCCCCAAAACTTCCCCCTCCCTCACACAATTCATTAATTCATCCCTCCTCCTCAACTCCTGAGACTCTCCGCTTTCTCCGGCGATAATTCCCAAATCAATTTAACAAGGTCGCTCATTTATAATCCTCATTCTTTTCTCTTTCCATCAGAATCGGCCTTTCTCCGCATTCTCTTATCGTCCTGTAATATTCATATTTCATCTCTCTCCTTCTGGTAGGAGGCCGAGCTTAAACCAGGCTGGTTCACCAACAATAAATCTTTACGTGGGCTCTGTAAAGTAGATTTCACCCTCTTTAGCAATAATATTTCATGGTACTCGAAAAAAAGCAGTTATATATAACCCTGTTATATCAGTCCTACTCCTATTATGTGTGAGGTGTGCTTGCTGGAATTTTTCTTCACTGAGGACTGCTTCTGTGCATTGTGTGTAAGAGAAGTGTGCAGTGGGCTGTGGGGTTCTTAAAGTTTTTCAGGACAGGCCAGAGACTGACAGACCATAGGAGCATTGACCACTTATTGCATTTACACCATCTGTATCTAGTGTAAGAATATTCCTAACAGGGAAGTAATCTAAATTAATAAACAGAAGCTATATGGTGCAGTTCACTTCCCAGGTGTTGGTCTCGGCACTGTTGGTGTACCCTGTACCTAATCCAGATTGCCTCAGCAAATATCCAATTGTATAAATAGATAACATGTAAAAAAAAATTGAAAGTTATGTAAGTCAATCTGGATAAGAAAGTCTGGTAAGGAAAATATAATGTATAAAATGTACTCTAATATAACAGAATAGTTACAAACCGTGGATGTTTGTTCCCGAGAGAATGTTTTTGTGTGTATGCATATGTATGCGCATAATAATAGTGTGTGTGTGTGTGTGTGTGTGTGTGTGTGTGTGTGTGTGTGTGTGTGGGTGTGTGCATGTGTGGGAGTATGCGTGTGTGTAGTGCCTTTGAAACAGAACGACTCCAGCACCTAAAGGTGTGATTAGTGACTATAAAGAGTTAAAGCAGCCTGAGTTGAGCTCAGTGTGGCTCAGGGGAGAGTCTCCCACGCATCAGCGTTCAGGGCCTACAGCTTGCATGGCAGATCAGCTGTGGGGAGTGAAAAATACATGTGCACGCACCAGGCCTTGCAATTACAATAACTGCTCAAACCCTCAATGCAAGAGGTAAATACAGTTTTGCTTTCTGAGGAGTGGTGAGGAAATGGACTTTATTTTTTCTCCTAACCACAGTTTTAGAATGTTTCATGGCCACCAGCAAACAGCAGACCTACCTTTACTTCATATTTTCTGTTCCTCATGTCTGCTTGCCCTATTCAGAACACCATGCCTTATATCCCATGAAAGGACAAAGTTCCAACATGTGCAGCAGTAAACGCATGCTCTTCACATTTTAATTCATGCTCCTCTTTGGTGATGTTAGCAATTGTATTAAAACTAACTTGTGGAAGCTATTGTTTCTGTAGCTCTGGCATCAGTATGGTTGCCATGGGAATGACATAATCACTCTACAGACCCATAGGAAGCCAAGTTATCCTTGCGCATTTATTGACACGTTTAAGTTGGCAACAAAGACGGGAGCAATTACGATTCATGCATAATTGCAGCGCATCCACAATTTATTAGGTATGTAAAAATATGCCTGATGATAATCTACATTGAGATGAGATTGAGAGGTGGGCGTCGAACGCACGCGCTTTGAAAAGCTTAAGGTGCTTCCTGGAGCGTTTAATTACTTCCATCATTTGAGCTGAGGAGCTGCAGAGTCTGGGGTTGTGACCTTGTGAGGGTACAGGCATAAAACTGCCTGTTCCTTGTTTCTGGCATCTGTTCCGGGTCCTGGAGATCTATGGTCCTGAAGGGTTTAGAGGCATCTCTCAGCCAGCTGCTGATTGATCCCAGGAACAACAGGGGACCCTAATTCTTGTCCAAATCAGTTGCTCCAATGAATGAATTAGGACCTTAGTGAGGATTAAGCCCATAAACCATTGACGTCAAGAGCTCTGGACTCCTCTGCCTGGTCACAAGGAAGGAAGGGAGGTTTCTCAAAGCCTTCTGAATCAAGCATGCCTGTGACAAGTCATTTATTATGGCCGCCATTGTTGCTTTGTGTTTCCATAGAAAAATCATTTTCAAGGAAGCCTGTGGGTCTCTGGGCTCTGCAAGGGTCCTGATTGATTCATACCCTGGGGCTAAGATACAGAAATGAAGGAAGCTACAGTTCATTGTTTGTTCACACAGTGACTTTTATTTTCAATTTGTTAGGGATGAATTTATACTTTTACTTCTTATTGATCATTCTAGCTGCCGTTGATGCTCCTTTTGAATATTAATGAATATGCCTAAGTTAACATATTACAATTGGTGAATACACTTGCTCTCAAAGCTGTTATTTAGTTCTGAGGTATGGAGTCTCTCTCCTGTGGCTTCTCTTCCGAACAAGGTCAACCCTCTAAACTGTCCTGTTCCCTCCCCCTGCGTCTCTGTCAAACAGCACCCTCTGTTGGTGGCTAATTGCTAGGGAGTCCAGATTGTCTGGGATAATTTCAAGAGGAGGGGAAGGGAAGGGGGAGGGTGGTGCATTTTAAAATGTTGTTTTTAGCATTTTGAGCAGAATTTAATGATGGTGAGCTAGAATCTGCAATCACACATGAACTTCACATCTTTTTCTTTTTGAAGGATCCGTTGATCTGTGGTCATTGGCAAATCCCATGGCTCTTGTGAAGGCAATAATGTAAGCATATTTCATATGTAAAGACAAAGGACAGTATTCTGATTAGCGAGTAAGAGGTGGGGAAGGGTAAATTTAGGCGGTATCAGCAATGACCAAACTTGTGAAAAATGGCCAAAACTTCCCGGTGTAATAGAGAATGGGCTACTTTCTTCCACAGGAAAGGTACAGAGTCATTAACTTTCCAAATTTCTGGAGAGTCGGTTATATTCTGTGTGACATTTTAAATCTCTGTGGAGCTGTAATGTAATGTCCTGTGCTGTGCTGGGGTAGAGCCAAGGTGTCGGGCGATATTAATGCCTTCAGTGCACTGCAACAGCAGGTTCTGAGAGGTAATATCAAAGACGTAGCAGAATAACAGGCCCAGAGAGGAAGCTGGCTGCTAATGTTGTGAGAGAACTGTGGTCTCTGAAAGGTTATATCAAATGCTCTCATGTCCTCTGTGGTGGGAGGGTGTCAGGTGGTGGCAGCCAGTGTGTGCAAACTCTGAGGAGGCAAAGATGCAAAGATGCCCCCAGTGCCCCACCACCACCACCACTACTACTTGTGAACTCCATCTTTCATTTCTTGCTGCATGTATTCCACAACGCTAAGGTCAAAACCCGCAATGTGAGCCAAATCTATTGTCTCAGGCTACTTTTTGCTGCATGTTTTGCCATATTCAGCAAGTATTTGATCAAAAATGCACAATGCTACATTACTTCCAGAGGAACTTCATTTTGAAAATGATTGGTACAGTCTGTGGTGTGGAGACTGCCCCCTGCAGGACAGGAAGATGTACTGCACACGAGGCAGCTGATTCAGACATGTGGCAAGTTTACTAAACAACAGGTCAACTGTTCTGTTTGTCACCAAAAGAATAAACAGGATGAAAATCAGCTGACTGAGCTGAGGAATGGTCAGACGCATGCTCTTAAAGAGAAAATTGACCCAAAAAGCTTTAAAAACTGCTGTTTCACACCTTTAGAGAGGTTGTAAGAACAGTGCATTTACTATAAATAACAAATCTGCCATAAATCACTGAAGAGGAATATTCATTTATAAACATAAGAAAAAAGAAGAAGCAATCCTTTCATTTCCTGTCTATAAAAAGAAATGCTGTTTTAATCGGTTTTTACCTTGTTTGAGGGACTCTGCCTTTGAACAGCTAAGTAAAAAGCCAGCTGTAAAGATGGATGCAGAAGAAGTGCAGAGTAAAAAATGTTAGCGGTTCGTATGAGGGAGACTGCAAAGCCTACATAAGCATATATAATGTATCACTGAGGAAAAACAGTCTCTAATGTTGCCATAAACCTAGCGCCTGGTGACTTGTCTGACAGGATCTGTCACTTGTATTAGAGGTGATGTATACCCACATGTGCTCTTCAAACAAACCAGCGAGTGTTTATTCTGTGACAGATGAGAGAGAATATTCATAACTCACTTTCAGCAATCCCAGTGGCGAATGGAAGGTTTTGGATAATGTGCCTATTGACTGTGTTTCTGCTCTGTTTTTCAGAGCTTTGTTTCCAAGTCAAAGGGAAGTTTGTTGTTAGTGCAGGGTTGTTATTCTGGGGTTGGTACTGCGGAGGTTGTTATTCTGAAATTGGTACGGTGGAGGTTGTTATTGTGGGGTTAGTACTGGGGATATTTTTACTGTAGGGTTGGTACTGTGGGGCTTGTTATTGTGGGGTTAGCACTGGGGAGGTTTTTATTGTGGTGTGGTACTGTGGGGGTTATTATTGTGGGTTTAGTACAGGGGAGGTTATTATTGTGGGGTTAGTACAGGGGAGGTTATTATTGTGGGGTTAGTACTGGGGAGCTTGTTATTCTGAGAGAATAGGAAAACCTGTGCTGTGAGGAAACTCCCCTCTGCCACACTGTGGGTGGGGTGCAGGGTGGACACCCATAGGCGGAATATTTCCATGTTTTAATTGAAAGAGGGACAAAATGGGAAGTCATGCTGTGTCAATCTCATTAGCACACCCCAGATATGGAAATTCAGCTTTCACAGAAGCCATTTCTGTTCACTGGGAGACAATCTAGCACCATGTCACAGACTCTTTATCTCAGTGCCCACCCTCCGCTGAGATTTTCTACAGTGTCTGAATCATATTTACCTCAGAGAAGTGACGGCCACAGACACCAAAAACAAGATGTCCGAGTTAGGAGAACCTCGAGATGCAAATCAGACAAATCGAACAAAGTTTATATATCCAGACAAAGTTTATATTTTATATACTAATAGTACATGCATCAATAGGAACTATCAATCTGCAGATGCTCCTTTGTGTGTGCTTCAATGTGTTCTTTTCAAAAACCTGTGGGATTTGTGCATCTATGAGAGTGAGCACTGTGGAGCAACTCAAAAGTCTCTCTGCTGGACCTAAACCCAAACCATTTGGACACTAGAGGGATGGGAAAAAATAGAATAAATTGACGTATTTACGAGTGCAGTAAATATAGACTACAGAAGGTGTAACATAAAATTATAAGGAATGTAATGAACCCTAGACCTGCAAGACAGTGCAGATGGTACATGTTGTTACATCTATGCAGAAAGCTACCACCACATTGCACATAGTGGAGAAAGCCTAAGCTCTGTGCATAAGGGCAAGTCTCTGTGGTCATGGACACAAGCACTGTTCCTAAAGACACACACCTTTCTGTTGTCATGCACAGTCATTGTCATCATAGATGAAGACTCACACCTTACTGTTGTAGGGGGCGCAAGGTCTTTGTCGTCACTTTTTTTTGAAGAAACACACACTTCTCTATTGAGAGTCCATCTAATACTAAGATGTCCTTGACACTGATAACCCTAGGTGACCACAGCCTGACCACTGAGAAAGGTCAATATAAAAAGCCATGTTTACTGGAAAAATAGATGGAGATGTACTTTGTCCTTTATTGTAACAAAACATCTAAATCCTGAGGAGCAATTACTGTGAGACATTTAAATCATACTTTTCTTTATTCCTCAATACTGTATAAGGGACACACAAAAGTTGTCAGTATTCCTGGGGGAAGGACACACAACATGACTAGTTGCAAGTAATATGGCTGAATGCCTGAGGGACAGTATTGTACATGCATTCAGTAATCTCAATATTCATAAAGATAATGTGCTTACATTCTTCATTCATTGTCTATTTCATTTATTATTATTATTATTGTTGTTGCCATTGATGATGTTGACTCTGCTTTGCAGCTATTCTACTTAGTTAATACTGTGCTTATGTATGGCCAAAACCAAGGACACTTTGAAAGGAATTTTAATGGAATCACTCACTGTCCCTAGCATCAGATAGTCACATGCAGGTCTGTACTATGTGCTGTCGATGAAGTTCCCGAGGATTTCTCGGGCCGTAATGATGCCCATTGAAACCCGGCTAAATTCCTGTGCTACAGCTGAATGCCCACTCAGAGCTCAGCAATATTAAATAATCTGCAGGCAAACCTTCTTTTACAAAACATTCACTCAAACACAGACTCTTTGACACTTGGAGTTGCCATAGCAATGTTCAAGGAACAAAAGATTTGCCACACGCTTCGCAGAAGCAATCAGAAAATACCATCTGTGGCCATTTAGCTGTTGGGTTTTATATATAAAGAATTATTTAAAAATATATAGGATTATAAAAGATTTAAACAATAGAAGGAGCCAGTTTATACTGTGCCATTTAAAAGTCATGTCATCACAGTCTCACTCTCCTACATCAAGAGACAGGAAAGCAGAAATATGCTGTCATTATTTTGTTACATGAAACACTCATATTTTGTTTATTTTTTTTACTCCAAATGCAAATGCACAAATGATCAGGATCTGTGCATGAAACAGACCTTTAGGGAAACGTTGCTCTACAGAAATGAAACGGTGCAAATGGCACCTTGTGAATTCTGTTTATTCCGGATCGAACATTTTTGATCCAGATTTTACCCAATGGCAGATAGACCTCTTAGGTCTGGGCTTTCCACAAAGTGTGTGGGGGTTGTTGTTTTTTTCCTGATCCACCATCAAGAACGTTCACATTCGTGAATCTTCAGAGACTTTTTCACCAAAAGACATCTCAAGAAAACGTCTAAAAATAACTGCGGTGCTGCACGCTGACACGGGTAGGATAGACCAGGCCGGTGGTACACAGGGGTGGGAGTGAAAGATGGAGGTGAGGTGGTAATAGGGATAAATTGAGCTAAAGAGTTAAAGAGCTGGGAGTGGTGAGCAGTTATATTTTCAGGTGTGTTCTATTTTCAGGTGCGCCTCAGAAAGTGACGGCGGTGCCACTGCGTGACTCCCATTATCACTCTCCATTTGTTTGCTGCGGTATTTTCACACCCTTCCATTCTCTGCCTGCTGTCTGCAATCTGGCACATGCAGTGCCATTACAGGTGGGGGGAGGGGGAGGGGCTCTGTCAGTCACAGCTGGGGGTGTCTTTCCAAGTGCCTGTGCCCAGCGTTGCAGTCAGACACTCCTCCCCACCAAATCAAACCTGAACCAAACCTGAACCACTTCAACCAACCCTGCATCTAAACTCTAAACCAACCCTGAACCTAATTGTGTCTACACTGTTCCTTTTCTACTATACATAGTACAGTATATGTGTTATGTGTGGCTCATATAGTATCTATGTGTATATATACATATATAACATAACATAACAAAAACACTGTAACTCTGTGTAACTCCTTGGTTTCTTTGTATCTATTAGGATTTACATCACTACACTAAAATTTACTTTTGTTAAGAGCACAATATAAGATGAAATCTGATGGATTTGTCTGGATTGCTTTCCAGGCATCTTGGGGATTTTCCTCCAATGGTGTCTGCTTTCTTCTGTCTCCATATTCCCAGAACGCTGAAGCTTTTGAACTATGTATTACATATCTTTTTTCAAGAAATGTTTGAAATCCAATCTTTCCAGCTCTCCCTGGAACTGTTACCATGGCATTTTTGCAGCCTGAATTAACAGGAATGATGTCAGTGTATATCTCTCAGGTTTATTAATGTTTGGTTTGCACTGTAATTATTACTGGAAGAGTACTCAGTGATAGGGTGCTGTACTAGGTGTAATAGGTGCTGTACCCATGACAAAGACTGGCCAGCTGTCACATTGATACGTGAGAACTGTCATTCTGGTGAGAGATGTCACATCCTCAGTATTCCACGTTTTAGCCCTCTTCTTTTTCCCTCTCCTCTTCTGTCTCTTTCCTTTCCCATGTCCTCAGTTATAGAAAGTCCCACCTGCTCTATCTGTGTCCCTCTCTGCACGTCTCTCTCTGCCGTTCGTTCTCACTGTGCCTCTCTCTCTCTCTCTCTCTCTCTCTCTCTCTGCCTCAGCCTCCCTGTGCCTCTCTCTCTCTGTAGCTCGGCCTCTCTGTGCTTTGCTCTCTCTCTGTGCCTCTCTCTCTCTCTGTGCTTCTCTCCCTCTGCACCTCAGCCTCCCTGTGCTTTGCTTTCTCTGTGCCTTTCTCCTCGTGCCTCTTTCTCTCTTCCTCTTCTGCTGTGCTCCTCTGTCTTGCCTCGGTCTCTCACTCTCTGGCCTCTCTCTCTGTCTCAAATTCCTGCATTCAACTACTGAACGATGACCCTGTGAAACATGGGTCAGAAAGGGGGCCGAAGCTGTAAAATTCCAGTAAAATATATAAAACAAGGTTGTGACTGCTGAAATTACGTCATGTGAAGCACGTAGCTCTGAAACACTGAGCTCACGTTACACTAACTCATCCCTTTTTGTAGACTCCTTGCCCTCCATGATGAAGGTGAAGGGTAGACCAGTCACCTGCATGCTGGTGAGAATTCAGCACATGCCCTGAACAACACAGTGAACAACAAATATAACACAGAACAGGCCAGAAGTGTCTCTCTTGCTTCAGTGCTGCCCTGTGGCATCAGTGTGGCATTTTTGGACAGTGTCTTAGCAGTTGGTGATGTGGTTGATTTACAGATTATGTGAAGGTAAAAAGAAGGGGGTTCTTTTAAATTAATTTTAGGGTAAGAAATGAAAATAGTATAGAACAAATAATCCCCCCAAAAATTAATAAGCAAAATTATGGTACAAAAATGTGGGCACATGCCAATACACAACAAGACAATAAAGTATTTCCTATGGCAGTGACTTCACTCAAGACAGAACACTACAAGCTTTTTTCCGGAGGCCAAGAACATCAAGAACAACACCCTATCTGGCAGCCACGCTCAAAACAAAACATCATCCAATCAGAGAAACTGAGGAAAGATCAACTCCTCACGGAGCCCAATAAGGGACCGTTTTAAATGTGTAAACCCATAAGGATCATGTACTGTCCTTGTATGTCCAACGAGGTACTTTTTCAGCTGTCTCCCTCTGCAAGGACAGACATTTGCATCCCTGTAGAATCCAGCAGGTTTGGTTGAGATGTGATCTATCTCAACAGCTCAGAAGTACCACTGAGTGCTCACATTAAATCTCTGAGGCTCTTCCTTGTAAGTGTAAAGCACAACCTAAATAAATAATGCATAGTAAACAATTATGTCACTGAGCCTCAGCGATAGTATAAAATCATGCAAACAAGACAGATAATAATTACTTATTTACTCATGTGTTTATGAATCATGATTTTAAATTAAAGTTTGATGCTCATTTTATTATTTTATAATCAACATCATGTTAATGATACTGCTCAATTGTTAATGATTTTTAAGTGTGTGTTTTTTGATGTGTTCACACAATCCAGTTCCTTTGAGTGAAAAGGGTAGAATCAATGTACATTTTGAGTGGAAAAATGAGACTGCATCCAGGGGTTTACCACATACTCTTTCCTTAGGAAAACGGCCCATGAAGCAAGAAGCCCTTACAGTTCAGTCACATAATTCACAGGTACACATCATATTAAATTGAAACTGCATGGGATCTTATAAAGCATACAAAACAGCTGAATGAGCATGGCATTACAACGTTATGAAGCGGTTATAAGAACACAGTGTGCTTTTTTATGACTGTCAGAGAGGGGAATATTGCATTTTTATATATATGATTCTATTTTTCAGAAAGAGGCATGTTAAGAACTCTATATCAGATATCACTGCAGTGCAGTTATTTTAGATTATAAAGTATTAATGTCATGATTGTGAAGGTACTACTGTATCTATGAAGGTCTAGTACCCATGTAATAACTGAACAAAGTGTGGCTCAATTTTCCTTTCATTTTCATCTTCTTTCATTATGGTGAATGCTATCTGAGGTTACACACATAGTGGCAAAAACAGTGTTTACTGAACAGATTAGTTAAGAACAAAAATTGTTTTTCTCAATCCTGAAAATCAATCCTACCAAAATCCAGTAAGTGCCATCTTAATTTTTAGAAGGTCCTTATGGAATGGAGGACATAACTCGACAAAGACACCCTCAGAGTATGTAGTAAAATGCATTATGAGATCAAAACCTTTTAAAATCAATTACATTACATTGGTATGCATATGTAGTGAAATGTGAAGACAGCATGTGACATTCTCAGATGTTGTGCAATAGGTGGTTGTCTTTCTGTGTATTTACATCTCCTACATCAGTTTTACACATGTTTTACCTCTACATACATGCACACCCTTACACATCCCATATGAATACACACATGTAGCTGTGCACATACACATGCACAAACATACACACAAGCACATACACACACATGCACACACACACCAGTCATCTGCATTCAGCACACTGGGAATCATGCATTAAACAACAGAGTAAACAGAATGAATAGAAAATTCTCTTTCATCAGAAGTGTCTCTGGCTCCCTACATATTTAATTTTAATGTGCTCAAGGTGTGGTGTCTCTGGACCCTGTTTCAGCAATTAGGTTATCCTGGACCATATAGGTCACTTCAAGTTTAAAAGTGAGAGGAGTCATTGGAACTTACTTTTGTATGAAGAATTTAAAGAAAACATGAAATTATGATGCACAATAAAACAATGGAATTTTTCAAATTAAATTGAAATTCAGTTTATTGTAAAACCACAGTGCCACAGTATCTACAATCTACATGTTTCAAAACCAAATACAGTCATGCTGTGAATGACATCCTGTGACTGACGCATGAAGAACCAATCACAGATAAAGCATCCTCATCAAGAAGCAGCTAAAAAATATTATTACCAGAATTAATCCATTTGACCAGAAAACCTCAACACACAAAAAAATCTGACCGAACAGCAAGAACAGTTGTCTTCGCATATTAAAAGGTCATATGAAATGGCGGGACCCCTCAGTTGACAAAGTCATTCACTCCCATTTCCTCTCTGTAATAGACAAACCGAACAAAGCCTCAGTATGCTGTTGAATGAGTCATATGATCAGACTGTTTTAAAATCAATTACATTGGTATGAGCATGCCTTGGAAATGTGAGGGCAGCATGTGACAGCCTCACAATATGCTGTGATGGAGGAGTTTATCGCTTCCTGTGTTTAGTCACACTTTATACGGTTTTACACATACACAGAGGAAAATGATTATATACACCCACACATCACACATCACATGCACACATGCATTGAATATGTACATAAATTTTATGTATGTATATGCACAAATGTGTATTTACATCTGTGGATGTATATGCATATATGTATATCCATAGCATTGTGGTCTTTGTGCTTTGTTTTGGTGATCCCTTCTTCTTACAATACTCAGTCAACAGTCTTCCTACAAAATTCAGTAGACGGGTTACTTTGCTGGTATAAACAGAGTCCGAATTGAGTTGCTCTCTCTGTGCTAAAATTCTGTCTTGCTTCCTTTGTCTCCTTTGTACTGTGGGGAATAATAGAATTCTTTATCCTTCTTCTGTAGTTGGAGAATGGACATTATATTGAGCAGACTAAAATATATGAGAGTAAAATCATTAAATATACAATATAGCGGAACTAAATCTAACAGAGGCAGAAATAAACGGATGAGAGTCTGGACTACAGAAAAGGACAGAGGGATTTATTCTTCTCCTTCGGGATATTTATAATCTTTCAGTGTCTGAGTTTTTATTGTCAGGGAGTTTTACTGTGTGCCCTTAGAAAAAAAGCACCATACTAATTGCACAATAATAACAGTACAAGCTCTGAATTTGAATGAATTGAACAAAACCAAAGTCATCAAACTTTGATGCAACAAAGTAAATCAAACCAGCTAATGGTACCTTCAAAAGAATGTTATTGGGCAATGAGCAGAACTTGTACCCTGCAGCAGTGTAGTGTAGAGGTAAGGAGCAGGGCTTGTAACCCAAAGATTGCTAGTTTGATTCCCCATTGGTGCAGTGCTGTTGGACTCTTGGGTAAGGTACTTACCCTGTAATTGCCTCAGTATAAAGTCCAAATAGTCAAATATCTCTTGCATAAATTGACAACACTGTAACCTATGTAAGTTGCCCTGGATAAGAGCATCTGCTAAATGACAATAATGTAATATGGACTAAGTGACCACAGCCTTGCTGTTCATACAGGCCACCATAAAAGGAACAGGCTGACCAGGGTAAATAGGTAGAGCAGTCTCTGTGAGCAGGGAGAAATTGAATCAGACAAGCATTGCCTGCTCTCCTGCTCTAAATCTGGCTGTCTATGGGATATGTACTTCCAATTCTCCAGCCAGGTGTCACAGTTCCTACTGCTGCCAAACAGCGAGGACCTGAGGAACGCGCTATGAGAGGAGGGTGAGGTAGCAAAGCTGGCAGCACAAAACCTAACTGCCTGTCTCAATATGAGGGATAATGTGTAGACCTTCAAGCTTTCATAGCAATACCATGTGTTGCTCATTGTCAGAAAGGGAATGTTATAGGTTTATCTTCGGAATGGTTTCTGTTTTAGTTTTTATTTTCTTTATTTTTAATAGTTATTTTTGTGTATATCTTTTAAAATTGTAAACTTTATTGTGTTGTTTCTTTTCATATTTATACTGTTGTCAGGGCTCAGGCAGGGACTCAGGCGCAGACAGGGAGGCAGGAAGCACACTGTGAGTTTATTAAATCCAAAACAAAGCCCAGAAAACGAGGTCAAAAACAAGCAAAGTCAAAAATCCAGAAAAACACAGCAAACGATTCCAAAATCAGATCCAAAAACATGGTCAAGAGAAACAGGCAAAAATTCAGCAAAACAGGCAGGCAAGCAGAACAGGAAAAAACGGCTCGTAGCGAAACAGATGAACTGAGACGAACTAGCAACAAGACCAGACATAAGCAGGGAATATATAGGGCGAGGCTGATGAGGAGATGGGATGCAGGTGCGCAGGCAGGCAGGCGGGGACGATCAGGTAATCAGATGGGCGGAGACAGGGCGGAGAGCAGGGCAGGGCTGGAACACAGGGAAAAACAAAGGCACATGGACAAGGAAAACAAAAACAAACCCGGCTAAGATGCCAGGGCACTGACAACTGTCCTGTTTTACTCTGAAAGAGGGAAGGGAGAAAAATAAAATGCATTGGTAACACTGGATAATTTTGGTCATGCTAATAAAGGCAGTTTGAATCCCTGAGAGAGACACAACAGAGCAGCACAGAATGGTTCAGAAGGACACAGAGCTGCACAGAGAGGCCCAGAGTGGGAAACAGAGAAAGAGAGACAGCGAGAGTCAGAGACAGAGAGACAGAGAGAAGCAAAGAGAGGGGCACAGAGACAGAAACAGAGAGACTCAGAGAGACAGAGAGAGAGAGGCACAGAGCAGCCTGATGTGGGCGGGATCTCAGTTTTTTTACTGTTTTTCCTTTCCCTCTCATGCATATCCTCCTCTCCTCTCCTCCTCCTTCTGAAACAGAGCACTTACCATCAGAGCCAGAGTAATGAATGGAGCGTAGCAGGGATCAGGGGAGAGGTGCATTATCCTTGAGAGTTTATCGGGAGCAGCTTTGTGCCTGCTCACTGCTAAAACCCTCTGTGTCAAAGAGATAAAAAACACACACGCAATGAATTCTTCCTCAGCCACGGATGGATTTACCTGAATAAAGACTCTTCTTTGTGCTAATCCCTGGAACAAAGTCCAAACACAATAATTCACAGACGCTGTTGAATGCACACTGTTAAATCGAAAACAAACAAGCGTCGCACATTGACTTTGCTGATGACACGCCGTACATCATACACATGTACGCTCGTGTGCGTGTGTGTACACATATGTGTATGTGTGTGTGTGTGTGTGTGTGTGTGTGTGTGCCTGTGTGTGTGTGCCTGTGTGTGTGTGTGTGTGTATGTGTGTGTGTGTGCGTGTGTGTGTGTGTGTGTGGTGTGTGTGTGTGTGTGTGTGTGTTGTGTGTGTGTGTGCGTGTATGTGTGTGTGCGTGCGTGTGTGTGCTATGATGAAAACTGATGCAGCAAGGACAGCCCCTAAGATGTGTGCTGATATCACCTGCTTAATCCTACCTGCACGCCAGGCGTCCAGGCACTGCAAGTCGAATAGTCAGTCACTCCCCAGGTCATATATTAAAGGAGGAGGGGAGAGTGGGTGTGAAAGTCTCTGAGTGATCTGCCAAAAAAGCAGGGTACGGGGCTGCCAATAACACCCTTTTGCACAGGGATTATTCTGACAGATGACATGCATTTCCTTTGACCCATTAGAGGCTGCATGGTGTGGTGGGGAGTGGCTGGTTTCAGACACTGCATTGTCCTTGTGGGTGTGTATAGGAACGCGTAGCTGGTTATGGAGGTAACAGATTATCTGTGAAACACATCTTCAAACAGGGTAAGATGCATTGATTTCATCAAGAAGCCGCCTTCAGAGGAATTTGAGATGAAAGAGACCTGCCATGCCAGTCAAGGAGGAGTAAGAAGTGTCTTTCACAACAGCCCCAAGTGCTGTCAGAGGGAGGGTAAGGATGAGGGAGGGGAGAGAGAGAGATAAAGAGAAGGAAATTAAAAAACAACAAAAGAAATTAAAAAGAATTTCTATGCTCACACTCACTGGTCTGGGGGTGTTGTTAGCCTGGTCTGACATGGTTGCTCATTCAACTTGAATGGATACGCTTATGTCCTATTGTGCTGGGAGTCACTCTGGATAAGAGTGTTTGCTAAATAAATGCAATGTAATTTTTTTCCCTCCCAATATATGTTTTGAAAGTTCAACTTTATTTCAACTGTATTTGCCACGGTGTCAAAATTTTGAAGCTAATGCTAAGTAGTGAAAATTAGTGATGGCAGTGGATGGAAATGATATCAATTTTTCCTCTTTTCCAAAACTGAGCATTAAATTTCGCAGGGAATGCCAAAGCGACATGCATGCAAATACGAATCCTCCGACACACTTGCCCCCTGCAAACAACTATTTCACAACATGTTTCCCTGGGGAATAAAGTTTTCTTCCTCACAATAGAGGGTGTCAACAATCCATTAGTGCTCATTGCTGTAATCCAGTAGCAAGGTTTGAAATCCCATATGCCACCAAAATATTTTCTTATTTTACAGAAACAAGGATGGAATTTTGCTTCTTATTTGTGGAGAAAAGTGGCCTGGTGTCTGTTAAAGCAGTCCTGTCTTCACCATGCTAAACTGTCCTCAGTGAAAATTAAGTATCAGGATTAGACGCTGTAGGTTGTGCCACTGTCTCTGATAGATGGATCATTATAAGATGTAGATTTTGGTGTTGTCTCTGATGGATAGATTATATTCTGTATCCATCTGTTATGTCTGACAGGTGGATTGTATTCTGTAGGTCTTGGTGTTGTGTCTGATTGATGGATTGTATTCTGTACGTCTTGGTGTTGTCTCTGATGGATAGATTATATACTGTATGTTTTACTGTTATGTCTGACAGATGGATTGTATTCTGTAGGTTTTGGTGTTATGTCTGATAGATGGATTGTATTCTGTAGGTCTTGGTGTTGTCTCTAATGGATAGATTATATTCTGTATGTTTTACTGTTATGTCTGACAGATGGATTGTATTCAAAGGGCAGACAGAGGTGAGACAGGGATCACACCCTCTTTTATTAAGGGCTCAATAATTGTGGGAGCTAGATTTATGGACATTTTTTGAGTTATTTTTAAACACTTTGAGATCCATCCTTCCATTCATATCTATTCTTCATACTCACATTTCTATAGTTACTAGGCTGTAATACAGAGAGAAGGGCACAACAGTATGTAAGACTGGTCAGATGTTTTTTTATTGGCTCACATTACAACACAAACACAATTGTCTTTTATGAAGCACTGTTGTGTCAATTTATTCCAACACACACCACTTTAATTACTCGCATCATCAGTCAATCATTAAAGAGCCATTCGTTTTCTAAAGTAGAACCAATTAACATGCAAATTACAACAATTAACAAATCAAACAAAGTCCTTTTAAACTGTCTACCGGCACAGTTTATATACAGTAAACTGAATGATTCTAAAAAAGAAATTACCTGTTATTTATTTTTTATATCAATTACCATTGCTCTTTCAAAGACGTACCTGTGCACGTGAATGTCAGTCAGACAGTTGTTTGATGAGTGTGGATGTGGTTCACCTGTTTGGAGCCCAGCCCTTTGAACATCCTTCCAGTCAGACGATGTGATCAAAACGCTTCTTCCAACCCAACTAAACAAATTCCCTATCTGCCAGTCAGTGGCGTTTTAATGAGTGAACCCTGAGGGGAAACCCTGTCCCCCTGGCGGCACAGCTCACATTTGTCATCATCTAATATTTTTTCTTAACCTTTCCAGTCTCACAAGCCAGGCCTTGCATTTCGCAAAAGCCATGCTTTTAATCTAGAACAGTGTTTCTCAACCCTACTCCTGGTGGCACCCTGTCTTCTATACCCATATCTTCTATCTATCCTTGCTGCTTGATTAAATCAGGTGTGCTCAGCTAATAAAATATGCCACTGATGAGTTCAGTCAGGTAGGTAGAGCAAGGATAGATAGAAGATATGCAGGACAGGGTGCTGGCAGGAGTAGGGTTGAGAAACACCGATCTAGAATGTGGGTTTGATTTTTTTTATAATCTCATAGGTGTCTTCAAAAACATTAAAACCTGCAGTTCAGTATTTCTAACTTTTTGGTTTGTTATCAGATGTCCCCTGGGGTTGTAGAGGGTAACAAGGTCAAAGGAAAATCATGCTCTTTACCCACTTTTTTTTACACTATAGCTACACTATAGCTATGCTAAAGATACTGAAAACATCAGACAGTACAGCTTCACTGCACTTGCTGGACACATCATACACTACAACAACATTACAGCAATTCTGAACATTACATGACATTTACAGACAACACAATCAGATGTACATGCATATGCAGCGGGCTGGTTGGCCTAACTGCTGAAGCCCAGCCTGGCCATGGAAGAATGTTCTGTCCAGAGTGGTGGACTTCTGCATGAAGCTCACAGGATGAACCCCTGTGTATGAATTCCTATATGGACTCCAATATGAACATTGGGACACATTCCAGTTCTTTGCCCCATCTAGGCTCAGACACTCAGCTTCCCTTCCCTCCCTTTTTTGGGGACAGAAGAGGTTGGCTGAAAGTAGGGGTTTAGCACAACTGCTGTGCAGTTGTTAGAGTGCGTCAGACAGAAGACAGTGATAAGGCCGGGGAAGGGGCACACTTTTATAGAACCCTGAATCCCCCCCCCCCCCCTTCAAAATGACATCTCACAAAAGCGGAGAGCCTCCCACCGCAGCCTGTTGCATTGTGCTGTGTTTGTGCTCAGAGGGCCATTTCGCTCAGAGTCTCAGCCACAGAGGCACGGCTCTGGAGAATCAGACCCCTTCATTTTCGGCTCCCCTGGTGCCGCGCTCTCCGAGTCCCCCGTTTCCAAAGAGACAGCAGGCGTGCCGCCGCATGAAATGAAAGCCCTGCTCCCTCTCCCCGGCAGTAATCAGGGCTCTGAGCCCTCAGCTCTCAGACACCCTCAACGCAGAGAGTCTGCGATTTTAAACCTCGCTCAAGAAAAAAATAGAAGCTTAGATCTCGGGTGGCACTTCAGACTGGGGACGGGGAAGAAGACAGAAAAAAATAAAACAGACAAAAAACACTCAGCTTGGTTCAAAATGGAGAAACTCTCCCCCACAATTACAGCAGATGTTTCATGCGAATGTCCACACGAATGTGGGCTTTCGAGTCTGCGTCCATATACTTTGAAAGATTGTAAGTCCACTGAAAAAATGACATCAACAATGTCATTTTTGTGCATCTTCAATATCCCATTTTGCACTTTCATCTTTTCAAAAGCACACCATGATGCAGATGCATAAATATAGACTAGGCTTATTACCCAAGGTTCCTCTCAGAGCTTTTGAAAGGCGTCTGTTAATGGTGTGCGGTTTTCATATGGGTAACTCCAGCATTTCACATATATATTTCACAGAGGCGGCAAAGTACAGGTCTGCCCTCCTCCCTTTGCCATGTTTGAAGAAGCAATGCAGACTTATTAAATGTCACCACATGCAAACCAATATTTCACTTCTCAGCTCTGGTGGAATAATTTAGCCGGTGTTTGTGGGTGGGTGCTTCTCTAATGTTGTTAATTTTTCATTTTGACTCTGAGTCTTTGTTGTTGTTTACGTGGTTTCGAAAAATGGGAGAGTAGGGAAAAACAGGAAATATGGATTTTAATAAGAAATTTTACATTTCAGCTGTCATCCCTGTGACAACTTCATAAAACAAATTGGGATGGATGTGTGGGAATGGAATTAAGTTTTTGTTTCTGGAGTGATGTGAGGACGGCTTTGAGCTGTAATCCTTGAAACAATGGCATTTGTCAATGGGCTTTCATTCTCGTATGAAAAAAAAAACATCCAAATGTCTCCATCAAGTCAAGAAATAAAAACTTCTCTATTTATCTTGAGTCATTGCCAAATGAATCAACACATTCAAAACATTTCACATTTCCATTTATTTCAAAGGATAAAATAATAAAAGGCCTTAATGTGCTGTGTTTCAAGGCTTCTCTTGCATGTCATTGAATTCGTGAATTGGATTAGTTTCATTCTATTTTGCAGGACTGGTTGTGTGAACACATTCTTTTGTTTGTCCTTTCGGCAGATGCACTTATCCTGGGAGACTTGAGTCTTTTGCATTTACACAGTTGGATATTTACTGAAGGTTTTCATCTGAATTGCTTTGCTCAAGGGCGCAGCTGCACAGCTGCCTCATGCTGGATTCAAACCTGCAACCTCATGGTTGTTGTTCCAGCTGACAAGCACACAGTGCTCGACGACTGGAAAGATGAGTGAATGGAAAATTCAGTGACATTAAAGTTCCCTTCTTCTGTTTCCCAGAGCATACAGAAGCACTGGCAGCACCAATATTTGTGGCGAGGTGAAGTTCTTCATGGACTAGAATTGTAACCAGGAAGTTTCAAGTTCAGATCTCATGTGGAGCTCTTCTCTTACTCTCTCAAGTAAGAATATCCTGCTGTGAGCTCAGAGCAAATGCATTACAGAGGAAATGGTTTCGTGGAAACACAAAGAGTTGATTATATGATGTATGGCTATCCTGCTGACCAATCCAAAACATCAAATGAAAAAGTAAACTCTTTTTTGTAGTATATCCATGATGTTTAAGAAATCACCTTTTTTTTTTTCCTTTAGGGTAATTTGGTTACTGGTTTCTATTTCTCCTAGTCTATTGTTTGGGTTCTGTTTATGTATTTCTTACCTCGTTATTCCAAATTCCAGATTTTACTTTATTGTTTTTTTTTTATTATTTTGATATAGTGATGTGATAATATATATACATATACATACACACACACACACACACACGCACATAGGTGAAATATATTAAATTTTTAAAAATTCAGGGATGGATTATGAGTACACAAACATGTTCTTCCTCTTAACCTTCGGTGGAAGAATTTCCCTAAAGCCTTTTTTGTTGTGTTTGTTGTTCTCGTTACCATTTTTTTTCACATATTCTACAGTTATTCAGCATATGTCTTCAATAAATCATTTTGTTCCCCTATCTAACAAGCAACTGTGACAGCTAGACAGGAAGTGCATGAATAAGTTATGAACTGATGTACGGTACAAAAGCGCTGGGATTTTTCTGTGAGCATTGACGTCTCGGAGACCGTCAGAGAAACGCGGTGATCAGTTCACTGGGGAGATTCACGTATGGCCATCAGTGTGAATAATCTTTGAAGAGCACGACTTCGGGCATTTGTATCATGGGATCCGTGGGCCGCATCCATCAGTCAGAATAAAGATTTTTTAGCAAACTTTGAAACTAAGTTTACGATGTTGACAAACTCTAAAATATGCTTTTCCCCCCATCCTCTGTATCTCTTTTAAATGGTGCCAATGCACATTATGATTTTAATAAATCAAAACTACTGCTCATACCGAGAAGTGCAATCTTGATTCCTGTCACACCAGAGAGAGCTGGGACTTCTCCCAGATGCAGTGCTATAGAAATCAGACAGGGGGAAATATGAGGCAAAAATAGTTGATTTTAGAAGAGGACATCAGGAAAAATGGAGAAAGTCTGACTCACTGGACAGCATGAGGCTGACAGCTTTACAGAAAAGAGAGATGTCATAGGTCACTTGACTTTTGGGCTATGTGACATTCTACTGACATCATACAGCCAGAAACTGAAACACACAGCTTTCTTGAAATTGAAGCTGCAGCTGGATGAGCAAATCCATCCATCTACCTCTTTGTCTGCCTTTCTCTAAATGTATACCTGTTTGCTGTGCTGTCTGTCTGTCTATATATCTATGTTTCTATACATGATCTCTCCGGTATCCCTTCACCAATGACTTCTCTTTAAGTTTATTTCTTGTACAAATACACGCATACACACACACGCACGCACGCACGCACGCGCACACACAGACACACCTGATGTTGTTTAGTGAACAGGCTGTCCCTTGTCTGTTCCCTGTGTCATAGTAATGAAAAGCACCAGTCTGCACTGTGTGTCACTGTCACCGCCATACACCACAAGGCAACGTGACTGCGCTCCTTTTTGGCATTGTCCTGCTGTTCAGTTGGGGTACAGGGAGTGGGCATTTGTCAGGGGTGACATTTGAAGAAGGCACCATGAAATGTCTCACCTCCAGAAAAATAAACAGCAATTTTTCTTTGAGGAGCAAGGATGATGATGATGATGATGATGATGATGATAATAATAATACATTATAATTATTTTCAATAATAATGCAATTATTTATATGGCAGCTGTCATGCATACAGCTCAAAGTGAGTTACACTTCAGATTAAAACAAAACGGAAACAAATAAGAAAGAATAAAGCACAATAAAATAAAACACAATTGAGTCAATAAAAAGCAACACATCATAAGAATGAAAAGGGATTTGGAATAAAAAGCTCATTTGTGAAAATACATTTTCAAAGGGGATTTGAAAGAAGACACAGACTTTGCAGCTTTTATATTGTCAGGGAGACTGTTCTTGTGTCTAGGGGCCTTGACTGAAGATGCAAGGTCTCCCTTTGTTCTAAGTCTAGACTCTGGAAAGGAGATGATTGTTAAGAGATCTCAGTTCTCTCTTAACAGAGTTAGGGGTGGGTTAATTGTGCTGCAGTGTAATCAGGGCCAGTCCATGTTTTCTTCAAAAGTAGTTAATAAAACCTTAAAATCAATACGATGAGTAATTGGCAACCAGAGCAATGAAGCAAAGAGAGGGGAATATGCAACATCTTTTGCCTGTTTTGGTTAAAAGTCTGCATACTTCTGCACTAGTTGCAGACTGGTCAAGTTGCATCAGCTCAGGCAGATAAGATGGGAGTTACAGTAGTCCAGCCAAGGAGGAAATTGGAAAGAAAGTATGAATGATTCTCAGGGTTAGTAAGATAAAAATGACATCATCTTAGCAGTATTTCCCAGCTGGTAATTACAAGATTGCGTTAGCTTTTTAGCATGCTGCTCAGAATTTAGGGGGCGCTCAAAAATTACTCCGAGGTCCCTGAAGACCAGTGATAGGACAGGGGCCAAGAACGAGAGCAGCCAGGCTTCAGACTGAACGTGCCTCCGGCACGACTCATGCAGACACGTCGGGTTGCGTCATCGAACAGAGGACGGTTAACTAATTAAGCCTTAATGAAGTGGGCGGTGTGAAAAATTATCTAGTGGCATCGAGGGTGACAAACGGGGGTCCACCCCGCGTGCCTCCGTGTGATCGAGCAGGAGTGGAGGGCAGGCTCTCTCTGCGGGAGCCAGCTGGTCTTCGGATGGGTTTGACAGCTCTCCACTCAGCTCTGTATACGCGTGGGCTGCTGGCCTGCATCCAAACAGCCCTTTTATCACGAGGATTTGTCACCGAACACCTACGCGCGCACACGTGTGCACTTATGTGCCTGTGCAATAGGAATGCAGTTCGATTGGGTGACAGTGTGGTAAAGCACAAGCAAGATTCCCAGGTGGGACATTGTGCTGGGTCATACAGCTATATACGTTGAGCAGTGTGGTACTTTTCTTTCTGAAACAATGGTAAGTACCCAAATAGTTGTAGGTCCATATCACAGGTGACTCACAGCTGCTGCTGCCACCTTGAGCAATGTATGAACCTAATTTGCTGCAGTAATATATCTTCCAGGATAACATGGCTAATATGTGCAATAAATACTGTTTAAGTAATCCTAGATAAGGAGATCTTTGAAGCAATTAAGTAAATAAAGAATATATGTGAAAAGACCGCAATCAAAGAATCCTAGCTTGGACATCCTTTTGTTTGGTTTGAGATGGCATAAGCCGAGCCGCTCACCAAAACTGGCAACCTGATTATCTTTGGGGATCCTATAAAGAGGGATGGGACAGAGAGATTGAATTTTCCAGAGCCCAGACGCCCTTCCCTTACCTTACCTGTCCTGTCAGTTCTAACCTGGCTTTGATTCTGTCCTGTCCTACTTTATTGAATCTTGGGAAGGGTTGATCAGCTGCAGGAAAGATGGAAAGTGACACTCAAAATAATTTCCAACCAGTACGGGCAGATCCATTGAGGTAAGGCATCTCTTTTACAACAAAGCTCCTATTCAGGGAGGCATCTGAAAAGTTTACTGCAGCTGTAGAGAATACAAAAATACAACATTCAGCATTAATTTCCCAACCATCCACTTTCACACAACACTACAGACAATTAATGGCAACACAACACTAGAATACAAATCCCACCTTTGTCAAAAAAAAAACATTTGCACTTCTTCTATTATATATTGCAATGTAATTTTAAAATCAATTCATTCATAAGCAGGAAGGCCATGAATGTATTTTGCTTTCTGTGTGATTGACAGTTTAAATAATTCTACACATACTGGATACAGATTGGAAGAAGTAATGGTCTTCACACTAATAGATACAACAGATATATTGGAACCGGCTTGAATTGGAGTTGTTTAAGTTTGATAGAACATGTAAAGTATAACTTCTAATACAAAGTGAGGAATGTCAGCCCAGTATCTCTCTGGGAAACGAAGCATTTCTGTGTTCACTGTAACTGTGTCTGACGCTCCGCCTACATCCCCAAAATTATTAAGTTCATAGCAACCCAGATAACTGCACCCCCAATATAGATGCAGTATGGTTCAATGGTCTAGTGATTTAAGAGTCTGATTTAAGAGTCTGATTTAAGAGTCAATGATAACCTACTAATTTTTCAATCTAAGACCATAAAAGATTCACAGCCCTGTTAATAAGGGAAAGAACAGTTTCTTTGCAATTACACAGCCTCACTGACATTTTAATCTTTTAAAAAGACATGCATTTTCAGCAGCCATGCGAAATACTCAAATACTCAATGTGAGTAACTTCTAAAAGGGATGTTTTCAGCTGAAATCTTCAGGGAGACGTCTGAGGGTCTGGGTGCTGGTTCATTATCAGGAGCTTGGCTTGCTCTCTCAGTCTTGACTAGCTCTCACTCATTACATCATACTTACAGGAATTCTGGGTAAAGCAGGGGCCATCTAAAGTAATCTATCATCAAGATTTTAAGCTGTAGCCTAACAAGGAAAATCTTTCTCTACTCCAGTTGGACTGCTGAGCAATAAATAACACTAAAAAAATGCTAAATGCATGATTCATACAAAGGTCAGCTTCTGCATTCTGTTGAAGCAGGAAACATCAAAGTATAACACATTGCTTTAATCAATGCCTTCATCTAACAGACACAGAAACAAAGCAGCACTTATGAGTTCCAAGATGATATAGTTCATCCATGTCTTTGTGTTGTTTTCTCTGTGCAATCAGCTGAATGTAGATGTGGATGGTAGCGCAGCTGTAATGTTATCGGTTGTTTTTGCGCACTCCCATTGAACACTTCTGTCCTGCATCTTCGTATCTTTGAATTCTGTTTTATCCCTGTCAAAAAATATACATCCTTGAGACAGTATTGCGAAACACTGCGTCAACATGCCAATACTAGGGGACTGCATGCCTTACTTTATTCTAGTTTGGACAATGGACCTCTGTTTTGTTAGGCTGTTACCATTGTTTGCATCATAAAAAAAAAATTAGAAAACCAGAGCCAAAGTGCTCTGTAAGTTACAAGCATTCAGGAACAGCGATTTCAGTGAAGTGAAGAGGCCTTGCGATATATACAAGAATGCCTTGATGACTTTTTTTATCATGTTTAAATATTCAGCCAACTTACCAAATAACAGATTTTTTATACACTTCCTTGTTGTTACAAAGACTGCAATTTTGCACTGGGGGTGTTAATCTCTTTCAGCGCCGTCAACAGCATGTGAGCAGCGGAGAGCTTTGTGTTACACCTGCAAGGAAACGAGAAAAAAATAAAAGCAGAGAACGAAGTGTTAGTGGTGAAGAAAGGGAGTCTATTTTTACACGGAGGGGTCAGCGGAAAGATGCAGGCTGCAGATGCCAGACTCGCCGCAGTGGCATAGTGGCCAGTGGCATAGCCCGGTCGTGGTGCCACCAGCTTCACCATCTCGTTCCATCATGATGAAGTGGCTTCACACACGCTCTCATCCAGAACATCCTACTTGTCTTACAGTTTTTACATGTCATACTTGTCATACAGATGGATATTTACTAGGTAATTCGGGCTCTAGGGTACCTTGTGTCCTGCTGGATGAGGGTGTCAGCGTTGTGATGGCTGTCACCATGGTTACAGTTCCCGCACACAGCTTTAGAGTCTTATTTTTTCTTATTTTCTACTTTCCAAGTTGTGTTACATTATTGACTACTGCATGTGGGTCGCAATCCAGTGCCCTCCTGGGGCTGATGGAATATGAGAAGGTAGCCTGTAAATTGGCACCTGCTGAATTCCATGAGCTGAATCTAGTTATGGGGAGTAAATAGTTGTCCGTCTTTTGGTTAATCACTGATGCCCCTGAACCTCAAGCCCCTGAAAGTCTCTGTGATGCAGACTGACCTTTGATCTCCATCACACTCCGAACAATATCTGTGACACACACATTACAATGACTCCCTGATTTTGCTGGCACACAGCAAACAGTGCAGTCCTGTTGGTGGAGTGTAAAAGCGACTGGGCAGTGTGTGTCTGTACTTAAGCACTGACGCTGTGTTTCTGCACTGACTCCTTGTTCCTGCGTTGACTCTGTTCTTCTATGCTGACTGTGCCTCTGTGTTGATGCTGAAACACAAACCCAGTGTCTCTAGGAGAGTCATAAACACACACAGCCCGGCCACGGCTGCCATTGTCTGCCACGTAGCAGGGACAGCGCCCTGAGGCAGATCAGGTTATCCACCTTCTTTGTGTCATTTTGATGAGCAACACGTCTAGTCCCGGTTCACTCATGCCTGCTGCCTCCCTCTGATTAACAGTGAAGCCCAGGCGCGCCTCGTTCGCTGGTTCCCACCTGGCCCTGCCCTCCTCCTCAGTCTCCCGCAGCCGCCCCAGCTGCCGGCACCTCAATGACATACGGTATGAACGTTTACAAATTGGCTGGAAAGTTTTGTGTGGGAAAGTGTGTTTCGTAAGCCCGAGGATTGCACAAGCGCGTGTCACTTGTTGACTCTGCTTCTCTCTGGTCAGGACGTGTTCTGACATTTATGTCCCGTAGTCATGGCTGGCTTGCGAAGGAGGTGTGGTAGCTGCCATCTGAACATGAGAATCCACCTGTCACTTTAATTCAATAGCTGCTGAGAAGCCAGGTCTCACTGTATGGAACTGTAAAGTATTACAGAAGGACAGGAGAGTTCTCTATATCTGTCTCTATCAGATAAATTGTATATTGATCACATCTCATAGATTCTATTACTATCACTCTAAATCTTCTCCTCTGCTACTAAAGCATCCCTTAAGATATGAAATGCACAATGAGAAGCCCTCTGTGACTATTCCAGTGTTGAGTTGATCAACTGATTGATCGACAATAACCAGGAGAAAAAGAGTAACATTTACAAACAAAATATCTGTGCAATTAGTCGGCATACGTGCTATTGTAGTGACCATGGCAACGCATATTCTGTCCACCGAGTGTGTGGGCATGTGAGCGCTCTTGCGGCGGATTAGTATGTGATCCTGTTTTTCACGGCATTCTTCTTCATCTGGCACTACACATCCTACAATCCGGCAGCCTCCCGCAGCCGAACGCCAACATTCTCCCATCCCCCACATCTCAGAAGGGCCCCGAGACCCCCGAGCCAAGGCCCGAGCCGCGCGTTTCTCCCCGGGAGTGAGTCACTCCTGAATCATCGCTAAATAAAATATTCCCTCGAAATAAACCCGGCCCGGCCCACGTGCAGCCCGGCTCCTCCGCCGGAGCCCCGCGCTCCGCATCAGCCGCGCCGCAGATACACACGCTGCCTCATGCAGGGAAACGCAGCGGCCGAGCACCGCTTACCGCCTGCGAGCGTGTGCAGGAGCGTG
Source organism: Megalops atlanticus (assembly GCA_019176425.1). Classification (NCBI taxonomy): domain Eukaryota; kingdom Metazoa; phylum Chordata; class Actinopteri; order Elopiformes; family Megalopidae; genus Megalops; species Megalops atlanticus. Next base: position 11,807,207 of record CM032889.1, read on the forward strand.
CTGTTATGTCATCCGTGAGTCACCGTAACTGGAAGCCGAGCGGCGGTCTCACAAAGTGGCTATGAGGTTGTGGAAACGTGATAGCGCCGATACGACGGTAACGCAGCTGGGGCGGTCTCAGCACTGTGGAGCCTTGCACAGCTCCTTGGCAAAGAGCATAACGTTAAGGGTTCGGGTGCACAGAGATAAAGGGATTGATATTGTCTGTTGTCCTGGCTAGAGCAGGCAGCTGTGTGGCAGAGCGGTTCATTATAACCAGAGGGTTGCAAAGCTTGATTCTCAGATATACACTATGACTGTACTGTTGAGTAAGCTACCTTAACTGAAATCCTTCAGTTAACATGTATGCAGCTGTCAGAGAAGAAGGAAGAAAGTCATAAGAACAAAATCGAATGTCATGAGGAGATTGCGCATTGGCTGAGTTCATGGCTTCTGCTTTTGGTGAGTTGATGTGACTTGAAGCCCATGTTGATCTACAATGTTCTCTTGTCCTCTCCTCCCCCATCGGGCCTCAGCCTTTGATGAAGGTCATCTCAACAGACGGGACACAGACCAGCCATGGACCAGACACAGAGCTGTTGAATTATTGATGAAGTACAGCTGTGTGCTGGACAACGCTACTGAAATCCGCCCCAGATATTCTGCTTTCTTCCTGCTCCCTACCGGTAAATGTTCTGATCAGCTCCGTATGAACAAAATATATATGGAGAGCGAGCAAGAGAGAGGGAGGGGGTGAAGAGAGAGAGAGCGAGAGGGAGGGAGAGAGAATGAGAGAGAGCGAGAGAGAGGGAGGGTGTGAGGACAGTGAGAGAGAAAGAGTGAGAGAACAGCCCAGACAGGAGAGGAGATGTGCTCACATTGTCAGCTTCAGGAGGATGAGAAGGGAACTGTACTCCTTTACAACATGTTCCATGCACAACCATGCAGGGGAAAACTCTCCCTAAATCCTACTCCTCATCCTATATTGAGCTGCAGTAATGTGACACTGCTGTCATAGCCTGATGCACTGATTAAATAATCTGTAAAAAATTTTGGGAGACAAATTTTGTCTGTGTTTGTTCATAATGTGTATATGTTGTGTTGGTTCCTGCACTAATGTCCACATTTCATATTTCTTTTTATGACTGTATATAATGTTCTACTCCAGATATACATTTTGACGATATCTGCTGTATTATATTTCATGCTGAAAAGCATCTGGAAATTAAAGGACAGACTGAAACTTTGTAGTTATGCTTTAAATTATGTATAAACACTTTGGCAGCACTGGTTGGCTTGTAACTCCAATAAAGCACCATTGAACTGAAATTTTTCTAGATTCTTTCCAGATTCTGTTTTGGGCGAGGTTTTTATATGCTATATATCATGCTAATGAATAATTATGAAATTGAATTACTGTTTATTAAAATTGACTCATTGCTGTTATTATTGTGTCCTACACTATATTATTGTGCCCTTGCTTTTTTCACATGTGTAAGAGTGCCAACAAAACACAATTTCAATGTGAATTTTAGAGACATGGTGAGAATAAAGGAGAGAAGGGACCAAAAGGGAGAAAAACTAATCTCCCCCAAAAAATCTCCACCACCACTACCCCCATACAGAACCAGGCAGAAATATTTGTTTTCATTGTCCAACTCATCCTTCTTCATGGAATTCTGGCTTCATCTAAACCAGGCTAATCCACACTACCAGCACAAGGCACTGACGATCTACCAGCTCTATCCAGAGACAGACTCCCTGGAGCAACTGGCCATTCACATTGACATGTGTTTGGCACACACGAGAAAAATGGCATCTATAACACTCAAATAAATGGACCTGATCAATGAAACAAAACACCCTATGAAAAAAGAAGCTAAGAAGCAAAAACAGATCTCAACATGGGGAGAAAAAATAGAAACAAGAACGACAACAAAAAGACATAATAACAGAACCTTACAATTAAGTAAAACCAAAAAGAAAGATACATAGAGCCTTCATATACGTCTACCATACATACAACGTCCCCCACACCCCCCTACTCATAAAATGAGCCAAATATTCCACCAGTTTGTAGTACAAATGCACAGTCCCCAGGCAAAGATTAAAAAGTATGACCAGAAAGCAAGGACACAGGCTGAGTGTGAAATACCAACTATGTCTGTAAGTCACCCTCACCATTTTAACCACTTACCTGCCAGTGCATAGTTGTTCACAGAACAGTTTTGAGCTCTGCTGTTACTCTTAACTGAAAATCAACATCATAATAGTGGGGAAAAAATCACTTCTTGCCTTATTAATGAAAATGCATAGCAATTAATGATGGCTATTTTTACACATGCACCCAGTGGTTTGGTTGCCTTTAAAGAAGCTGTGCATTGGAAGGTTGTGTACTCTATCCCACTTAGTCATGCCCATTCTTCATTCACTACAGACCAGAGACAGACTGTTCCCTTCAAATCAAGCACAGGATGCATTCCCACCATGCAGCTGTCCATATAGAGTATAGCGTTAAAAAGCTTTTTATGCAAAGCACCATTGGATGGGAGGTCAGTGGTACCCCCTACATATTATATTACATTACATTGTCATTTAGCAAACGATCTTATCCAAAGCCACTTATGTTACAATTTTTATATGTTATCCATTTGTACAGTTGGATACTGTGGCAACTGTGGGTTAAAAACCTTGCCCAAAGGTACAGCAGCAGTGCTACACCAGGGAATCGAACTGGCAACCACTATGCTACATTGCCACCCCCTAAGTATGGTACCCACTGAACCACACTGATTTACATAACACAACACCTCCTTTACCTCAGACACCCTGACCTGTTATATTTGTTAACAGGTACAATGCATCCTAAACTCATTGCAGAACAGCAGAAATGAAGTAATTGTATGTAGTTTGAGCATAGCTGATTTCATGTGGATTGCCAGTCCTGGGGACCATGTAAGGTCTCCACGAAGCAATTCATTCGGTAACGTTTTGGTCACAAGTCCACTTCTTTAAATCGCTTTCTCCGCACTACTTTTTATCTGTTTAAAGGTCAAATACCGATTGATTTTCAGGTCACTCTTGCAAAGGGGGGTTACCATGGTTGTCAAGAGAGTGTGTGTAATACTGGTGGGTATTTCCCTCTCCCAGAGCAAGTGTGTCATGAGTATTTGAAAGTCATGTGTCACTTTCAGCAGACTATCTGTGGAGCCCATAAACATGAGAAATGCCCAGTTCTCAGAGATCATTATCCATTTATGAAAACTGCTCATCACCAGCTACCACCCGTGTCAAACATACAGTTAATATGCATAGTTTTACAATATTATATGCAATATTGCCATAAGCAATCCTGAGCCTCACAGTTTTAGATCATGTAGGTTGTAGAGCAAAGCTGTCAAACTGCATGTCTGGGAGACCAAATGTTCCTCACTCACTTACCGCTTTACTCACTGATTCACTTACTAACTGACAGACTCTCTCACTGTCTGACTCATTCACCGAGTGAGCAACTCCTGCAGTAATGATGTGTTAGCCCTGAAGTTCAGAAAGGCCCGAAAACACCCACACCCACTGAACCCCGCCCATTCGGCTTGCCCTCAAACTGCCACCCTTAGGTCTTAATTATTCATTAGCAACAGTCATTCATTCTGTCTGAAATTTTAACACTTTTCATGTACGTATTAATCTCAGCTGAAGACTGTAATTGGAACAATTAGCAGCTGATTTGAGCATCTTCAAATAATGACTTCAATTTAAACAGACGATGAGGCAGAAAGAATACCAGCTGACTCCACAGCCCTTCGAGGACTGGCATTGCCCGTCGATGCTGTGTCAGTGTTTAATTTCCAACAGCCTGTAACAGGCGGTAGGTGGCCATGCTCCAACTGTGTGCCAGCCCTATAGGATTTCCAGGTCTCTCTGCAATCATTGCTTGCTTGGTCACATGACCACATTGTCCAATGGGATGCATTGTAAATAATGACTGACCCACTCGTATGCCTGAGGGCATAGAGGAGACTTCAGGATAAACGGGGGTAAGAAAATCATTCTAGTGACTTATACAAGTTACAATGAGAGAGCATCTATTTATCATTTATATAATGCCTGAGGCAAACCATCACAGAGCCCAAAATGATGAACAGGCTGAATCTGATATTTTAGATATTTTATTTTTAGATATATCTTTTCAGTTCTGGAAACGATAGAGTGAAATGGAACAGGTGTAATTTCTTTGTCTCATGCAACACAAACAAACGCAGAGCTTATGCTCTTGCGTCAGTCCTGGTTGCCATCAACTTGTAAAACATGTTATGCACAGAAGAAAACTGCCCCACTTTGTCGTAGAAGTAAATGATGGTTGTTTTTTATGCATGCAAAAGAGTTTCAATACAAAATGTCAAACTTGGCATTTGACAAGCCAGTGTGAAGAGTGGGGGTTTCCTACTGTTGCTGGGGTTTTCAAATGCATTTGGCAGAGCAAACCACCTCCACACCATCACAAGGGCTCCTCACCAAATGAGATAAGCTAGCGTCAACAGGGAAATCTAAGGCACCATTTAGCTGATGCTTCAGCTGATCAGCAACGCCCAGCTGACGCTACCAAATATGGCGGCTTGAATGGCTTAGAGCCACTCATGATGCCTACACACTGCAGAGCACTGGTGCTGGGATTCGCCTGTGGCGGATGGCTTGCTCAGTGATGAGTAAATGCAATGCAATCATTGGTATTTACCAAAATAAGGCATCAGAAATAAGTATGGTACTGTTAGAATTGGGGCACAGAGGCATGACACACACAACCTCACGCATGCACGCAGGCGTGCGTGCACACACACACACACGTTTTTTTCTGTTTTTTCTTCTCTGCTGCCGATGAAAAGAGAAAAGCAAATGGTGGAAAAATTCAAGAATCAAAAAGGGGTTTTTGGTGACAAATGAAAACTGAATTGTGTTTTAACTGGAGTCTGAAAAGCGCTCTTTTCTGGAAACCAGTAGACATGGTTTGGTTGGATCCACATTATCCTTTAGTGGTATGGTATGGTGGCTTGTCTGTGCTGTTTGTTTCTGCTGGTACTCATATTACTGCATGCTGGGGTCACTTTTCCCTCTGCCAGTTACCCTGAAGCGGAAGGTTTTTTTAGCTTCTCTGCTTCTGTCCTATGTTTAGGGTAGGATTTTACCTGTATTTTGTTGTCCCCTGTCCCTCTCAACACAGACACAGACACACAGAAAACACAAACATCCCAGAGGGATTTGGACTGTAACCCCTGTGTCATTGTTTTAAATAAAATAGAAAAATTAAACAACAAACTAACCACTTCTGCAGGTCCTGTGACACCTGGAGGCTGAAGGACAGTTGTGTTTGAGAGGAAGTCCTGTCTCGTGCCAGGTTTAGGTTTGTTTATTTTTTTCCCCCCACTCATACACAACACTCATATACCTCAGGATAGCTACTCTTCCTTCCCTTCCCTTTTCGCCAGAGTATTTAAATCCTTATTTTGAGCCGGGGAGATAGCACCTAACAGTATTAAAAAGATGAGATTACAAATTAAGAAGGACTTTACCCCTTTCTCAGAGCGCTCATCCATCCCCTCTTGGAGGTGAGAGGGGTCAGGATTTGAAGTCTTGCCTGCTGCTTCTACTGACCGCTTGGGAGCAGGAATGTCACAGGTCTTAAAGAACCACAGCACAGCCAGTCATCTCATATTAATACAGTGCATTAAACGCCATGCAGATGAGTATTTAATTTGCTGGAAAATGTAGCAATTTATAGTTCCAATCTTCAGGAAAATGTAGCAATTTAAAGTCTCCCCCAGGCTAATGAAATGTTATATCAACCTGATTTCAATTTTTACTTTGCTTCTATGGTCAAATGCGTGTGTGTGTGTGTGTGTGTGTGTGTGTGTGTGTGTGTGTGTGTGTGTGAACATGTTTGTGTGTGTGTGTGTGTGTCTGTGTGTGTGTATGTGTGTGTGTTTGTGTGGTGAGAGGAGTGGGGTGCGGTCAAAGAATTCCTTCTAGGAATAATAATAAACACATTTTAATTTTTCATAAATAACTGAGGGTTGAAATTACGCTTTAGTTTACAGCCGAAAAAAAAGTTTTGAAAAGACCATTGAAAATCACATCCAGGGAAGGTGTTTGGTCTGGAGTATGCTGAGTAGACAGCCTTCAGCCTGCATAGATAACTAGCCTTGAGTCTCCTTTATTGGAGCAGGGAGCACCACTAGTGCTGTAATTTAGGTACTATACTGTTTGTTTAATGTCTGAAATGTTCATTTAAACACCTTTCCTGAGTTTAATTATTAAGATGACCTTGGGTCTCGTTCCACATTTAATGCATCTTTGTAAGATGGCACTTCGTATTCACTCAGATACTTCAAATGACCTTCTGCTTGGCTCTAAATTGTATGATTCAGTAATGTAATCTGTGCTGCACTGAATTGTACTGGACTGAACATCTCGTATATATTCCTTTAAAGCTGAAAATTGAATTAAGCCTGTCAAAACCGATAAGACCTCTACGTAAAGATTGGCACGCACACACACGCACACACATATATGTGTGTGTGTGTGTGTGTGTGTGTTTATGCATGGACCGTTCTTTACGTAGAGGTCTTATCAGTTTTGACTGACTTAATTCAATATTTCTCAACACTGATATGTTGGTCTTGGTTTCAGTAAAGATCAAAGAATCAAAGTCAATTGAAAGACATCTTTTGGAGGAGCCATTCCTTCTAAAGAATCATATATGATCCCTCAAGGACCATCAACCAATTTCCAGCTGCACAAATGTTAGGCCTTAAGTATTTGCTCAGGTATTGTAATTCATTTAAGTCATTCTTTTCCAGCATGATGTACGTTACATATTCACACAGCTTGATATTTACTGAAACAACTTACTCAAAGGTTTCACAGCATTGCTTCACCCAGGATTTGAATCTAAAACCATGTTACAAACCTAGTGCCTTCACCACTACAGGAGTATGGTGTAGTGGGCTTATAACCCAAAAAGTGCAGACTCAGTTGGAATTGTGCTATTGTATCGCTGAGTAGGGTACTTATTCTGAACTGCTTTGGTAAAAAAAATCCAGCCATGCAAAACGATAACATGTAAAAGGTGAGCTGTGCAGGCAAGGGTTTCTGCTGGGAAAATGTTTAAAAGGAGAATAAAACACATTAGCCTTTGTTGAGATTCTGCAACCATGTTGTCTATGTTCATTTTTGTACCTGTATGTGTGGCTCCCCCATTTTGACACTATACACATACCTGGCTCTGTGTGTGTGTGTGTGTGTGTGTGTGAGTGTGTGTGTGTGTGTGTGTGTGTGTAAAGAAAGAGAGAGAGAGAAAAATATTTCTCACATTACATAATGCTATCAGGGCCAGGATTTTTGCGTATTGCGTTTCAGTATTGTGTTTAAATTTAGTCCGGAGAGAACCGCTTGATATTCCGTGGATCAATACACGGCAAATACATGGCTTTCCGTGACATTTTGCCAAATGTTGTTGCAATGTTTTCACTTTGGCATGATGTTGAGGCAATGTTGTTAGAAACCTTTTGTGTCTACCGGGATTTGTGCGCAGCATTGAGAGTGGGAGGAGAAAACGGCGCACTGCATGTTGGAAAAACAACAAAAAAAAAAACAAATGAAAATATTCCTCTGACTAATTGCATCGACCAGCTTTCCGACTGATGAAAGCAGAGTTTCTCATATCCATTACCGTTACATGCATCCTCGCAGGGCCTCATGAGCCATGTTTTATTTAATGGATCTCTTCACAGTTACAACAGAGGTTTAGTCAAACAATAAAATATTAACTTCTTATGTGATTCTTTCTTCCATCTTAATTCAACCTTTTCAGAGAGCTTAGGAGGTGAATGTTCAAGAAATATTTCCTTCCCAAATACACATGGATAACATAAAGGAATTTACAATATCATCTTTTATTTCAAACCAAAGCAAGCAAACAACATTAGCAATAAGAGCATAAGAATAATGGAAGGGATTCGAGATAATTTTGGTCCGCGGGGAGCACTCAGGTTCTGGCAGCTGGTTGGTCTGATTCTAAAATACAGAAACAGCGGGATGGTATTGCTCAGAACAATGTACTCAAAAAGAACATCAGGGACCTTAAAAATATGGGAATAAAGCACAATGCGAAACAAGTTTTTGCAAAAAACAAATGAGCTCAAACAACAATACAAGTCTGTCATGCTAACAATCAGAAGATTGTCAGCACTATGTAGTGACATCATATAGCAGGACTTAGAGCTGCAGTGAGCCCAGTGAGTGATGAGTAAATGCAATGCAATCATTGGTATTTACCAAAATAAGGCATCAGAAATAAGTATGGTACTGTTAGAATTGGGGCACAGAGGCATGACACACACAACCTCACGCATGCACGCAGGCGTGCGTGCACACACACACACACACGTTTTTTCTGTTTTTTCTTCTCTGCTGCCGATGAAAAGAGAAAAGCAAATGGTGGAAAAATTCAAGAATCAAAAAGGGGTTTTTGGTGACAAATGAAAACTGAATTGTGTTTTAACTGGAGTCTGAAAAGCGCTCTTTTCTGGAAACCAGTAGACATGGTTTGGTTGGATCCACATTATCCTTTAGTGGTATGGTATGGTGGCTTGTCTGTGCTGTTTGTTTCTGCTGGTACTCATATTACTGCATGCTGGGGTCACTTTTCCCTCTGCCAGTTACCCTGAAGCGGAAGGTTTTTTTAGCTTCTCTGCTTCTGTCCTATGTTTAGGGTAGGATTTTACCTGTATTTTGTTGTCCCCTGTCCCTCTCAACACAGACACAGACACACAGAAAACACAAACATCCCAGAGGGATTTGGACTGTAACCCCTGTGTCATTGTTTTAAATAAAATAGAAAAATTAAACAACAAACTAACCACTTCTGCAGGTCCTGTGACACCTGGAGGCTGAAGGACAGTTGTGTTTGAGAGGAAGTCCTGTCTCGTGCCAGGTTTAGGTTTGTTTATTTTTTTCCCCCCACTCATACACAACACTCATATACCTCAGGATAGCTACTCTTCCTTCCCTTCCCTTTTCGCCAGAGTATTTAAATCCTTATTTTGAGCCGGGAGATAGCACCTAACAGTATTAAAAGATGAGATTACAAATTAAGAAGGACTTTACCCCTTTCTCAGAGCGCTCATCCATCCCCTCTTGGAGGTGAGAGGGGTCAGGATTTGAAGTCTTGCCTGCTGCTTCTACTGACCGCTTGGGAGCAGGAATGTCACAGGTCTTAAAGAACCACAGCACAGCCAGTCATCTCATATTAATACAGTGCATTAAACGCCATGCAGATGAGTATTTAATTTGCTGGAAAATGTAGCAATTTATAGTTCCAATCTTCAGGAAAATGTAGCAATTTAAAGTCTCCCCAGGCTAATGAAATGTTATATCAACCTGATTTCAATTTTTACTTTGCTTCTATGGTCAAATGCGTGTGTGTGTGTGTGTGTGTGTGTGTGTGTGTGTGTGTGTGTGAACATGTTTGTGTGTGTGTGTGTGTGTCTGTGTGTGTGTATGTGTGTGTGTTTGTGTGGTGAGAGGAGGTGGGGTGCGGTCAAAGAATTCCTTCTAGGAATAATAATAAACACATTTTAATTTTTCATAAATAACTGAGGGTTGAAATTACGCTTTAGTTTACAGCCGAAAAAAAAGTTTTGAAAAGACCATTGAAAATCACATCCAGGAAGGTGTTTGGTCTGGAGTATGCTGAGTAGACAGCCTTCAGCCTGCATAGATAACTAGCCTTGAGTCTCCTTTATTGGAGCAGGGAGCACCACTAGTGCTGTAATTTAGGTACTATACTGTTTGTTTAATGTCTGAAATGTTCATTTAAACACCTTTCCTGAGTTTAATTATTAAGATGACCTTGGGTCTCGTTCCACATTTAATGCATCTTTGTAAGATGGCACTTCGTATTCACTCAGATACTTCAAATGACCTTCTGCTTGGCTCTAAATTGTATGATTCAGTAATGTAATCTGTGCTGCACTGAATTGTACTGGACTGAACATCTCGTATATATTCCTTTAAAGCTGAAAATTGAATTAAGCCTGTCAAAACCGATAAGACCTCTACGTAAAGATTAGCACGCACACACGCACACACACATATGTGTGTGTGTGTGTGTGTGTGTTTTATGCATGGACCGTTCTTTACGTAGAGGTCTTATCAGTTTTGACTGACTTAATTCAATATTTCTCAACACTGATATGTTGGTCTTGGTTTCAGTAAAGATCAAAGAATCAAAGTCAATTGAAAGACATCTTTTGGAGGAGCCATTCCTTCTAAAGAATCATATATGATCCCTCAAGGACCATCAACCAATTTCCAGCTGCACAAATGTTAGGCCTTAAGTATTTGCTCAGGTATTGTAATTCATTTAAGTCATTCTTTTCCAGCATGATGTACGTTACATATTCACACAGCTTGATATTTACTGAAACAACTTACTCAAAGGTTTCACAGCATTGCTTCACCCAGGATTTGAATCTAAAACCATGTTACAAACCTAGTGCCTTCACCACTACAGGAGTATGGTGTAGTGGGCTTATAACCCAAAAAGTGCAGACTCAGTTGGAATTGTGCTATTGTATCGCTGAGTAGGGTACTTATTCTGAACTGCTTTGGTAAAAAAAATCCAGCCATGCAAAACGATAACATGTAAAAGGTGAGCTGTGCAGGCAAGGGTTTCTGCTGGGAAAATGTTTAAAAGGAGAATAAAACACATTAGCCTTTGTTGAGATTCTGCAACCATGTTGTCTATGTTCATTTTTGTACCTGTATGTGTGGCTCCCCCATTTTGACACTATACACATACCTGGCTCTGTGTGTGTGTGTGTGTGTGTGTGTGTGTGTGTGTGTGTGTGTGTGTGTGTGTGTGTAAAAGAAAGAGAGAGAGAGAAAAATATTTCTCACATTACATAATGCTATCAGGGCCAGGATTTTTGCGTATTGCGTTTCAGTATTGTGTTTAAATTTAGTCCGGAGAGAACCGCTTGATATTCCGTGGATCAATACACGGCAAATACATGGCTTTCCGTGACATTTTGCCAAATGTTGTTGCAATGTTTTCACTTTGGCATGATGTTGAGGCAATGTTGTTAGAAACCTTTTGTGTCTACCGGGATTTGTGCGCAGCATTGAGAGTGGGAGGAGAAAACGGCGCACTGCATGTTGGAAAAACAACAAAAAAAAAACAAATGAAAATATTCCTCTGACTAATTGCATCGACCAGCTTTCCGACTGATGAAAGCAGAGTTTCTCATATCCATTACCGTTACATGCATCCTCGCAGGGCCTCATGAGCCATGTTTTATTTAATGGATCTCTTCACAGTTACAACAGAGGTTTAGTCAAACAATAAAATATTAACTTCTTATGTGATTCTTTCTTCCATCTTAATTCAACCTTTTCAGAGAGCTTAGGAGGTGAATGTTCAAGAAATATTTCCTTCCCAAATACACATGGATAACATAAAGGAATTTACAATATCATCTTTTATTTCAAACCAAAGCAAGCAAACAACATTAGCAATAAGAGCATAAGAATAATGGAAGGGATTCGAGATAATTTTGGTCCGCGGGGAGCACTCAGGTTCTGGCAGCTGGTTGGTCTGATTCTAAAATACAGAAACAGCGGGATGGTATTGCTCAGAACAATGTACTCAAAAAGAACATCAGGGACCTTAAAAATATGGGAATAAAGCACAATGCAAAACAAGTTTTTGCAAAAAACAAATGAGCTCAAACAACAATACAAGTCTGTCATGCTAACAATCAGAAGATTGTCAGCACTATGTAGTGACATCATATAGCAGGACTTAGAGCTGCAGTGAGCCCAAACTTGAAACACAATGCAGACTCAGAAATCAGTACAGTACTTAAGTTCCTTTGTCAAATTCCTGGGCTGAAGTTCTCAGTTATTGGCTTCTTTCTGATTGGCTCCAGAAGATGATGACATCACTGTCACTGTAAACACACTTTGTGGTTCTTGCTGCAACACACCTTTAGAGGATAGGTATGGACATTGTCACATGATTTCACAATGTCTCAAAGGATGAAATGCCTACTTGACCTAGGATTCAGAAATTAGCCATGTTAGGGCCATCTACTGGGTAGATATGTCCAGCAAAGAATGCACAGCACAGACAATTGTCTTCAAGTTTAAGTTCAAACTCATTGCAACTACTTATATTGTTTTAAACTGCGTAACTTAAAACAAAGATCAAATTAGATGTGTGAGATGAAAATATATTTTCAGAGGAAATCTCTGTTTATTGCATTGACCAGTAATCCTCAGGAGATGTTTTAATGAATAAAAATGAAAAAGATTTTTGTTGTCAAATGTCTTCAGAAGTCTCTGTCATGTTTTCGTCCAAGACATCTACGGCCGAATCATGAGCCCAAGAAGACAAAAAGCTGCCTCATTTGACAGCTTCAATGTGTTCCAAATGAGCTTTAAATACTGATGATTTGCCTGGATGGCTGACAGTGGCTTATTAATGCTGCATCCTGGACCTCCTGATAACACCAGGTGAAACTAATGAACCATCCTAATGGGCTGGAAATGGGCAGGGTTGGGAATGGGGGCGGGGGGGAGCGAGAGAGAGAGAGAGAGAGAGAGAGAGAAGCTGAAAATAGGGAGGGGTGGGGGAAGGGAGACCAGAGGGGACATAAAGTCAGAGAGTGAGGGAGGGGCTGCCATTCCTCTTGGGAGAGAGAAGGGAGTGTGTGGCACATTGGCAGCACAGAATGTTGCCATGTGCCACAATCAGAGAGACTACAAGTAACACAAAGACAAAATGATCCTTCCATGTGTTTGTTATATGAGCATATGCTTTGGCAGCATAAGTGTACACTCATTATGCCAACAATTCATTAAATCTAATTGAAAAGTGAGAGAATGTAGGGAGGGAGGATGATGCTGAAGAGGAGAGCATTTTTAAATTCTTGGTTTTTTTAGCACAGGGGTGGGAACTCTGGGCATTCTGCGTTTTCCATTTTTTTTTCTAAACCTAGAGCCATCTTGTAATTAAGACACAAGTGATAGCGCAAATACAGACTGGTCATTGCAGATGCCCTGGCGCCTTTGGGCTCGCACGTTCTAGGACTGTCCAGTGGCCCTTCAGCAATGCATGGCACACAGATTCTGTCCTCAAGGATATTATCAGTCCCCTCTGCCAAGAGACTCAAGGTCTCTGCCAGGGGAGGTAATCTTTGTGAGAATGTTATTTGTTTGCTGAGGGAGGCATTCAAGGCCCTCTATCCAAACACCATGGAATAACACCGCTCTCTCATTTTGTGCTCAATAACTTTTGATGAGCTCTTGCACTGAGCCGGTTGCTGGAGCAGAGAGAGGGAATGAATGATTTATTTAATTTGAATGTTGACATGAGCTGCAAAAGTATGCAAATGAGGGACAAACTGTACAACTAATTTTCTCCCTGAAGTTGACGCCAGCCAGAGGAGTTGTTCTATGAATTCCTAACAAGTGTTTAATTTTACTTATTAATTTTTTGCTCTTCATTGAGGACACAAAACTAAAACATCTGTAAGTGAAAGAATGAACCTCCACAACAGGATTCGCTTGTATTCATTGTGAAAGTGGCATAACAGTGGACTGTGATGGGTTGTATTACTTGGCTGTTTATTATAAAGGGCACTTGTGTTGTACCCTTACGAAAACTACTTAGCTTGAGCTGCTTCAGTAAGAAAAACATAGAAGTAAAACAACTAGATCTAGATCAATCTAGATAAAGCACGTGCCAAACACATGAACATAACAATAACAATAACAACAATCATCATCATCGTAATCACCCCCCTCAATATATTCATAATGGTATCACTGGGAGCACAAGCTGTGGTACATTCAGTGCCCTTTTCTCACCATTCCTGTGGACTACAGTAGTGCAACGTCACTTACAGACACAATGGTTCATCTGTCATGAATCCATATATCGATTCCCATTGTCCCTAAAGGGCTAAAGTGACTGCCGAACAACACCATCACATGATTTACCCCAATCTTCTCATCTGTCCGCCAGGACAGAGTAGCCCAACACCTGTTGAGCTGACCTGGACCACATGTAATGTTCCCAAAACATCTCGGCAGCACTTGGGCAACGTTATCATGTGCTGTTGAATGTGAATTCTGATCACTGTGACCCCTCCCCTCATGCGCCTCTTAAATGGGGGAGATTTACGTGTTTTATAATTCTGTGTGTTTAACATCATAAGATTATGGCTGGAGCTGCTTGTGCAATGATCTGCTAAAGCCTTTGTTGTACTTTTCCCACATTCGAAACTCCAGGCAGCTGAACACATTATGACATGCCTGCTTCGTCTCAACTGTGTTTGATTTCATTTCTATTTCTTCAGTTTTTCTTGGTTCAAGGCAGGGGTTCTCAAGGTTTTGGCCACAGAGAACCAGTTAGGGGATTTTGTACTCGATGGAGGGCCACAGAAGAAAAACAGCACTCACAAACATAGGTTAATTCCAAGCAATTTTATTTACTATACAATCATATTGTGTTCTTTCATGAGGACAGAAACAAAAAAGAGACTCAGCGTGATTATTCTTAAATTGTGAATACAACAGAAAGCTCACTTGTATGATTAACCAAGTGAATTAGCTACACTGATCTCCACAGCAAGTGTTTTCTTTTTTCAGGGTCGTGGCCATATGGAAAATGAACAAAACACCTAAGTTGTTAAGAAGAAAATTCCCTTCTTCATAATCTGAGAGCTGGCACGAGTAGAGACGTGCCTAGAGAAACGATAAAAAGGCTATATAAGGGTAAATAATGAGGCCAACGTGAAAAACCTAAAGCTCTCAGTCTCAACAAGACCATGCGACTTCGACGCTTAGACGCTATCGCACGAATTGTGCCCTTCCAACATGCCCCGGAGTTTGATAGATCCGTTCGCATTTTCAACGCTACGACATACCTTACGGAAGTCGATTTGTGACAGACTCATCAATAAATGAATAGCTTGCTAGGCACGCGTTAACCGTGTCTCCAACACATTTAAGATACGAAAAGACAGATCAGTAAAAACGAACCACCTGCAAATCAATTCGATAACGCTTGAAAGTGCCAGCTATAATGTCGCTTTCTTAATCCTTGTACAATGTGACTCTACATGCATAAATTCGCAGGAAATTTCACCTATTACACGTCGGACGAACTACAGACAACTCTTCAAGTCGAGGAGGGCGTCGCCTGAAATTACAAATTCAAATAGGAGCACCAGCAGATCCAATAGGATTGTGACTAACTCTCCCCTTCACATAGGAAATACGGAGAGGCGTGGTTTCGTGGAGAAGGAAGGGGAGCATGCTACCCAGTTTTGAAATTCGGGGAATTGTCTGCGCTTAACAGACAAGGAAAAAGAAATTCACAGTTGGCTAGAGGAGAAGAGCTGTGGATTTCACCTGGGGTTTAAAGGAAAAACACAGGCGGCTTTTGCGTCCGTAGTGGTACCACTGCACACGGCGTAGCGTGTGGTATCTTGCTACGGGCTTCGATAGGTGTGCGCTTGATACTAGCGCAATGATTTATCTCTAGTTACGCTGAGGAAAAGGCGACGCACATTTGAAAAGCTCAGAGAAACACAAAGGGAACGCATTTTGTTGAGGAGAAGAGAGAAGCGCTGTTTTTCATTCATTTACGCAGATGCGAAGACCCTCGAGACATCTGCGGACACGCCGTTAGCATTTCCGTTTGGATTGCATTATTGTCCGACTGGCCGCGTCCGTGAGAGCAAGAGGTCGGACACAGCCCGTCTGGCCACAGTTTAAACCGCTGTTTGATTGGGAACAACCAGTTTCAACGTTGAATTCAAGGTGTCTTTGCACACATTTGGATATGCCCTTGTTGTTCATGACAGATTTCGCCGTACCTGCTTGAACTTCACAAGTTACGTGCATTGTGATTACAATATCCACGCGATTCTTTGGCAACCGACTGTACAGCGCGTCGGGGAAAAAGGAAAAGACCTGCCGTGCGTAAATGTTGAAACGGGCTGGGGCTGTCCCTTTGTGGAAGCGTTCCGCGTGTGACAACAGCAGAGTGTGCTGCGGAGGTGTAATCTGAACGAAGCATCATCCAGTACGCAAGGAATGAGATGGTGGCAGTGAAGCTCTGATCTTCATGCACTCGTATGCATAGAGTCCGCGGGGATTACAAACCAAATTACCGAGGAAGCTCGCTGGCTCAACAAATATTTCTAAAGTCTGGGATTTGCAGGTCCCGCTCCACAGACATCAGGTTTACCTTTGGATCGCTGTAAAGAAGAGTGCGGGAAGTGCGGCGCTGCGTGCGAAATAATTTACCGTTTTAGAAAAAAAGAAACGGTAAAGAAAAAAATACATCAGATTGTGGCGTCTACACTTAACCCTGTCCTATCATTAACACCAGACATGACTGAACGGGCGATCTGAGGTCAGAAAGATATCGCCAATCGCCTAGTATCTGACCAAGCACCCCTTTACCAACCGGTCACTATTCATTTTAGAGTTGTACTGAACGGATTTGAATGCAAGGAGTGATAGTTCAGGTTTGAAGTGTGTTGTACTTCTCGGCCACCCATTCTGGACAGGTGTTTGGGCGAAACGCAGTCTGCAAGAAGAAACCCATCCAAGAAGGATATTACAGGGACCCTTTGTGCTGGGGCACAAAGGAGAGAACACAGCCATGGGGATCCCCACCCTTCTGTTTGCATGTATGCTACTTGGTAAGTAATTAATTCGCGTCTTCACGTCATTTCTCGCCAAATGATGTTATGTTTTCAACTAGTGTCCTGCTTTCCGGGAGGGAACTCGTTTTAGTTGCTGAATACGTTTAGTGGATATCTCTCCGTGTCCGCAGAGGCTAAGATTGATTTGTAGCAGCTCGAAGTTTATGGCCAGGGTTTTAAAAAGGCACCAATGAGCGAACAACTCTGTACTTTCCTAGAGAGGCGAGGAGATATTACATCTGACAGGTTCGGTCACTCCCATTCACGAGTGATAACCGTTATGTTTACGTATGGCCGGTAACTCATTTTTTGGTCAACATATTATTGCAGCATTTACATGTGTGGAAGAGCACTGCTTGCTTTCGCAACGGAAATGTTTCCTGTTAAATGGTGCCTATGGTGTTATTGCTAATTGCCACTATTTTATTTGGACTACACGAGGACGTTGCCAAGCGTTTTGCATACTTCATAGTCTAGTCAGGTCATTAGC
This sequence comes from Megalops atlanticus, assembly GCA_019176425.1. NCBI lineage: Eukaryota > Metazoa > Chordata > Actinopteri > Elopiformes > Megalopidae > Megalops > Megalops atlanticus. Next base: position 11,824,457 of record CM032889.1, read on the forward strand.
AATGCAAATTGATTCATGATAAAGGTTTTGGTGGAGATGAGATTATGGAAATACAACCAATGATCGTGTAAACGTTCATGTCAAGACCGAGCTCTTTAAAGAACAGCATTCTAGCTTGATCCGTGTCTGCCAGATCCAAACCCACCATTTCCCGGTATAATATTACGTTTAGTTATGTTTTACGTTTTGTAAGCAAATAAGAAGGTTGTTAAAAGCTGAAAAGATTTGGCTTAACAACACCACTGAAGTGGTTCACTGTTCCCGACCTTGGCTGTTGAAGGCTTCCACTGCTGATAGATGCAGTGCATAATTTCGCATAAAGAATCTACTCGCTGTATTTGCCTCCTTGAAAAGCGAACTGAGCCTACGTACTGTACCGACGTTTAGAATAAATTATGTGAAACAGTGCGAGTTTATATTCTTTTTAATGTAAGCCTACAGAGCGGAGAAACGTGAATCTCTAGACTGTCAATATGGATTTTCTGATTTGTTGAATCAAAACGATCCCGCCATACCGTGTTACCTTGACAGCGTAATTTACCGACAGTAATCAGCAGTCAGTGAATGATAGCGCTGTATTATGACAAGCTGTCAGGCAGGTCTTTTGGGTTTGACATAAACTCACACTGGCACTGCTTTGGATCACACTCCCGTCTTCACGAAGGTTGGTGGGGGCGGGGTTGTCTTAAAGCTGGCGATAATTTCTATCGGCGTTGGTTTACACGGACGCGCTGCGGAATTACGGTGAAAAGCACGGATTGCGTTTTCCTGTTCGGATGATGTTACTACTGTGTCAGTCACTCTGTGGCACGCCAACAGGCTTCACAAAATAATTTTTGTGAGGTCGAATCCCTTTTACAGCTGCAACTGAATGGTGGTTAGAGCATCAGGGGGTTCAGGGTTCAAGTCCCAGCTGGCAGGAACCGTTATTCTGTCCTCAGCAGCAATGTATATCGCCTTTTGCCTTGTAAACACATAGATGTGTAGGAGTGTAACGGTGTGTTGACTGTTCCTGAATCAGCTCCACTGTTAGTCATCCCTGATGAGCAATGTGACCCCATTGTTAGAGCTGACAGGTGTTTAACAGGGATGAATAATGCAGGCGTATGTGATGTAATGCAGGCGTCACGGTCCAGGTTCGGCCCTGCTCGACTCACCCAGGCCTGAGTCATCAGCAGGCACCTGGACACGGACATGCCCGGGCAGAGACACACCTGCATGACCTGGAACGAGGAACAGGGTTTAAATGAAAGGAAACAGGCGCCTCCAGAAAACACACACGTGGCGAGTGTGTGTATGTGTGAGAGTAAGGACAGAAATGCACTGTGCGACCACTGAAATCTTAACGTTGTTGACTCATACTATGCAGTGAAAAACTGTCTTGCTGTCATGACTGTGGGTATGCTGTGCAACCCAGGAGCCGGTTTCATGCCTTGTGTTTCTCTGACTTCATGGTGACTCATGAGCAACAGGCTGTAGCCATGGTTGTGGCATCATTTTGCACTAGGCAGCCAAAAAAGAGTTTGGACCCATCAGTAGCTTGGAAGTCATGGACAGTTCACTGTCTAGCTGCCATACGTTCCATCACACATCCATACATAAATGCAGGCAGAGGAAAGTATGCTTCCACCCTCTCTCAAATCTGGCTAGAAATGTCACTGTCATTGTTAGCTTTTAGCTAGTCTGCTGTTTAGTGTTTAGTTACCTTACTGAAGTTTTAGTGCTGTTTCTCACCAGCCATGGCCTTTTTTGCCTCTGTCACGATAACTGGCCTACAAGATGTCAAACAGACCACTCTCTTTCTCCCATAACTCTAACAGTTTCTCCTCTCTTTCCCGGGTCCGTGCAGATTTCGCTGCAGGTGTCAGCTTCCACTTCGGCATCCTTTGTTATAATTGCTATGCCAAGTCTGTATTGGGTAGTGACAGTGGTCACCCTGAAATCTCGTTAGAGCACTGTTTACGCTGCATGAGAGACAACAAAATAAATCTGACATGCCAGGCTTGTCGTCAGGGTGCCGTAGTGTGGCTGGGAGGAGGCAGGGGAAACTAATCGGACTTCATTGACATTGTCACACTCTGAGCCTGATCCTCTCTTACAAGGAGATTTCTGTACAATCTTGAAAAATGGTCAGCAAAGAGTGAATCCTAGCAAAATCCTTCTAAAAGTGTGGAGTATATGGGCGCAGGTGTATTGTGTGTGTGTGTGCGTGTGTGTGCGTGTCTGTCTGTCTGTCTCTCTGTGTCTGCGTGCGTCTGCCTGCTTTTGTGTGAGTGTTTGCATTGTTGGAAGCATGATAATGTGCTACATTATTTTAATTTTAGGTATGCTCTCTCTGAGTACTCCCCTCCCATATTATATGCTTTTCTACCTTGTACCTCTAACACCAATAAGGGCTTTCTCTCATGGACAGCCTTTTGATACAGGCCTCTTTTTTGGTTGAGTGTTGTCAATCAGATGAAATTCTGTACAATACTCGGCTGTTCAGAACCCTCTTCATTTGAATCTGTGGCAATTGGAGACGCCAAATTGCCGACTGCATTTGCATGTAAGCATGCCTTCCATTCTCTCCCAGTCAGCTGTCTGTACTGCAGAGGTCACAGTGAGGCCACTGCTGCCCTGAATGAAGGGTAACTGTCACTGTCCTCATTTGTTGTAGAGTAACTGGAACCGATGGACAGCCTTACACAGAGCTAGGCATGTTAGTGGACCATGACATTGCGCCTCAAAGGCTGCCTGTTTTGGCTAGAGAGAGCGATGAGGTTTCATGATGTCATGCTGCACAGATTCTGTGCAGTGTGTGTGGATCTTTACGTGAAGTGAGTTGGCTTTTATAGAGGGTTTAATGAACAGGATGAGCCATTTGGATAATTTTACAGATTTGTCATTCTGCAGAATATGTATAGCCTGACGCCATAAAACATGATCATAGACTCGAGTGCACTCGCTCTGTGTGTGGTGTACACTGATCCCAGGCCTGACAAACTGAACTGCAGTCACTGATGTATGTGGTATGTACTGATCCTGGATCAAACAGACTCCGTTACGGTCATTACTGTATGTGATGTGTGCTGATCCTTGGATCAGAGGCAAAAGCTTGTGACATGCTAAATACAGCTGAGCCCGGGGCGAGCTTGTAGGATATCATATGTGCTCTGTGTCTTTCACAGCAGAACTCACCAACATTTAGATCTGTGGTATTAATGATTGACATGCTGCTGTGCTCACATTTTCCCAAGCTTCAAAATTCTGTTTGATTCCCACTCCCTGAGACATCTTGAGAAACCATGGATATGGTCCTGAGATCTAGTTCATAAGATCGGTGTATGGTTATTGAGATGGGATGGCTTTCTAATTGCGGTGATATTGTTTGATTATGATGTCAGTCGCACACACCTGGCACACTGAAGCCATATGCTCAAGTGTTCTGTGTTTCCTTTCTGAGATCAGAGGTCTCCAGCACAGCAGATGCAGATAAGACCTCTGGAAAGGCTTCTCATTAAGGCAAATCAAGCACCGTTAGTGTTTTGCACACAAATACAAATGTAATCATGGTGGTAAATGTCAGCTTTGAGATCTGTCCTCTTTCGTATTCAGAATTCCAGTTGACATAGACAAGCTTGGTGGGTAAAGTGTGAAACAAAAACACTCGCACACACCAGAAACAAGCAGTTGTAAATGCTCAGTCTAGGCTGGCCTGCATTTAAGTGCTAATTGTTTAGCTAGAGCCATCTTTTAGCCAAGCTATAATCTACACCGATTATAGCTTGCTTGGCACAGAATTGAAGAGCAAAGAGCTGAATTATATTTCCTGTGCTGGAATTTGTGAATTTAAATCTTAAACCATGTACAGTGCTATGCATACTTGCTGTCTGTGGGGTGTGATTGCTCAGTGTATACAGAGAATAGTAGTGTTTTTGTTAAGTATTTATTCAGAAACGTTAGAGCATGGCATGAAGATGTAACATCCGAAGTTATCAGTTAGGTGTAAAAATTCACTACCAGATGTCATAGCTGAAATCTGCCCAATCACCATCCTGCCTCACAGAGCAGACAAATTAGTGTTGAACTTTGACCTCCCCAGCCCTAGACGGCACTTGAGCAGACGTCTCGGGGGATCTTGGTTGCATCCCAGTCCAAATGAGTATTGTGTTTTGAAGCTTACTTATAAGTAATTTTATACTTAGTGCCATTGCAATGCACTGACTTAACTTGTACAAAGATGATTTAAAAATGGGTCAGGCACAACAGTGTGGAAGTATCATCATTTGACTGTCAGGACTGGTTACCCAGGGGGTTTAATAATCAGTTTCCTCTGAGGTAAAGCTGCTCCCATAACTCTGCATAATTACTGCCCGACCGAGGCTATGGGAATAGAGGCAGTGTGCGTCTGCATTGGTCACACTGTTGCATTTGCCTTGCACAGTGTGGTAGCAGGGATGCCTGCATTGATTGACTAGCGTGAACAAGTTGAGAAGAGTTGTGCTTGTGAAGGAAGCAGTGAGATTCATCCCTTGGGTGAACCCCGACACTCCATAAAACTTTAGTGATGTCACTGTGGTACTCCTCTTCAGTTTGTGCTCTTGATGATGTCACTGAGATACACAATGTGGTAGACTTTAAAATATACCTCCTCTGTCATTGCTTTGCCTCACTGGTTTTTGTGGTGTTACTGCGGGGCGTTTTTCTCTCCCTCCTGCAGTGACATACCATTGTTAATTGTCCTTGCTTCTGCTATCAGTTTTTTAAGACCCTGGAGTGTTTGCATTTTATTCTTGGATAAAATCTAAACCTGTTTTGAACCACAGCAAGGCTTCTTGTTGGTTAACGTTTTCACCCCCAAGCAGTTAAAATACTTGTTTGCCTTCCTTTAATCTTCAGAATAGCCTCCAGCTTTGGTTCAGTCAGGTTAAAGAGGGACAGGCTAGATTAGGGCCTTCTCTCTCTTTCATTTGTTTCTTCCAGTATTTGAAACTTGTTTAGGCCTGACCGTTGTGTACATATTTAGCCTGAACATGAACAGTGTTTGAGAATACACTTTTAAAGGCACCCTGTGGATATGGCACTTCTGAAAAGCTGTTCTCCTCCTCATTATATTCACCATGGACAGATTAATTAAAAACACACACATATGGCTGTTACTCTGCTTTAGATTTTAGTAATGCCAGTACTGCATGCAGTGTGGGTTAATGCTGTGTAAATACTGCTTCTGTGTGCTGGAAGCCTGCATTCAGGGGGCATTTTTGCATATTTACAGGCATATTCCTTCTCACTGTTTGGAATTCCCATGTTGTTTGTGTCTCCCTTTTTTTACACTCTTCCCCAGCGGTGGCATCTCATTTGAATAATTGCTCTTCTCTCTTGTAAATAGATTCTTAGTTTTGTAACTGGTAAACTGTTCAGGTCATTTCCATTTGCTCATTTGCACATTGTAGGGGAAGGTATTAATGCCACTTTAAGGGTGACTCACACTAAACTAGTGGTGAGACAAATACTCAATTATTCCCCTCCACAAGGTAATTTGTTAGATGTTAGTCCCGATGTTCTAATATTTATTTAATTTTTCCTAAAAAACAGTTGTCTTTTGGATTGGTGGAGTTTAGATGGACAGAAAAGCGGGTTTGTTTTGTTTGTGTCTGCTTTTGGCTAAACAAGCAGGCACTGTGATGGCAAATTGTGTACATGGCCTGTGTGTAAATATGTGAGAAATTCAATGAAAACCCTCAGATTCTTTGAGTTTAAAAGCTCCGGACTAGCCTACATACCAGAAGAGCAGTAGACCAGTTATAGTTTCAAATCCATGAAATCTGAAGGAACCTGAGAAATTCTGCCTTGAGGGTGGTCAGAAATTCCTCTGTGGAGGTGCCTGTACCTTATAATAGACTGTAGAATTATAGGATGTGTCTAAACCTTATAAAAAGACTTTAGGAACCATCCTCTCATTGTCATCAAAGTCAAAGGGTTGCTAGGAAAAAGGAGGAAGAAGGTCCATCAGTGTACTTCTCCAGAAGAATGGTGTTTTATATTAATGTAATAAACCTCTAAGCTCTGTGGTATGAGACCAGGCGACCTGTGTATAGACTACCATTGGGCCCATAATGTCCACTTAGACCGCAGTAATGCACTCTCAGGCAACCAGCAGGATTCCAGGATGTCCTGCACCGGATATTGTGGCCTGAGTGTGTTGTGTTAAACCTGGGCAGCATCTGACTTGGACTGCTTTGACGAGTATTGATTATGACTGGTGTACCCCTGAGCAAGGTGTCTGAACTGCTTCAGTAAATACACAGCTGTAACAGTGAATAATTTGTAAGCTCTGCAAGTCACCGTGGACACAGCTGTCTGTTGAGCAAATGAGTAGTAGTGAACAGTAGCAGGGCTAATGCACTTTGGTATTGCTTTGGCTGTGTTTAATCCATTTCAGAAGCAGACTAGTAATGAACTTCCTCTCGGCTCCTCCGGTCTGCGAAAGCTGTAAAGTGTAAATCGTTGCTCTGTAAATATAAGCCGAGCTGTCCATCAGGGGGGGAAGGCACGCGTTCATTAAAAGTGTTGGGATTCAAGACATCGCGCTCTTCCGAAAAAGCAAAACTGAAGCTGATTGAAATGTTAATGGGGGAAAAACGAACTCTTCTTGCGTGTTTGTTTTCCGCTCGGCGGTGCAGTTAAAAACAGGACTGACTGGCAAGCACAGACAGCCTTTTTGAAGACACTAATTAATAGTTAATTAGTTTCCATTTCCAGTTGCTGGTTTAAATACACCCACACATGATTTTTGGTGAAGACCATATGCCTGAATAAACAAGCTTTCATGCAAAGAAAAGGCTATGTTTTGATTAATATTCTCATACATCTTGGAGAAATTGTTTTTCGCTTGTTGCCAACAAAAAGGCCAATTGTCATTGCTGCCCTTTAAGCTGAAAATTGCATTTTTTTTAATTAGAGAAATACTTGTGATTTGTAGGCTAGACCAACAGTGAATAACTTTTTTGCAGCTGCGTATCTTGGCTATGCAGATACACACACACACACACACACACACACACACACACACACACACACACACACACACACACACACACACACACACACACATATAGACGTACACATACATCTTTCTGATTGGTCCTGTGAGCATCAGCATTTGGGAAGCAGAGAAAAGGCTCCCATTAACAGCATTTGATGGAAGCTGTGGGGGCGAGACAGAGCCAAGATCATACCTAGGTTAATGGGCAGGAATTTAGATTTATGGTAAAATCTCCTTACTCAAATCCCCACCACCACCACCACCGTCACCATGCCGGCAGGTAAACAACTTAGCGCAAATCCCCTCAAGCACTTCCCATAATCCCCTTCTCCAGGTGTGTCAGGAGGAGAACAGTGCTGAAGAAAGCAATGTAATCCTGTCAGAAAAATGGCGCATTTCCTTTTGACACTGGGGAAGCTCCCAGCCTGCCTGTAGGAAGATGGGTGGCATGGCATGGGGGCAGACTGATTCTCCAGACAGAGGCACCTGCCACCCGGCTGACCTCCACCATGTGGACCCCCCGCCCCCAATCCCCCTGGTCTGTGGGGCTGTGGGGACAGAGAGCAGGTGTTCTCAGGCCTGCTGGGAAGCCGGGGAAGGGGGGCAGGGCCATACGCTGACCAGCACTTAACTGCGGTGGCAGGACAGGATGTGGCTGGGAGTTTCAGGGGTGAATAAATTGCCTCAAATGGGCAACGTGGCCATTAAATTTTTAAACGCTTCCATCATGGTTCTGGACAAAGGAATCAGAAAGGTTACTCTCCTGGCCCGCGAATGAGTCAGTGGGAAAGGATGGAGACGCTGACTTGCAGACAAGGACTGAAGGAGAGGGATGGATCAGACAAACCCTTCACAATGAAACAGAGTGCGAGCAGGCAGGACGGTCTGCTCCAGCAGGTATCAGACAACCTCCCCCTGGGGTCAGACGTATGGTGTCTCACGGGGACCATTAATCACGACTGATTTACTTGCTCCCAGCAAGCACGAAATGGAGAACCCTGCAGTCAGGGGGAAGGCGGGGGAAGGAGGAAGAGGATGGGGCGATGGGGTGATTAAGTGGCACAACAGGGTGATTTGTGACCACAGGGACTTCAATGCGGCTGAGTGAAGGTTGTAGTTTTTCTCAGACAAACACATTCTGTGCCGTTAGTGTGTAGTGTGTCATTCTGGCAGTACAACTCATGACAAAGCAAAGGCACAGCCACTGACTGAAAAGTACATGAACCACACAACATCCACTGAAACAAAGATATGATTGCTCTGGTTACATATATTTTTCATTTTATCTCTGGAATTTTGATTTTTGTGAAATATGGTATGGGTCAATCCAAACTGTACCCTGGGAACCTTAATTCTAAAATTCTCTTAGAAGTACTGTATCTTATCTGAGCTGAAAAAGGTTCTTGAGCCCAGTCCTCTGTCTCACACTACAAGTCCACACTCCTGCCAACATCATTCAGGAGTATACAGTATATCCTTCTATACTCATAGCAAAGAGATATAAAAAACAGTCTTCATAGAGTGAAAGCTTCTAGTGTTATCCCTCGCCGCTTCCCTAGGGTAACAACTGAACTGGCGCACGTATTGGATATCCCCTCCCCACCCAATACTCCCGGTGTATTCACCGCCAAGACCTGGAGAAAATGGCCCTTTGGGAAATTCAGCAAGAGCAAATTCGTTTCAGAGGCTGTGAAAAGCTTCAGCACAAGGTCACAGTTTTAGAGAGCGCTGTTGCGGCTCCGGCTGAGCACAGATCTGAAACAGTCCAGGAAACGGGAGGCAGAAGTGAGGGGGGCTTCCATGGAAGGACCGGATCCGCGAATCTGTTCTCCGTTCATGTCACCTACCCCATCGTGCCGTTAGGCCCGTGTTCAAAAAGCTGGGATCTGGAAGGTGCATTTCAGCCTCAGGGCTGTTGGAATGTTGGTTTGTATATTTCACTCTAAAGTTGGTGCCATAAAACCATGTGTTTCAGTCAGAAACTTTTCCTGCACAGACACGGACGCCATTCTGATGCGCCATTCTGATGATTTTTTACGTTACCCATGTATATAGCTGGATATACACTGAGGCCATGCTGGGTTAAGTACCTGGCCCAAGGGTACAACAGCAGTGCCCAAGTAGGGAATCGAACTGGCAACCTTTTGGTTACGAGTCCTGTTCCTTACCACTATGCTACACTGCCACCCACAGGAGCCATCATGGGATGTGTGCTTTTGGAGGTGCATTTGAGTTCCCCCAGAGAAGTCTGTAAAGTTGAGTTTGTGAATGCCCCGTCCTGCCTGCCGTGTGCCCGGGCCTCCAGCAGAGCTGGCTGATGGCAGCACGGCGGAGGTGCCCGTTTGTTTGTCCTCGCCCCGGATGTTGCGGAGTGTTTTTGCCTCTCGTGTGTGAGTCATCACAGACTTGCACCAAGGATTTCCCCTTTGTAAGCACCACCATCTGAGAGGGATTACAGGCGAACCGCAGCTGTGGACACAGGCACAGCCAGAGATCTCTGCGGGCCTTCATGCCCTGCCCACAGTCACCACTGTTCTCAACTGTCATTCTGCAATCAGGCCTCAAAAAGAGCCTGTTTAGAACATGAACGAGCAAGAAGACTCTGCTTTCTTCTCCCCACCCCCGCGCCGTCCGTCTCTCCCCCCGCCGCACCCGTCGGACTCTCCCTGCGGTGCGGATCCTCTCATATCCCGACGCGGGCAGCTTTGAGGTGCCATTCTGAGGCTTACCTGCACAGGTGTAGATGAAGCGTCTGTGAAGACCGTTCCACAGAGGATTTAGAGATGAAGGTGTCAGGTGCTAATGAGGCGGCGGCTGTGTTTTCTCAGGAGGAGAGATGCGCCGCACTTGATTGGATTAGCCTTTTATCCCTCCCTCCCATCCCTTCTCCGGATAATCCTCTTTAGGACGTTCTGAATGCTTGTGCTAATTTCTCACGTCTCTCTCCAGGGTGTGAGCTTGTGATGTGTCTTGGCCGGGCTTTATTCTGGTTGATTACTGTACTGCCCCTTGTGGGTGCCAGACTCCTATGATAACCCAACATGGCCCTGGCACCCGCAGCTTCTCTAGTGCAGTGCCAGCTGGGCACCCCTCTAAAAATTTGACATAGTTTACTATACTGGCACTCCTACTCCGGATCCTGATGCCAGCTTGCATAAGGTTCAGACTATTATTGTGAGTGATGATCATCGTTAGCAAACCACTCATATCATCTCAGCATATCTGTTAGGGATATTCCTGTCAGGGGTGGTGGTTTTGTATGCTGACGTAAGCTCCTAGCCTTATGCCTTTAGTAGTTAGTTTGAGTGTAAGAGCGTGTGTGACTTACAGCGTGTGTGTCTACAGTAGTCTTTTGAGTCAAGGCCCAGCTGTTGCTTCAGCACCTGTCCCCGCCCCCCAACTCCAGGAGGAAGTGAGCCACCCCCTGTCTGAGCCTGTTTGTTTATGTCTATTTGCTCACCATTTGTCTGAATTCACACCCTCCCCCCCCACACAGTGAAATCAACGTATGTGTCTGAATTTTACATTAAATTCAAATAGCATTTACATCAAACTGGGGGACCCTCTGTCCTCAGTCCTGAGATTTTGAGCTTACGTTTCTGCCTTGTTTCTGGGCACCGTGTCCAAAAGGAGGAAATGGGAAAAACATAGGAAACAGGAAAAACAGCAAGGGGAGGGGAGAGGCGAACCCTAAACTCAGCCATGCCTTGGACAAGTGTTTGGACATGTTCTACAGTTGCTGAATTTTCTGACATCACAGAGAAGCCTCAGGTTTTTTTTCTTTTGTAAGGTGTGCTTTACAGCATTGTCATTAATAATTGTCAGTTCATTGCAGCTGTTTTCCCATGTGAGTCATATCCACACTGTTAGTCATCAGTGCCAAATTACAGGCTGTTGATTTTCAGACTGGCACTGATTCTGTCTCTCTCTGTGTCTTTCTATTACACACCAATTAGACAACAAGCACTTTCACCGTGCTGGTGTCTGATCCCTCTCTCTGCCTCACACCCATGTTTAAAACATTTTCCTTTTTTCTGAAAGTTGTACTCTGCCTCACTTGTAAGTCGCTTTGGATAAAAGCGTCTGCCAAATGAATAAATGTAATGTAATGTAAATGAAAGTTGAAAGCAGCTAGGATAGTATTCAGCTCAGTATGGTATGTGACCTGAGTGCTTGAAACCTGTTCAGTTGTAAGCTGTCCTTGTCTTGTGGACTTAGTATCCGTCAGCAGTTCAAAGCAGAGTATGTGGTGCTGGTACGGACAGGGTGCAGGCTGTTTGCACACAGCTATGTCCCTGTGATAACGTGATTATTTTCAGACCTTTTATGAAGCCCGCTGCTAAAGAATGAAATACAGTGTACAGTGTTCCACACTGGCTGTGGGATTGTTTACTTTTAATATTAAAATGACTGTTTATTAGTGAAATTATCTACTGCTGTTGATTAAAAGTGGCCTAATGAACTTGTTGTTAAACTGTCTATTCCATTTTCCAGGATGACACAGGTAACACATTTTTTATTTAAAAGAAATTGATATAATAATAATGAAATAAAATGTCTTGGCTTATAGTATCTCAGTATTTCCATACGATGTGTTTCAGTCTCTCTTTCACCTGCCAGCGACACAGAGAATGCTGGGAATGAGAAATCTGTGATGTCACCGGGCGGTATGTTGTTGTCAGTGGGAAGTCTGGGACAGTCAGTGGGTGGTCTGTGGCAGTTATTGAAAGCCTTTGATAATCAGTGGAAATGCACAATAGTCAGTGGGCGGTCCGCGCTAGTCCACGGGACATCTTTGATAGTTAGCGAGCAGTTTCCGACACTCAAGAGACGCCCTTGTGTCACTGTAACGGGCCACATCTCCAGAACACCAGCGTGAGTGAGCGCATACAGACATACAGGGCTTACTCCTTTACAGGGAAGAATTAGAAACCAAATGCAATCAGAAGGTAGCCATTATTATTCAGCCAGCAAGTTTGTTTTCTTGCTCAAGGCTCCTTCACTGGATTTCTAACAATTGCTTTTTTTTTTTTTTTTTCCTTTTTCAAATGATGTAGCGCGGGCTGCGCTGTTGCAGCAGTCTTTAAATTTATATTCAAACAGAATGCGAATGAGCATCGCTCTTTCCCCATTGTCAGAAAACAGTGTCTGCGGGGCCTGGCGGTCTGCTGTGGGCGCTGGAGGGGTAATGAGGGGGAGGGGGGGGGGGCAACTGGAACAGGGTTCCTTCAGCTGTAAACTTTCTGAAGAGAGCATAACTTTAAAAACTGTGAAATATCCCAGCCTTTGGGGGAGATCAAAGCGAAACAGGCTTTTTTACGCAGATCTCTCTCCCTCCGAGGCATTTGTGAAAGCAGCGCATTTAAAAATATAAAAAAGAAAGAAATGTTCTTCATCACGTTTAATCCCTCTCAACTGATCACAGAAAAAAACAGCTCAAATATCAAATTAATTTGAGCTCTCTGGTAGATTGGTCTTCTAACAGACCCAGAAAGCCACAGTGATTGACATATTGTTATTGCGCATAAATCCCTTTCAGATGATCATAAGAAAAGCGTCCAATTTCCCACCAACAAAATATCAGTGAATTTGAGACATTTCACCTAGTGTAATGTCTAGGTCCAGAAAGGCTGACGATAGAAATAAACTGAAAACCTACAGCATCTGTTTATATATGCACATGTATACATCAAAATACTTTGGGAAATGAAAGTTCTCAATTTCCTTACATTTTCCTGAAGCTATTCTCTTGTGTTTTTTTTCCCTGAATAACCCCTCCAGATGAAAACATTCCCCCATAGAGAGAGCCTAAAATATCCAGCAAGGGAATAAACCACTCAATCAAACTTAATTTCTTATATTGCTCTTAACACAGGAATTGTTGTGAAGTCTTTTACAGTGTAAGATGGATAACTTGAAATGAAAAGAAAACCATGACAACAGAGAACTAATCATCTAGAGTGATAAGTGAGAAAGCAATGACATATTAATCAAGCCCCGATGAAGCCTTGATGATTGCTAACAATGACATTTTGTAAGGCATCATATTTACAGCAATATTTAATTTGGAGCAAGTCTGATGCTAGAGTCAAAAGGCCTGTCTGTGAACTGTGAATGTTGACTGTTGTACTTAGACACACACTGTAGCTTTTTTCATGGGGACATACTGTCAGGAGCTGCACTTGAGTTGGTTGGGCGCTCACCTCTCCATCGCTTTCAGTTTGAAACAATCATGGACCTGCTACACCGTCATACTTCCTGTCCCTTTCTGGATGCAAAGTCATTGGGTGTTTACTTGCTGCGCGTTCACCAGAGACCACTTAGCAAAATCTGTTGCCATTTAATGTAGGCCCGCTATTGAGAGGGCACAAACGGTTTGCTTAGTTTTGCTGTGTTTTGCTGTTTAAGTGAGAGTGTTCGCCAGTGTGTCCAAGTCATTTAACAATAGCTTTTCATCACTTCCATTTGAAAAGTTACATAAAATGTGTAAGTAAAATATTAATACATTAACATTTGAATTAATGTACTGTAGGGAGTTGTACGAGTAAAGTGTGAATTAATGAACATTTTTCAGGCTGAGTAATTGTACCCGCAGGTCAGCAGGAACTCTTTGAGGCTAGCTAACTTCCTGGACGCGCAGCGTGGATTCATCATCTGATCATCAATTCAAATCGCTCATTAGAGCGGCTCAAAGGGAGCGCGGCTGAGCAAACCGGTCAGTGAGCTGTGCATCACATTACAATAGCTGAATATCGCTTCTGCTCAGCGCTGTGGTCGTGTCCCTCACCGTGGGCACTCAGCTGCTTATCCCACCTACAGCATGCGTCCCTATTACTTTGTGCAGTCCTCCCTCATGGAGCCCAACATCATGCCACACCTACCTTCCTAACACCTTCTCTGCCACTATGACGTGTGTCTGTGTCTATGTGTTTTTGAACGAGGCAAGTGGGAAGAGAAGTGATGAATGTATTCGGAGGAAACTGTATGAAATGATTGTCTGTGGGACAGAGAGGCAATTTGATGTTTGGGTTGCTGCGTCTCATAATGTTGGCAGAGATGTGTGCTCTCCCGAGTGCCGCAATTATTGTAAGGAAACACAGATTTCAAGATCTGCCCGCCTTTTAATGTTGTCTGGGTGCTTGATAGAAGTTGGGCTGCTGTGGTCATTTCATGCGGACAAGGCTGCATCCTGTGGTGTTTATAATGAGCTGGATTCATTTGTATAGGAGCCAGAGGACTGTGCTGCAGACAACTTTAAGTGCTTCACATTGGTATAAATCCAGCCAGCCAGGTTCCCTCGGTTGATTCAGTATAGTAGCTGTCCTCCACTGCTGTTGGCTTTGTGTCTTTTTTTTCCCTGTGATCGGTCTTTTGGAAAGAAGGTGGTGCTGATGCTGGAGTAGATGCTAAAACGTGTCAGAAGGGGTAATTGTTTCTATGATTGGCCTGGGCCCTGGAGAGAGGGGAGTCAATGCAGATTCATTTAACCATACAAAGCCCATAATCTAGAGCATTTTCACATTAAAGGGCTTAATTTTATTCTAATCGCTAAACCCTGAGAGATTTCGGCAGCCAAGAAATCGGGCATCGGTGCATTGCATAACATTACTTAATATTGTTTGCCTGTTTGCTTTGCGGAAAAACCCTTACGAAATCCCAGCGTTTCTTACAGTTGATGCATTACACATTCTGTAGCCCATAATAACCAGAGGACCTCATTAATCATGCTGAACAACGGTGTTTGAATGATTTAGTAATTCTGGTAATGGCAGCTCTCCCTGGGCCTGCTCTCTCTCTGCTTTGTTCTGGTGTTGGCCCCAGGGGCTTTAGCTGCCTCTGGGGTTTCACCTCAGAGCAGGCCAGTGGAGAGGTTTACCTTGTAAACACTGTAGTCTCGCTCACCATGGAGATCAAAGTGAAAGGACAACAAACGGTCGGGGCTGGGGCTTTAAGGACAAAGGTGTTTTTAGCATGTAGCTTTGTTTGGTAAACAGTCCTTCAGTTTCACCAGCGTTCTGCGTCATATGGAGCCCACCTGCCCATTGCTTATACGGTCTGTCTAAAGGTCTTTAAAGCTAAGTGGTGACTCTTATTCAGACATTGTATGAGGGCGTACAGTTCCAAACTGATGGAGGTAAAATACAAACGATTTGGTTTGAACAAACATCAAAGCTAGACCTGGTCAGAAAACTGTGCCTCATACCACTTTTTTAACATCTCATTGTCGCTATTTGAAATGGCAGTGAACTTGTCCGAATTCAAACGTAGTCCCTAGTTATTGTTCTGGCTTTAATTGGTGTTAGAAGTCTCAGACTGGAAGACTGTGTTGAACTAACTTAACTCCAGCAGAGCTGTAAATAAATTATTGCTGCATCCTGGGTTGCTTTTGGAACAAAGATGACAAATGTTGGTAAGCATGTCGCTCTGTTTTACAAAGAAAGCAGAGCAGCACCTCCCTCTGAAGTTCCCACCGAATGCCTAGCACCGCTACACCTACGCGTTCCTTTTTACGCACACATAGAAATACACTGGCTTCTGAATGTGATCCATATTTAATGAGCCATTCCCCGGAGATCTGCTGTGACCTTAATGGAAACGGCATGGCTTTTAATACGGAAAGACAATGGCAGAGATGACTGCGCCATTACACGGACTAACATCTGTGTAGCCTCAGCCTGCCTCTGCTCTTAATGTGCATCACCAGCATAGCAAGGGTAATCTCACATCAGCTGTTGAGAATGCTACATGAGGATGTTCAGTTTGCTTTGAATCACATTACATCGTATGATATACATTGCATTATTGTCATTTAGCAGGTGCTCTTATCCAGAGCAAGTTACATAGGTTACAGTTTTTTGACATAAATGTTATCCATTTATACAGCTGGATATTTACTGAGCCAATTGTGGGTTAAGTACCTTGCCCAAGGGGACAATGGCAGTGCCGCAGTGAGGAATCGAACCAGTAGCATTTTGGTTACGAGCCCTGCTCCTCCCCCACTATGCTTCTATGCTATACTGCCCTATATAGAATTGTTTGTCGTGGTTTGAAACAGACTGGAATTGTATGGTGGGGAAAAGAATTGTTTAGTATATTATGGTATTGTGAGATTCACTGTGGTATGGTATGTTATAATATGGAATGAATATGGGGGCAGAAAGCAGCATTTGGCTTTTTAAAGTGTAATTTTCTGTTTTGTTTTTTTTTTTTAATAAACAGAACCATAGTTGCACAAAGCATGGTACTGTACAGTGTGGTATGGTATAACATGGTGGTGTACGGTATTGTGTATTATACAGCCATGCTATTGTATGAAGCGGTAGGCCATGCACGTGGATGCTCTAAACTGTAAAGCCTAGAGAAGATGCACTGTAGAGCCAGGCTGGTCTAGCCCATGGGGGCAGGGAAAGGCTTCACTGTCTGTGAGGGTAAGTAGCCTCTGTCTGGCACTGTAATCCTCTGCCCCCTTAGTTCCATAGTGGATTAAGTAAGGAATCCATTATGTTTGTTTAACCTCCGCTGTTTAGAGCTTAAACTCCTGTCGCGGAAGGCCTTGGCAGACCGCCTCTGGAGGCCTGTGGGTGTCTGTGGATTGGCTTAGCGGGGCTTTGTGTGTCAGTGTTTTGAGGGAAAGTGGTCAGGACAAAGGTTTACACTGCAGTGGAATTTGGGGTGTATCCACAGTTTATCGAGAACCTAAACCTGGCAGACGTGTAGGCTACGTGCTGCTTTTGGATGATGCACTGAAGCGTAATGGCAGCTTTTCCAGTCACTTTGACATTCGCTGCTAAAGACTGAAACGCAGACAAAATTACATTCTTCCAGATACGCATGCCATTCAAGTGAGGCATAAAAAGGTCATAGTGTGGCCATTAAAATTGAACATTTTTCCCACTTCTGGGCTTTAGTGGGTGGAGAGTGAAGAAAAATTGATTATCTGGTGCATTTAAATATTATACTGTAGATCTTTCTAGATCATGTTAAATGCCTCCATGTGGATAAAGTGAGTGTGTTACTTTGCAGTCTGAAGATGATGTCTGCCACTGATGCTTACTGGATCACAAAGTGCGGAGCGTAGCTTCTCTACCAAATACTGCACTGCCACATCCTTAGCTGGATGTTAGTGCTACTGGTTTTACGTCACTGTTGATGTGTATCAGGTTTGCTGTATAGATTACAGGAGAAAATACATTGTAGTTCCTCTCTGCCTTATTTCTTCATTTACTTATTTATTTATATAATATAATTAATTAATTTATTCACGAGGAGAGGCTTTGTTGACAGGAACAGCCTCTCTCTCTGTGAATCTCCCACTCCCGATTCGTGAGAGAGTCTCAGGGTTGGTATTTTTAGCCGGAACGACGTGGTGTCTGTGGAGCGTTCGCAGCGACAGCTGTCTTTCCGGCAGGGGGAGTGGTGGGGGTGGGGGGCTGGTAGATTTTCACGCCATTGCCGTGTCCTACATATTGTATAATGATCAGAGATCAAGTGAATAAATGGATTTGCTGTGTCAGGAGACTGAAGGAGAGATCAGAGGGAGACAGCCTGACTTATGTTCCCGAGATGATTTTGGCTAAAAGACTCAAGCATTTTGGCGCACAGCCTTCACCAGTGAAAAGTGGAAGATGAGGCACAGGTTGGCAGTTGAACAATTTAACCTATTCTGGTCATGTTTGACTTCATTGTATAAAGATCACCTTTCACTGATGAAGGAAGTATGCAGAAGTGTTTAAATCTTTTCACCTTATTGTTACATGCAAAAATATCAGAGTGTGGATTTTTTACAAATGTAGTTTCTGACATTCCTTTGATCTGTTTGCCTTTTATATTTTTAGACTTAATGAGAGTGCAGTTAATTTCTGTTGAAAACCTGAGATGATTTTGGGTAGATGGGTTTGAAAAATCAGTAGAGAGAGGAGACAGAGAATTTGCTGCTGGCACCAAAGTGATGTGGGTGGACCCATAACTTGGAGTGGCCAGGGTGGGTGGGGTGACGCAGAGTGTAGAACTCTATTTGAGTGACTTATCAGATACTGTGATTGCCCTGGGTGACCCAGGATGAAGAAAAGAGGAGCATTAAGAAAGGAAAAGAAAAGCAGGGATTTTCAGGTAGATGCCCCTCTCATCCTTTGGCATCACCGTGACTTCGTCTGCGCCGCCAAAAGTTAATCAAACACATTAAGCGCGTTTCAGACCGAATCTCTAAGGATGCACTGATGAAGGTCTAGCCGCTGAAACGTCTGTCAACACAGACTGTTATTAAAACAAAGTGACGTTCAGTGAGATGCGCAGCGGCGTGTGGGAGATTTTCTTTCCCTCCCTCGCTGAGCTGCATATGAGCTCTTCCAGCACCGGCAGCCCAGTCAGGCGTGGCGGCCGCTTCCCGTTCCCGCAATAATGAATCTCACATTTGCCGCGGCTCTGCTGAGCTGTAGAGAACGTTCACAAATGTCACTTTGTCACACGCACACACCCTGCGGCAACGACGCGCCGTCCTCGGCCTGTCGCTGCCTGTCCCAGAGTGAACAGTGAATACGGGAAAGCAGGGCGGAGCAGTGATTCACGACCTGGGTTTGTGACCTGAAGGTTGCATGTTTTATTCCCAGGTCAGGCACTGCTGCTGTAACCATAAGATATATAAGACCATAGCCTGAATTACTAAAGTAAATACTCAGCGACACAAGTGCATGGTGGGTAAAAATATAAGCTATTAATAAGTCATCCTGGATAACTTGAGATGGGTGTATGAGTCAGTGTGTCACAAGGATGGAGGGTTCTGACCCGAATGTTTGTGTATTTTTAGCATAGAATAAAGCTTGCGCAGTGGTTTCAGAGTGTGCAGTCTTTATCTTTTGAGGTCAGCAGGCCTCTATGCACCCTAATACGATAAACCTTAGCAAGAGGTAACAATGCGGTGGTTTAACTCAAACTTTGCTAAATTATTTCATTTTTCAGTATTATGTAGGTCCCACGAGTGAATAATCAAATGATCGGCCCACACTTTCCTAACCTCCTGAGGTGTCTATGAAACTAAAACCTTTTATGAAAATTATAACTTGCTGCATGCAGTCACACTTTCAGGCAAGAAAATTAATAATAGGAATAAATTGTCTGTGTTATATTCCTAGGGTCTGATTCATGAATATTGATGTACAGAGTATAACCCTGGCTTTCAATTCATTTTAGTTAGTTACCAATCAAATACAACTCCAAGTTATGGATTAATGAAATTTTGGTTGAATATTTGAACATTTGGTATCCTCCCTGTCTATAGGGTAATGTCTGTGAGAGGGGTGACAGCCCTGCTTAAGGAGGCTTAGGAGAGAGGCGTTTCAAGGACACAGTGAGGCCCCCCTGTTTCTGCCACCACAGAATAGCCCACAGAATTGCAGGATTGACCTTCGGGAAAGGAATTTGTATTTCAGTGGTGTGTGTCATTTTAGAATAGAATTGGGCATATATGAACAAAATCAAATGGTGCATAACCTGATGTAATTACTGTGTTGCTTCCCAAAAAATGCACTTCCCAAAAATGCACAAATAGCTAGGAGAAGGACAGCATGAGGATATGACTCTTGCGATCATGCGAGGTGACACCTCCCCCTCCTAAAACACCCTGCAGTCTGTGCCCAGGAGGAGATCAGTCCATTAACTACTGTTTAAGTTGTTGTTACTTGATTCATTTTGCATTAATTAGTGAAAGTGTTTTCAATGTAAGAAGTAAGAAAACAGGGATTTGATATCTCAGTGCTGCTCTCACTTACTCTCTCAGTATCAGCTGTGTAGATAATGGTTTTTTCGTATGTGCATTGCGTCTGGTGAGACTTAGTTATCAATACAAGAACCTAAATACTCAAAATCCCCACCCCTGTTCCCTCTTTTCCGCAGGCACTAGCTCGGCTCAGCGGTTGGTGACGGTTCAGAGTGGGCCGCTGGTGCGCACGGAGGGCTCCCACGTCACCATCTGGTGCAACGTGACCGGCCACAAGGCGGGCGTGGAGCAGGACTTCGAGTGGTCCATGTACCTGCACGCGGCGCCCACCCGCGAGATCCGCATCGTCAGCACCAGCCAGCCCAACTTCGCCTACAGCGTGTTCGCCCAGCGCGTCAACCGCAAGGAGATCTATGTGGAGCGGCTGAGCAGCGACTCCGCCCTGCTGCACATCACCAAGCTGGAGGCCAAGGACGAGGGCGAGTTCGAGTGCTACACGCCCAACACGGACGGGCCGTACCTGGGCTCCTACAGCGCCAAGACCAACCTCACCGGTGAGTCTCGGCGCCCTGCTCTCTCTCTCTCTCTCTCTCTCTCTCTCTCTCTCTCTCTCTCTCTCTCTCTCTCTGCCTCCTCTGCTTTTCCCGCTCAAATTCCTCCTGTCTTTCTGTTAAAAACCCATGTGTGATTCTCAGTCCTGTTCTCTCTCTGCGTTTCTGTTAAAACTCACCAGTGAGTTTCAGCGCTGTTCTCTCTCACTGTAATTCTGTTAAAATTCACCGGTGGGTTTCACCACTGTTCCCTCTCAGCATGTTTATGCTAAAACTTACTGGAGATTTTCTGTATTATTCTCTGTCTCTGTGTTTCTGTAAAAACTCACTGGTGAGTCTCACCAACGCTACTGTCTTTCTCATATGGTAAAGCTCCCCTGCCCTGTTCTCTCGGTATGTCTGAATTAAAATCCAGCGTTGATCCTCACCAGTGTAAATCTTTGTTTTCTGTTAATAAACTCATTGGTGAGCCAGACAATGCTGCTCTCCCTGTTTGTCTCAAAACCCCTCACCAGCCTTTGTTTGTTGGTAACCAGACTCGCCATTTTAGATGAATAATTATACCTTAATGACAGTCCTTAGTGCATGCCCTGTCACAGAGTGACCAACTACTCAGGGGCATCAGTTGGAATTAGCTCTACCCCTTAAAGCTCAGGTCAGCCCTGACTGCGTAACTGTCAGAATGTGAGGGTCTCTGATGACCTCAGTGAAGACTGACACATTCCAGCATTTGGCCACTGAGATCCTGCTGTTAAATACTTCCCACGATCCTTGCCACAGCCTAAGCAGAATTAATTTGAGGAGCATGTGTACACTGGTTTTAAGTGAGGGATTTTCCTGTGATTGACAGCAGACAACAGGAAGTGATCAACCAGTTCTGGAAATCACACCGTGTCTTTCAGGGGGCCACCTGTCCTGGGCTGGGCACATGCCATACATATCTCAGTACCCCCACTCCTCTCCCTTGACCCCCCCCACTCCTGCACGCTTGCCCACTCCCGTACCTTGGTTCATGCCTGAAGAGTTTGTCTGAAAAGTCAGATCACATGGCATAGGGGTTGGGTTGGAATGAAGGGCCAGGTCCAGAATTCTGAATTCTGTGTTCTGCCTTCCAGTGGAATCCACGATTTACACACATGAGTGCACTTGCTTGCTTTCCCAGTGTTTAACAGAACCACCGGTGTCAGAAAGGAATCCAGCCTTCTGTCTGTTGTTTTCAGTCCTTGGATTGTAATTGGATCGGCTTCCTGGACAACCACTAACCTTGGGCATTGATTGTACCAGAATGTAATTACACTAAATCCATTTTCGAATGCTCTTGGTCGGATGCAAGCGCACAAGTGCATTAGTACATCATTACCCTTGCATATGCAGAATAAGGAAGTTCATCTGGTCTGTGTTTGAAGCCATTACTGGATAATATGAGATCAGCATTTGCTTGTAATGGAATGATGCGAAATTAGTCCAGTGTGAGTGTATCAGCAGGCTTTGAGGTAGGGCGCAGCCTCTTATGTGAGGAATGGGGCCTGGAGGTTGTCTTCCGTATTTATAGACACGTCTCCCGGAGGGGAGACAGGGTGCTGAGAGTTTGACACACTATGTTACTAACCTCTTAACCCAGTTCCCCTTGATGGGGGTCACATTGTGGGGGCAAGTCCACTCCCTTCTCCACCCTTCCCTCTTTCTCAGCAGCTGCACGCGCCTGGTCACCCACTTCCCTCCCCGTGCGGCCCAAAGGGAGCCTCAAAAAAGAGCAGCTGTGCGCGCGCGCGTGTGTGTGTGTGTGTGTGTGTGTGTGTGTGTGTGTGTGTGTGTGTGAGAGAGAGAGAGAGAGAGAGAGACAGTGAGAGAGGTTGTGTGTGCACGAGCGTGAGTGTATAGTATCAGCTCTCAAGGAAGACCCTCCAGTTTAACTGTAAAAAGGAAAAGAAAGAGAGGCAGTATAATCTGATCTCTTAACAGAGAAAAATTTCCTCGTAACGTAAAACGGGCAGATGTTGAGGACAAAGGCGATAATGTTACAGCTGGATCGGAGGCGGTTAGGGGTGGGGGTTCGTTTGAAGTCTGCGCTGTAAAAATAAACCTGCGAACGTTGCTGTTCTGTGTGAAGGATGCTCTCCAGTGTGGTGCTGTTGCATGCTCCACTGTTCTCTTCATGTCAAGCCCCATTAGTGCTGCTTTTGATTAGTATTCCATTTTTGTACACTGAGTTCTTTCCATTGTCTTTTTAAAACATCTGTTCTCAGGTATTACCAGTATCTGTTTATTCATTTAGTGTTGCAGCTGTTTGATTTGTCAGTTTGTTTGGAGCGTATTGCTTTTTGATATTGTCAGTGATTTTGATCAGGTACAAATTTTACTGGTGGGAGTAATAAAATATTGGGAAAATGAGTGTGTGCGTGTGAGCATGTGTTCATGTATGCACAGGTGTATATTTGTTTCAGAGAGAGGAAGAAGATCATATCTATACAGCATCGATCTCTGAATTTTGGGAAGAAGGTTATTCCTCGCATTGTCCCAGCTTGCAGAGACAATGTCAGCTCATGCTGTTGTCCTAGCTGCCGCTGAAACGCCGTGCAGAAACTCTCCCCGTCACGTACATCAGCATTCCAGCAACCACGTGTGAACATTTACACGTCATGCTGGTTTAGACGTTTCCCGGTTGTTCCAATATCGTGTGAATTTCTCCCGCACTCTGCTCTGAAGCGTTTCCCTTCCTTTCCTATGCCAAAGTCCCTCGTGACCCTCAGTCAGAGAGAGAAGCTGAGGGCAGGCCTCGCTCTTCAGACTGCTGGCTTAGATGTTTTCTGCCTGTATCTGCCTCACAGGGCTGTCCTGTACAACCACTGTAAATCCAAGTGAATCCTTTAGTCTGTTCTATTGCGAATTGTCCTCTCCTGTGGGTTATTTTTCAAGGGCTGCAAAAATCTCAGGCTCTTATCGGGGATCCTGTAGAGAAGTTCCTGTACGTGACTACCACAGAGAAGGAGACTGAGAGGGTGACACATATATTAGTAAAAAGATCTTCACTTTTTTAAAATATATTAAAAAAAAACTCTTTTCTTGTGAAATTTCTATGAGCTGCTCCCTAAGCTCTCTCTAGTGTGGGAATCATGTTTCAACAAGATGCGGGCTCAGACTTGAGCAACACAACTGTAAAAACTCCATACACAGATGTTGCATAACTACGACTCTGGAGGAAGTTTATCTGCGCTAAACTCAGTGTCTAAGAACACTGAACAATGAGTCCTGCATGAATGAGTAAGAAAAGAACCTGTGGGGTGAGAAAAATTGACACAGTTGGGTTAGTCTTTAGGCAGTGACTGCAGTACGTTACTCACATCCTGGCATACTGTAAACCAAAGATTACTTAAAAATGGAGGTCATGCCATCATGGCCCGGTGCCCTATGTAGTTTCATTGGGAGAAATGCTCACATTCTCACTGTTGCATCACTGTTATGGAGCAGTTGGAGCTGTTCTGATTTTGGACAGAAGAGTTGAGGAGTCGAACATGCTGACTTTTGATTGGTAGTTCTCTGTTGTGATAGGTGAATGGGAACCTCATGGAACACATTGCTAGTTTAACAGTAAAGAGAGAGGTAAATGAAGAAACCCATCCTTTTAAAATTGTCTTTTAAAGATGGTGAAAGTGTAACTGAATTTGCACTCGTCTTGTTTTCACCCAGTGCTCCTCTGTGTTATTGTTTAGTTTTGGTGTGTTGGAAAAACTGGTTTCTCTACACAGTCTCACTGTTGTTTGGATCATTTCCTCTGCGTGCTGTTTTTTCTATTTCGACATCAAGAGCTTTAACCCTGCATTTCCATAGCCCCAATCAAGCAGCCCACAGTGTGTATGTTTATAATTATAAAGTGCAGCGGCATTGCTGATAGGCTGGTGATTGTGACATCACCGAATGTATGGAGCTTTTGGACATGCTCAGCTGATCTCCTTTGGCAGCTCATGCCAGGATTGACCGGAGCAGAAGTGGAGGTGTGCTCTATCAAGGAGCGGACATCCTGTCAGTACAGGAGAGTGGTGGAAAGAAGACTGGCATCAGGCAACACATAAAGATAGGAGGGCACGTCTTTGGAACAGGAAGAGCCGAGCGGAGAGACTGAGAGGCTGGCATTATCTGGAAGGCCCAGCGGATTTGGAGCGCCCCGCTCATTATTTGGCTCTCGTTTATCTCAACCACTGCCTTTCTGTCTTCAGAAGCATCAGGCCTGCAATGCGGCGCTCTAACCTTTTCACTCTTATTGGGTTGTAATGACTTTTTTTTTTTTGTTTTGTTTGCCCCTTGTTTGGTACGGAGATAAAGTGTACCAGCCGTCTCTGTCTGGCCGTGCTCCAGCTCGGCCCATGTGTTGCAGACACAGATTTTTATCGCTTTCCCAGCTGCCACGTGCTCTCCAAAGAACTCATTACCCCACGGAAAAGGTCATTTTAGTCTTTAAGATGTTTCCTCATGCTAGAAGTGTCCAGGCCACACAGGCATTAGACACATTATATATATATATTTTTTTTTAAACAATCCCTGGGTTTTGCTGGGTAGCAGTCTCTGTATGCATGGACAGTGACAGCCCCACTTCCTGTGCATGGGAAACAGATCGATAGGAGTGGTGCCTATCGCACTGTGTCTGCATGGGAAGTGAAAAACCTATTTGGAGCGTCCCCTTCGGTGTTTTCTCTTGCTTCCCCTCAGAACCTCCCCTGGCCAGTGAATTATTACAGAGCTGCCGTGAGAAATGTTTGCAGAACAGGGATGTATTTGATCTTATTGTGGCTCTTATCAGTAGTGATAAGGGCTAAAGTTCTGAGCTTTAACACAGCCACCACGCCCTGACAGGGCTTCTAGCACAGTGCAGCTTTGTTCAGCCTGGGTAGGAGGAGTTTGTTTGTGAACACACACACACACACACACACACACACACACAAATGCACTCAGTGTCATGCCAGTGGCTTACATGTTTTGGCCCAGTCATCCCGCACCCCTACCCTCCTCCCACACACACACAAAAAGAGTAGCAGCTGTGAGTATGAGACACACATGACCCGCCGGCTGGTCGCCGGTGCTGGAAAATGTTCCGGTACAGAGAATGGTCGCAGTTCTTTTCAGATACAGCTCGGACTGAGCCAGAACAAATGTGCCGCAAATGTGCAGTGGGCAGCCGGGCCGCAGACGCTGAGTGGCCTGTCACTGCTCCAGGAGCACAGCAAGGGGAATGGGCACAGGTGGCGACACACGGCTTTTAGTGGTCGCTCAGCGGGGTCCAAAAATGGCAAAACCCCCCAGGCAGACAGAAGTGTTACTTCTGGGTCTCTCTGATTTGGAGCTAGGGGGCTTTTTTTCCCCTGGTCACTGGTGCTGCTCAGTTCTCCTCTCTACCCAACACACCTTCTCTCTGGGTAAATATGCACCCAGAGGCCCAGCTGAATGTCACAACATGCTGAAATATGCTCACCTTACCCTTGCTGAAAAAGGAATGCTCCAAGATATGCAGTTTGATTGAAAGTGGGTCAAGAAGCAGTGCTGATCAATAGACTGGAAAAAAACTGTGGTAATTCCTGAGAGGAACAAAGTTTGTCAGCAGCAGCACAGATACGAGAGGTTAAATAGATTAAAGCAAACCAACCTAAATTTTTCCTGTAAAAATTGTACAACCAAAATTCTGTGTGTGTGTGTGTGTGTGTGTGTGTGTGTGTGTGTGTGTGTGTGTGTGTGTGTGTGTGTGTGTGTGTGTGTGTGTGTGTGTGTGAGATAACAGTTAGCTGAATGTGTGGCATGTTTGAATGTTTTCAAAATGCAGCCATGCCCGTTTTGAGCTTTAGAGCTGTCGATAAGAGCATGACCTGGGTCAGAATAACACTGTGGGGATTTGACCATGTTTATCACAGCAAATCTGATACTGCAAACCTTTAACATCCTTTATCCAGACTGTCCGACGTGGGTTAAGGCTTGTAGTCAGGTCTTGTTTTAAACTAGTGAAAAACAAAAATGTTCTGGTTAAAGAACCATTTCCTTTGACCACATAAATACAGCCAATTTATACACTGCCTTAAGAGTTCACTGTCATTACTTTATTTACATGCTGAGAGGATATTCTCAATAGAATTGACTAACACAGCTCACGTATACATATTATCCACTTATACAGCTGGCTGTATGCTCTACATTACAACTAAAGCAGTGCAACCACTCTGATTTATCAGTGCTAGTTTTTATTTGGTTAACATGTGCCTTCATCCAGTATGGCTTCTGTAGCTTAGCACTCATGCAGGTGGGTATCTACTGAAGTAGCTAGGGTCAAGGGCCATGCTAAAGGGTACAGCAGCAGTGTCCCATCAAACCTGCGTCCCTCTGGTTAGGAGCCCCACTCCGTAAAGACCAAAGCTGTACTGCTGTTGTGCCATTTAAGGATAAGACCCATATTTCCCCTCTAAGTTAATGTGTTTATTACCATATGGCCCCCTCTAATGTCTCTGGGCCTGTTATTCGCTGTCCTGGAAAAGTCTCTCCCAGCTAAACGCGCATAATCAAAACAAATTAGCCAGCACAGCCTCCCCTCCCCTTCTTATGTAAATAGGGACAACGCCGAGGGGCAGGAGATGAGATTTGAGCTGAGATTGCGCTGGGAGCTCAGGGGAGCCCGGGGTGTTTGTAACCACTCTGGCAGTAATTATTTTCCCCCATGTCTCTGTGCTTCAGTTTGTTTCTGCTGATCCAAGCGTTACAGAGACAGGCGGGCAGCACACACCCTTCTACCAACCCAAGTGCAGGCTGATCCCTCGTTGGGATTGATGGTGGTGGAGCAGTTGCTGTGTTGCCCCTCATGCTCTCTCCCTTCCTCTCTTTCTCCTTCTGTCTCTCTCTTTCTCTCTGTTTTCCCTCTCTCTTTTTTCTTCCATCTGTCTGTTTTTTTTTTCCAGCATCATCTTTGCTGCTGAAAATGTTTCACCCATCTATGCACCACTCTCTGTCCTTCTCTTTTGTGGAGGTACCTTTATTTTGTACCCTGATACAAAGGGGATTTGTCTTATTCCTGTCTTGTAAATTCTTGCATAAACATTCAATTTTGCCCGGATCTTGCAGCCCTTTGTCACACTGGTGTGTGCATGTGTGCGTGTCTGTTCTGAGGGGAGCCCTTGCAAAGGATGCTGGGGTCGGTCCCTTCCCGAAAGCAAACACAGGGTGAATGACACACCTATGTTAGTGGGCATTTACTCATGCACTTACTCAAACCTGCACATTGATTCATGAGTTACACAGCGAACACCAGAGCTGAACCGGACCTGAAAGTGCAAGTCCAGCTTGAATTTCTTCCTGGACCTATATGTGACAGGCCAAGGGTACACCCAGGTTTTTAAGCCTTTTACAGTGATGATTTACATGATGTGATTCTGGTATGAATAGGCACCATGCAAAATAATTTGGCTGTGAGGGGAGGTGGGAGAGAGCATGGTGAAATTTTTGGGCAAGATTTATTGTATGGAGTGTTTCTGAGCTCCTCCCTAATATAATTGCTTAGCTTCACTCCTCTCTTCCTCTGTGATTTTCGTGAATAAAACCGTGTTAATGAGCCTGTGCAGCCATCTTCCAGCCACTTAATCAGATTACACTGTAATCTTCCACCCTACATCCTATTACAAGCAAGTTTACTGTTAATAAGGGTGCAGTTATTCTCTTGATAAAACCTTAATAGCTTTAATCCCCATATCTTCCACCATAAATCGTGAGAACTGGCAGTTTCCCTACCAGTACACATTTCTACAACCTTGATGTAACATTGTGGTAGTGTTAACACAGTGGCCTTCTTATATGGAACGGTGTCTGCAGTTCTAGCTCAGCGTCCCTGTTTTTTCCGTTTCAAGATGTCTTTAGCATTGTTTCTTGCTGATGTGTCTTTCAGATGCTCCACATCCCCTCTCTGTACAAACCATTTCTCTTGTAAAGCCTCTCTCTCTCTCTTCTCCAGGTTTGTCCTCATTTTCAAGCCATTGAAGCCACCTATTATGGTCCACCCGCACTGCACACATACACGAACACGCACACATGCACCTAAACGCACACATAGGTCATCACACACACACACTCTCTCTCTCTCTCTCTCTCTCTCTCTCTCTCTCTCTCTCTCTCTCTCTCTCTCTCTCTCTCTCTCTCTCTCTCTGTGTCTGTCTCTCTCTCTCTCCCCCTCTCACACACTCACACTCTGTCAGCAGATGAACTTCACATGCAAATTTCTCAAGAGATTTTCCGGTGGGCGCTTTTCCATTTCATAAAATTGCACATATGAATGCATTTCCATGCTGAAAATGCTAATTCTCCATATTTGCAGACCATGCACGGATGGACTATCTGATGGGTTAGAGATTGATAAGGGCCTCGCCGTCCTTGCTAACTGATTATTTGTCCTGTGTGACTGACTGGACTGCCGTGGCTGCCCTCTGTTTGCTCCAGCGGTGGGACGAAGCTCCTTTGCAGGGCTCAGCTCATCTCACGCCCCTTTCTCACACTGTCTCAGAAGCTGTCTCTCTCAGGACCTGCTAGCCCTTTGGGGTGTGTCTGAGACTAAACATTGCACGACAGTTTAGGGCTGTAATTGTCTGGCATTTTTGTAAATTGTCCAGCAGAATGTGGGGGACTCGTTTCGTGGCTAAAATCACGTAGCATGTCTCAGGGGTTAGGAGAGTGAGCATTTACTCTGTGTGTTGCAGGTTCAAATTCTAAATGGGGCATTGCTGCTGCAGTGTTCTTGAGCAAGAAATGTGGTCTAAATTGCTTCTGTAAATTTACATCTGTGGTGGTATGTAAGAGAGAACAGTATGTGAATGTCCCAGGATGAAGATGACTGTTAAACAGGTAGGCAGTGTAATAGAATGAGAAAACAGTAAGTTATCCTGTTTAATGTCACCTGGCAGTCAAGGCCATGGCCACAGAAGCAGCAACCACATCTTTGCTGATGAGCTGATCTGGGAAAATTAAAGGCAGTGTGATCTTGTACTGAGTTTCTTTTTGAACCCTGATGGTTTGCGTATGTCTTTTAGTCAATGCCTTGTAATAAAGATAGACATGCTTTGACATTGTGTATATTCACTCTGCACTTTTACCCAGTGGTAACATTGAAATAATCATGCTAGACTCTCACAGTTCAGTTTCAGCATGGCTAATACAGATATCAAGGATGTTACATTTACAGTACATGAAATGCTAACACCCGATATGTCAGATAGTCACGCTATTGTCTGGTCATGACAAAGAGAACAGTCACAGCACAGTCATTATCACAGGGACCGGCTGTCTAGTCATCAGCTAATGCAGGGTGTTGTGGGTGTGTGGCAGGTTTGTGGTGGGGGGGGGCAGGGGGCATCTGTGTGTGAGAACAATCAAAGAGGCCTCGGGGCATTGAGGTTACCTTTTATTCATTTTTTGTGTGCTCTGCACTCCATTGAAACAGATTGAACAGGCACGTCTTTGATTGGAACAGCTGCCACCCTAGTGAGAGAGCGAGGGGGTTGTTTGGGAGGGGTCGCCGTGCTCCAGACGGGAAGAATGGCGTGGGTGTGGCTGCCTGATGCCTGGTTACTAATGCGTTCAGCTGGCCCGCAGAAGTGCCCCGCGGGCAGCGGCCATGACCTCACTGAAAGACTCCCAGCAGTCAGTGCTCCGGGTTTACGCTGTACAGCCCACGCGGCAGACACTGTGCCATTGTGACACGCTCAGGGACCATTGTGACATCATAAAGGGAGCAGAGAGAGCAGAGGCTTCAGGGCGTTTGATGTGGGTGTATGAATGTGAAGGTGAAGGAGGGGAAAAAAAACTTAGTGCCTTAATGGGTGCACTTTCCGTAGTGTTGGTGTCAGAGGTGAATTGCAGAGAGGCGAGGGAACCGTAACCACATCACTAGATGTGAGAATGCTGATATTTAAATATACCTCCCCAAGGCCATAGTGTAACCCTCCACCTCAGTACGGTTCCCCAGCGCATTACCCAAGCATCTGTGTGGCTCCTTTGTTCACATACCAGCTGCCACCCCCCAATTTGGACACACAGACACAAGTCACAGGGCAGACAGAGGAGAGGCCAGTTTTCCCCATTCCTTCATTTTTGCAGCAGGGGCCGAGGGTCACATGGCAGAATTCAGATGGGGCTAGTAACAGTGCCTTAATAAAAGGAGAGAGTGTCTGTACTTATTAATGAACCTGCCCGAAGGGGGAGTAGACAGTGGGAGGTCCCAAAAACAAGAACTTCCAGTTACCCCCATGTAGAGAGTGACCTATGAGGTTCAGAGAGTAAGAAAGGATAGAACCTTAGAACCAGCCTGTGTATGTGTATGTATCTATGCATGTATGTGAATTACCCACCATATATACTTGTATATTAATGAGAGCTGGCGTATTGGCGAGGCTCAGACCCATGCTGCCATCCTATTGGCTTGGGGGTGATGATGCAAGCCTGCAGAATGACCTGTTATTGGTGTACACTCTGTTATATCTGTAACGGCTTTTACAGATATAATTAACTGTAACAGCTTTTCTCACAAGGTATGCTCCTCTACCCATGTTTGCCTACAGAGAGCTACAAAAGCCGAATCATGAAAAGAATGAAAAATGCAGGAAACCTAATGATCTCGTTCCCAAATGCCACACTCAGATATGATAAATGACTGCAATATCAGTCCAGCAAGGCCCTTAAACCAGAGCTGTCTCCAGGAGAACACTTCCTGTTCAGAAAATAACTTCCTGTCAGTGCCTGGGAGTGAATCATGTAAGAGAAAGTCCAACCCCCCCTTCTCCTTACTTTCACAGGTGTGATATAACTGCAGGTGCACTCAATCCATCATCCAAACAGCTGCCTGGGCTGTAATGTGCATTCCAGCATGATATTGACGCATGTGGTTACAGCTACAGGGATGAGTGTGCGCTGATTGGATCAGTAAAACCAATTATGTATTCTGCCGCTTGCTTCAGGACTCTCTAACTGGTGCTAATTATCTCCTGTCACTCTTCTTTCTGCAGCGTGATTGTCAGTTAATTAAGCTCGTCCCTAAATCACACAGTTACCCGGGCGACGTCTTTGCCATAATGTGCAGGCTGGTGTTGGTTTATTTCTGCGGCAGCCTCTGATTGTTTCTGCCAGTCTCTGCCCCCCGACACCCTCCCGCTCCCTGCAGCTGGTTCCCTCTTCCCCTCTGCCCTGTGTCCTCTTCCCTCCACCCTATATCCTGTTTTCTCCACCCGATTCCCTGTTCCTTTCACCCCATTCCATTCCCTCCACCCGATTGCCTGTTCTCCTCCACCCAATTCCCTCCACTCGGTTGCCTGTTCCCTTCATCTGAGGTTCATCCTCTTCACATGTCTCCCCACTGTCTTCCCGCTGTCTTTCTGCATCTCCCCATTCTCTTCATTTGACACCCTGTTCTCTCCCATCTGGCAGTTTTCCCAGCTGGCAGTTTATTTTCCAGAAGACATGGCAACCCGGGGTTCTCAAACTTGAAAAATGAACAAAAATGATCCCAAAGTGATTGAAAAATGAACAGTAATAATATTGATCTTCAAACCTTCAGATCTTCCACAGCTGTAAGATTATATTCCATTTCCTCAGATATTTTGCTTATTGAAATTATACGTAGCTCAAAAATACTGCAAATAAATGTTTACTATAGAATTAAGTAAACGCAATAGTTTGTCATATTATGTAGTGACAGATGAGTTTGCATGCATTCCCTAAAGAAGCATACAAGGTGTTAACCAATAGGAGTTTCCTCTGCTTGATGTGTGTTTGATGCTCCCAGGGGTCCTTTTTAACAGAAACACTGGCTGAAGTGCTCCAAGTGCACTTTTATCTATGCTGTAGCTGGCCTGAGCTTGCATGTCTCCCGGGTCCTTTGGTAATTCTGTTCGTTGTGTAAATGATACATAGTTTGTTTAGCTTTGTGGCTGATGTACATGAGGAATGCTGTTCCATTAAGTCCACAGATGTTTGCTGGGCCGGGCAAAGCTTCTGAAACCTGCAGCGTCTCCTGTGGAATGCAGTCTCCTATGAGGGCTGGGCACGTATGCCTCAGTCTGTCCCCTCTGTCTGCCTGCAGGTACAAAGATATCTCCCTCCCCAGGGTGGGGTACATGGCAACATTACACACGGGCTTCTGCAAGCCGAACACCGTTATCCTACAATAAAGCACAGACTCCCGTCAGCCTCAGCAGAGCCGTGGAGCTCTACGCGCCGCGAGATTAAGATCATCATGAGCCGGCAGCAAGCAGAACCCTCCAAGTGGTTGTGCTGTACTGAACAGAGCCAGCTGTCAGAGCTTTCCCTGTCTGGATGGTAGACTCATTTCTGTCGATATGAGGAGTGCCGTAACATCGCATTCACTTTCAATCCTCCTTACTTCCTTCTTCAGTCTGCGGCCTTTAGTTTTCGGCCCAGCATCCAATCCGAGGCCTGCAGATCTCCTCTTAAAAGGGTGGCTGTGTAGGTGGACAGCCTTGTAGCTGCTGTTCTGTATCTGAAGGTTGAGTTGTTGGGTTATTAACAGATTGTGCCACATGTGTCAGTGAAAGCTGTAATGGGATTTTATTCTTATCATTCTTGCTGTGCAGGAGGGCACTATGTGTCTGGAGCTGTGTTAGGCTTTTATTCAATGGCTCTGTTCACTGCTTCCATTAGAGCCCAACCTCTGGACCTGGAGACCACAGCACTGAGGCTTGGTGTTCCTCTCCATCTCCCACAATGAGGGTCACATCACCAATTCAGCTTAGGAGCTCCCAATCTGATGATTTTGTCCAGAAAGGCCCTAGATCTCAGTGGTGTGAAACAATCCCCAGATAGCATTCATGCAGATAGTGCCTGGATTGATTTTGCCTAAATGACTCGTTTTGCATTTTGAGAGCCGTAATAATGAACTGGCATTGATTGTTTTGTGGTTTTTTTTTCTTTTCACTCCCTGTGAAAAGCATGTATTTGCATATTGGATGCAGTTCTTCCTGTTTTACAGTCCGAACCTTAAGAGTTTATATACACATTCAGGCACACCAGCAGAAGTGGGTGAGGATGATGGGAGTGACAGGAAGCTCTTGCGTGTTTACGAGGCGCTCTGGGAGCGGTGGAAATTATCGAAGTCTGAAATGATACCATCCGTGGGTGTAAATTGCCTTGAACGGTTCTGGATAATCTTCTCATCAGCTTATGGCTGTCAGAATATCCTCGTAGTTTGAGTCACTTAAACCCCGGATGCAGCTAATCACGCTCTTAGCTGAAGCGGTCCAGGCCTCTCTCATCGGTCGGAGAGTTTTACTGGCGCAGAGAGGGCTGGGAAACCTCATGGATTGCAGTGATAAAACACACTGGCGGGGTCGGTCCAGGCTAGAGCGTGATCCTGCATTGCCTGATAGGTGATGTTACTTGTTACCTCTATACATCTTTATATATGGCTTTTTTCTGACCATTTAACCTGAGAAATGCACAAATTTGGTGGAAAGTATTGTTTGAGAGCAGAGGGGTAAGGGAAGCTTTTGATTACAAAGCAGTCTCTCTCATCTGGTTTTCTGCAACAGCACACTGTCTGTGACAAAAGCTTGCGGCACATCACTAATCACCAAAACTTCATACACCCCCATATTGCTCTTTATTATAGCTATGTAAACAGCGCTTACTCTCAGTGTGAAATCTTGGTAAAGCTTTGGTAGAGCGTATTGTGGACCCACATTGATAGATTTAAGTCATCTAAATAAACAATTTTGGAAATGGGGTGAAAAGGAGTTGCTATTATTAACAGTATTTATTCATTTGAATATTTTCCCATGACTCCATCTGGTCAGCTCTGGATGTGCACTAGTTGTCCACAGTACGCTGGTTAAGAGACATTGCTCCAAAGACTGCAAACTCTGTGCCGATGGCTTTAAAAGATCAGATGACATATGTTGATAGTACAAAGCAATACAATACCCAGAAACCTTGACCATGGTAATGGTAGCTGCCAGCCTTGACCATGGGAATGATAACTGTCAAGATACAAGGAGACAAAAGTTATCTTCCCTCTTGAAGCAATCTTTGCTTACTGGCAGCTGAGGAGATGAAGATGCTGTTACCCCAGTTCACCTCTACAGGCGTGGACATGAATTGTGGTGCCACCTCATCTCCTCGGGAAGAGCTGAGTCTGTCTTTTAAATGTAAGAGACACCCTGTTGTGAATTAAATGCAACACTTACTCTTGAATTGTATCGATACCCTATGGTGAATTGTGGGGCCTTCATTTTGAATTTGTGCAGACACCCTATTGTGACTTGTGGAGCCTCTTTATTCTCTGGTGGATGTGCTTTATATACTCACAGCAAGTGATTAACGCCACCGCCTTCATTTAATCACTGGCCCTGAATCTGTTTCACAGCAGAGCAGATCTCAACTTTGTGGTGTTACCTAGTATTTTTACTGTGTGAAGCACTGCTGGGTAATTCCCACAATTCCAAGTGAGCAATAACTCCTCTGAGCAAAGGGAGCTTTCGCAGGGGAATATAACTGGAATCTGATTAACGGTCCATCAAAACAGGTAAAACTAGTGGGGTTTTTAGTTTATTTTTTATGACTCACCCTAGACATTAATTAAAAGATTTATAGCCATAGCAGCTTTGCTGAGGATCTCTCCTCTGTAAACTCCTCCTACTACCAGCAATGGGAAGGTTTGAGGGGTCACAGTGTACACTGTGTATACAGCCCGGCATAGGCACTGCCCACATTATGAGTGACTGGAAGAGTGTGGTTTACTCTGTTGTGTATTCCCACAATGAGTTAGGATGAGGTTCTATGCTCCGCCCATTTGTAGAGTGACAGGATGAGAAGTGTTCGCTCTATTGTGTGTAACCCACAGTAAGTTAGGGTGCGGTTCCAGGCTCCACCAACGTCTGTAGTGATAGGAGGAGTATGGTTCACCCTGTTGTGTGTACAGTGCAAGGAGTTAGCATGAGAATGCAGGCTCCAGGTAGCTTAATGTCAAGTGACTCTTTCACAGCTTGCATGGTGAATCGCATGTGTGGGGCTGGAGTGGGAGGTAAGAACGAGGAGAAGAGGGCCAGAGAGAAAGCAGAAAAAAAAGCGCTAATTAACTATTGAGAGCCAACTTGACTAACGAGATGTGTTGTAACGAGGCAGGTAGGTGAGCAAATGGAATGCTAATGAGGTAGGAGGCGGGTGCGAGCAAGGCTGTGGAGGTGAGGATAGTGGGGGCCATTAGTGGTAAAGAAGTGACTTAGGTTTACTTACAGACGCTGGAGATCGTGTGTTAGTTACCTCCTCATGTGAACCCGGCTGACAGAGGCCCACCACCAGCTCTCCAGGCACACAAAAGGCTCTTCTGTAAAAGTAACCCTCTGCCAATGAGTAAGAGCCCATGACAGCTCAGTTTAAAGGGTTTGACGTCTCTTAAGCATTGCCATCATCTCAATCACATACCATTACATTACATTATTGCCATTTATGAAGCACTCTTATCCAGAGCGACTTACACAGGTTACAATTTTTTTTTTTTTACATGCTATCCGTTTATACAGCTGAATATTTACTGAGGCAGTTCTGGGTTAAGTACCTCGCTCAGGGGCACAGAAGCAGTGCCCCAGCGGGGAATCAAACCGGCAACCTTGTGGTTACGAGCCCTGCTCCTTACCACTACGCTACACTGCCACCCCGCCCCTAAACATCACTAACGTCATCAGTGGTGCTCCTCTTACCCAGCAGAGGGCATCAGTCATAGGAATGATGGGTGAAACTGATTTCTGTTATGCCTTTGGTGGATCTCTGAGTGCTCTGCGGGGGAGGCGTGACTCACCTCAGCCTCCGCCGATGCGACGCCCCCAGCTGTGTGATGCACAGCAGCCTCTCTGCGCTCGCCGCACGTAAAGGACCTCACGTGTCTGCCCGAACACTCAGCGAAGAAGCTCGCGGCCCGGCCGGTCCATTAGGAGGGCAGCAGCCGTAACCTTACGCTAAGTAATATGCATCGCAGCCGCCCCCGAGTAAATTTTCAGGGTTGTTTTCTGTAATTGATTTTATCCGCACACTCTTGCACCTGACCGGCTTAAGGGGAAGAGAACCAGCCAGGAGCTGCGAGGTGCCCCACGCAGGGGATTGTACGAGAGAGGGATCACACTCAGGTTGGGGCGTGACCCATGAAGTTCAGGTCACACAGACTACGTGGTGAATAACCCCGACCCTGACCCTACCATAACAGGTGTTATGCTCCATGTTGTGCTCTAGATATACAGCCCAGAGACTACAGCCCAGAGACAGTAAAAGCTTTATCGCTCTCTGTATGGCTGTCTCTGTTGCTAGGCTTTATCTTTCACTCACTCACTCTCTCCCCAGTCTTATTCTTTATTTAAAACCGGCAGGGTCGCTTTCAGTGATGGCCTCTCATAGTGCATGGCTGAAGCAGGAAGTGTGAGGATCAGACAGCGGGGGCTATAGGGTCTTCAATGGAGCAGCCAGAGAGACGCCAGAGCAGCGTAAAGATAGGAGCTGGCCTACTTTACGTGTGACCTTTATTCCCACAGACAGGAAAATTTAGGGTACTGGCCTACTGATAGGAGGCCCAGTGAGAGAGAGAGAGAGTTGTTTCACGTTTAGCTCTGTGGAGTTTATCTGCGAGGACTCTCTCCTTTCCTGATAATCAAAGCTGTTCTGAGAGCAGTGGAGGAGTTGCCGTGCACTGCCTCAACAGCAGCACTGACTGTTCTTGCTCTGCGCCTGCAGTGTGTTATTGTGAACCTATTTTCCCCTCTGTCCTCATTTACCAAGCTTCCTAGTCCTGTGTGCTTCTGTTGAAAAGCTTTAGAACAAAGAGCTGGTATTACAGTAGGAAAAGACATTAAAACTGCATTCTCATGATGCTCTGTTTCAACTTGGCTTTTTTTGTTATGGTTTGTTTTGAGTTTGTTTGGCTTGGCTTGTTTTTTTTCCTGACGTCTACAATGATATTTAATTTATTACAGTACTCATTTCTTGGTTTTGGGAATGTCTTCTCTCAAAGAAAAGAAAAAGAAAGGCCAAAGAAAAACAAGCATACAAGTTAGAGAGATTGTAATTTTGTGTCCAAATGGTCACCGACAGATTAATTCTGCTAAATGACTGGAATATTGATGTTTTGGGCAAAAGATAGTATGGCCATTACTGGACAAAGGCAGTTTTACAGCATTTTACAGGCAGTTGTACAAATTTTGTACAGCGTGTGAGGAAAATGCTAAAAATTAGCAAATTAAGCAAAGGAATATTAATTAAGAACACAGAGGTGTGGGGATATTAGTCACAAGGCACATTCAAGTTCCAGACACATTTATTTAGTTAAGCGCAAAGCCCCCAAAATTAACAAGTCTCCTCTCTTGATTCTTAGGGAAAACCAAGCACCCATTCAGAAAACAACATCATTATTGCTGTCTCAAAATAATTACAGCTTCCATTATTACTGTATCAAAATACAGTAATTATAGCTTCCATTTATTTCATCTCACTGCAGGGAAATCCTCCTGGATGTGCTCCAGAAGGAAAGTTAAACATCTGTGCGTATTTAGAGTGACTATTATTCATTTTCATCTTAAAAAATGTTTTTGAAATGTCACTGTTAAAATCCTTTTGCTGTGCTGAACAAATACGTGATATTAAGAAAAGTGTGATTTTAACAGGTTTTTAATTTCATCCAATGGTGCTTCCCTTGCAGAAACGTATATTAATATTCACAAATCTTTATTGATACGTTTTTTAGTTAAATGAAGAGAACAAATTATATTTTGTTTGTGTTAAATCTGTACTATACTAATGTTACAGCTCTCTGCAGAATTTACAGTGTGTACTGCAACATTTAAAGAGCAATGACTGTCGCACTACTTTGAGACCATGTGGAAAATAAATTTTCAGTGTATGTAATCATACTTATTTCAATCTCGCTTCCAGCCCAAAGCTAAATCTAATCCAAACCCCAAAGTATTTTTTTTTTATTACACCAGTTAAGTAATAATTTGAACCTTCATCACTGCTTATAATTACATACTGTATTTAGCTGAATTGCTAATACATACTTTATTAGGCTTTCCAGGTTCCAGCCCCCAGGCCCCCTTGCCTTCCAAACCAGCCTTCTGTACACAGAGACATCCCTGCCAACAGGCCAGCTATAGATAAGATAAAAAGACCCTCTTCTACATCAGCAATTTCCAGAACATGTAGCAGGCATTAATTTAATAAAAAAGTGTCTTTTGTTCCTCCCAAAGACTTGATGTCAAGCTTTTATGGTGAAAGTGTAAGGATCAGAAGCAGATGGAAGGCGTGTCTGCTGTTGTGTACTAATATTCTTCCTGCACATTACAAAATGGCCAAAACTGTCAACTTAATGAAAAGAAACATTGCTATCCAATGCAGATGAGGTCACAGTGAGGAGAAATATCCCCCTTGCATTCAAATGAGGTCGCAATGGAGGGTAACATATCCTTTGCATTTGGATGAGGTCACAATCGAGACAAAGGTTCTCCTCAAATTATGATGGGGTGGAAACAGTGAGAAGTGTTCCCTTTGCATCCAAATGAGCTCACAATGGAGAGAAATGTTCTCACATTATGACGAGGTCAAAATGGAGAGAAACATTCTTGCATCCGGATGAAGTCATTCCGAAGAGAAACATTCGCGCGTTAGGATGAAGCCACAATGGAGGGTGACATTCCTGCTGGAGCAGGCTTTTCACTTGTCTCTACATTTTGAAATTGTGCTAGCTGGTATCATTGTTTTTCAGAGGTTAGCATCTCTTAATTACATCTTCCCACTTACCTCGTCCACTGATGGTAATGATCCTATTGCCTCTGTTTCCTACTAGTCATTTTTTCAGCGCTTTGGAATTGCTCTAACATGGTTAGATGTTCAGTCCGTATAACTAAGAGTATAAATAGACGCAGAATAGTGTGAATTTGATATTTCAGTTTTAAACCCCATCATTTTGTGTAATTTGTAAAGAAGTTGATTGCCCATATAGAGCGCCAAATGCGCATCCCTGTTAATTAAACCACACATGCTCTCTCATATGCCGATCTGTGCATTCATAAGAACACAGGAGGAGCCATGTTCCCTCTCTCTTAATCGAATCGCCTTTTCAGCGAGTTCCAGGAAATCCCGCACCATATGTCAATAACAGGAAATGGCCTTTTAAAATATGCAATGGCGGTAATGGAAGGGCTCTTCCTAGTGCGTTCTCAGAGGGGGAGCTCCGCTCATGCAGGAAGAAAGAAACTCATTAAGGTAAGATAAGAGTATCTCATTATAAAGCAGATGATGAATTATAGATATGGGAACTGAAGCTGTGCTTTAAACAAGCCAGATACAGATTTCTTTCTTTGTAGAAGCTGTGTTCTCCACAGAATGAAAGCACACAGTGAAATTAATACCTAGAGTCTTATTGGAGTATTATCTTAGCAGCATGACAGCATATAAATCCCTTCTATGCTATTTTCTGAATTATTAGTAGGTTAATTTCCGCATGTATTGTTCTCAGGGGAGTGATATTTAAGATCTACAACGGCAAAAACATTCAACGTATACATACACACACAGATAAGGGTAAGAATATTGAATATGCACACACAAAAATGTTCTTCTGTGAAGCCCCCCTGCCACCAGAAACTCCTACACCTCAGAGAGATGAATTTGAATTGACATGCAAATTTGGTATTCTTTCCCAAGATTTCATTTTGAGGACGCAGAAGCCTTAGTTTCAAAGAGGGATATGCTGGCAATTCTGGATTGTGCTCCCATTGGTATTTTTACTCATTTCCTAGATATCCTCTAGTGAGTTCAGCCTGTCAGTCCCACACACACAAGCACACACACACACACAAATACGCACGTACACGCCAACACATATAAACACACACACAAATACACATGCACACACCCAAACACGTATAAACACATGCACACGCGCACACACACACAAATCTTCATAAATGTGCACCACCCCACACAACAGCATATATTTTATATGGCAGATACTCTTATTCATGGCAAATTACAGACCTGTCATGGCAAGATATATATGGTGAATATGATAAGATCTCCAAGAACACAGGCATAGGTACAGAATAGCAAGTGACCTTGTATCAGTGATAGAGAATGAAGCTGAAAAATAGGGGAAAGATAAGTATGATAGCAAATCTGATACAAGCATATACATAGTGCTTAAAATGATAATATGGAAAACATTTCCTTATCTCATGATGAAATATAGTCAGATGGAGGAGGTATCACGACATTGTATTGAATGGTAACGGAGGAATCCTTCCTTAGGGCTGATTCTCATGTTGAAGTCACACTTAAACACACATTTTGATTGGACTCGATTTAGAAAAAATAACGTACCTTTCAGTAAAGAGGCAATTACTGTAGTTTATTTATAGCCCGCGTGAGCTCAGAGACTTGTGCCTCCTTCTGTGAGTTCATTCTGTCAGAGCTTTATCTGTGATGGTGAGACATGAAGGCAAGCTGCTGAAGGAAGAGCCAGCTGTCTCCGTCTGCAGCTCCATGGTCAAATATTTCAGAGCGCAATTAGAGGAGCTTGTTTCCACCCAGTCTCCCTGTTGCTAATTGATGTCATTTTGCTAATTAATCCGGAATGGAGTAAAATCTCCGTAGTATTCCCTTGGCAAAAAAAATCACACTGAAAGATACGCACGAAATACTGAGCTGTAATATTCCCGACACATCCCTGTGAAATTGTTGCAACATTGTGTGCACACGCTCAATTTTCCATGTGGTCAGCGTCCTCTGTTGTAAATCATATCTGTACTGATGTACATTTCATTCATAACTGCAAATAAAACATGAAACATAAGGCAAAAGAGTTACGATTGCATTATATTGGGCTGATGTTGGTGATACCATTACTGTAGTCATATTCAAGTCTATCCATTTAATAAACTTTTTACTTTATGATAATCGCTTTTGTGGTCTGCTTTTATGTTAATAGGTAGCTTTCAGTGACAGGTTTTTAGGATTATTTAAATACTACTCTGATGAGTGCTTGCAGTATTCCATACCTCTAAACTATTAGTCAAACCCCTGTCACACCCATGCAGTTCACGAGCTAGCAAAAGCAGGCTGGGTAATAGCAACTTTGGCACAGCTGTCATTTTTACCATTCTCTCTCTCCCAAAATAACAGCATTTCACCCTGCAATGGGCAACTGTACCAGATTTTAGCACCTTTTAAATAGGACATCTTGTGTGTGACTTTATAAAAGTGATAATTGCTTTCCTTTGCAATTTTATTTTTCTTGTGTTTTTATAGTGTGTTTTACATGTCTGTCAACACACAAGAAGCTGTCCTTCTGCAGAAAATAAATGTTGGTTTGAATTGCTTGATTTTATTATCACTCATTATGCCTCAGAATCTGTTAAGATTCATTTTCTGCAGAGGAAATGGATGAGACTGAGACAGAAGGTGTAAATAGGCAATTTTCTGCCTGTGTTACACTGCCGCTCTGTCTCCTTTTCAGTCAGTTTAGAGATTCGCACAGTCCTCTTCCCACTTAATCTCCGTTCCCCCTGGTCTGCGCTCTCCTTGGCCGAAGCCGAGCTTATCGGAACTTCCGAGGAGATAAGACCGGATTGAGCGAGGCTCCGCAGATTTGGCGAAGGGAACAAGGATGCGAACGCCATGTTGGGATTGTAAAAGCTGAACTTTTCACGGTTAGATGCGCTTCTCTTCAGAACCTTTAACCAGTGCCCGGACCTCAAATGTCCTTCATGTATTAGTTACTCAGAGGGACATCTGGCATCAGACAAAATGGCGAAATTCCATAACTGCACAGTAGCATAGAAAACTCTTTTAGTATGAAGTGAGTTCTAGTCCGGAAGTGTCTGTTCACTGTGGAACAAAGTTTGTCTCATGCATGCTTAATCTCCATAGAAACTAGCCATTAAAACAGAGGAGTACAAAGTGTATGCTCACTAATAGCTTCCATCTAGCCGTTAGACAATCTAAGAGATATTTTAAGATTCAAAATTAACATTAACAGTTTTAAAATGGGCTGCATCTCTTTTTGTCACCCACAACACTTTAGGTGTCTAATATATACACTATTCCTACAAGAACAAGGCTATCAGAAGGTTAACAAAGCATAACATAAGATTTACATATATATATTCTCAATTTTGTCATGGCTAGAAGTGAGACTGACATAACAGGTACAAAATTGATCTGAGTGTTTGGTGTTAGTATTGGTACAGTTGCTATCTCTGGCAGCTGTACATCCAGCATGTTGATACAGTGATAAACCTTTAGCCATATATCTGGAGGTCTGACAAGGAACACTAACCGTGGAACACGTTATTTAGCCTGAGCTCACCTGCTCTGCAGAAAATGGCACTTTATGTTTGGTCAACCCTGATACCAAAGCATTAATCTCTTGGTGATTTTTTTTTATTCTTAATCAAAATAGCTGCCCCCAGCTTGTATTAGAGAGAGCAAATACTGTGCAGCCAATGCAAGGCTGACTTTCACAGCCCTGTAAGAGTTTGAAATTGGGTTTCATTAAATAGCTGTGGCCACAGTGCCTGAGTGCTCTTCAGTGAGGAGATGCATATGTTTGTTGCGGAAGAGACATTCTGCTGCAGGCAACTTTCCCTCTATTAAATTGACTAAAATGGGTTTGGTGTGTGGAAGAGGAGCCCTTGCGCTGTTTTTGTTTTAAAAAAGAAGTTATTTTGCTTGTCCTCAGGGACAAGAGCAAATCTTTTAACAGTATAAAAGTTATGAACAAGGGAAGATGTCTTATATCAGAGCTCATCTCATCACCTACAGCCATCTTCCCCGGGGGATCCATTTAACGTCATTTGAGAGGTGGCTGCCGCAAGTTCACACAAATCTTGTGAGCATCATTTGAGTCAGCTGAGAAAGATGCACAGTATTAATAATCACATATGAGTTTTTAAACTTATTCATCATGAAGAATTCTTCTT
Organism: Megalops atlanticus; assembly: GCA_019176425.1. NCBI lineage: Eukaryota > Metazoa > Chordata > Actinopteri > Elopiformes > Megalopidae > Megalops > Megalops atlanticus. Next base: position 11,867,726 of record CM032889.1, read on the forward strand.
TCCCCCAAAAAAACTGAAAGTATTTGTGTTTCTGCAAGTCCTCACATAAGCGAAGGATTTTTTTAGAAAATAAAGGAAATGGCATTTTCAGAAATGTTCAGAGTCTTGTTTTTTTCCACAGGAATTCTCTGGCCCACAGAGCTACAGAGTAGGAACAGGACAGAACCAGACTGCATTTTGCTCTGGTTTAGAGAGAGAGAGAAAATCTTGTGCGGTGTGGGAGCTGGACTCCAGACAGGACATTCTAGGTTTAGATCCCGGGTGAATGCGGGATAGCTGCATGGACCACAGCATGAAAGGAGCAGGACAGCCAGTCGCCCTGAACCTGACCCTGGGCTGAAACATCTGTTTGTCCTTAGGAAGGAACGCAGTGCTCTCCTGGACAGCGGTAGTTAAGATGGCTTATGGTCGCCTGTAGGGTTTGTACCTCAAAGAAATAAGAGGCAATATAAATGCCTCCCCCAAGGCATTATGGGAAGGAATGCAGCCGTTGTTATGGAGCTCCAGGTTGATTAAAAGGCCTCGTTAACGAACTTTGTACGATCATGCTCTGTAATCAGGGCCTGTTGTTCAGTCCCTGCTGTGCGTGTGTCTGGTTCCTCTTTCATGACCTTATCCCTGATGTTCTGTAGGATCATTGGTTTTTATGACCGGGATGTCTGGTATCCAGCTTTGGGGATTGAGGAACCAGGAACACAGGGGCAGCCTTTCTCAGGGGCCTTTTTGGCACTTGGCAATTTCTTTTTTTTCCACCCCAGGTGGTGATTTTAATGTTTAATTAACATGTCCTGGAATTTGACATCTGATACTGAGCCTTATATCACATGAGTAGTTGAGGCATCGTGGCTTGGGGGGAGTTGTAGGAGGGGGTCATTTTCAACTGAAGTGACAGCGCTATGGTTATTACATGGTATCTGACTTTGCTTTGTCCTACAGCTGAAGCCACAAAATGGGCTTTTGTGGTTGCGTTTAGTTTTTTCCCTTATTTCAGAAAGTGCTGTGTTGTATTCAGAGAACGTTTCATCGAATTATCTTTAGGCACAAAGCAAAGAGCCTGTTTTTGAGGATGTCAAGAGAGCTCTCTCTCCCCCCCATCTCTCTCCCTCTCTCGCTCTCTCTCGCTCTCTGTCTCTCTCTCTTTCTCTCTCACCCTCTCTCTCGTTCTCTGTCTCTCTCCCTCTTTCTCTCTCTCTCTCACTCTCTCTCTAACCCTCTCTTTCTCCCTCTCTCAATTCAGTTAAATTCAATTCAGATGTACCTTATTGGTATGACAGAAAATTTCTGTGTTGCTGAATAATTTCTATAATGGATGACATTGAAAAAGAGTGGCATAAAAATGATGAAGGATAATGATAATGATAGGTAACAATAATAACAACAACAATAAAATAATGGAAAATTAAAAAATAAACAATAATAATCACTATTATACTACTGCTATTGTGATGGGAAGAATAACAATGACTCATTCACTTAACAGAGAACAGGAAGACTGGGGAATGAATTGCTTATTATTGTCCCTTGTTTTGTTGCAGGCATACACATACTGCACTGCGTGCATTACTGTTTCCTCCACTTTTCCTAAGAGGATGTCTCTGCAGTTCAGCAGTGTTGTGATTTGTGGTTTCTTGTTATTAAATTCTGGGAGGCGTGTCTCTCTAATTAATTTAGATTTTGGATGTGTTCTTCCATTTCGACTTCATCTGCTTTGCACTCTTTCCATGGTTTGTTTTCTTGGGGAAGCCATCTTTTTTGTGGCACTCTGTTTCAATTGCCAGACTGTGGTCAATGAGACTCTACATTATTAAAGTCTGCTTTTGTTTCTGGTCTTATACCCGAATACCAGATAAGATATTGTCCCAGGGTAAAACGTTTTTTGGTTTTGGTAGCTCTCTGATTTTTTTGTTAGTTTAAATTCATTGTGCCAATATTGAACATATATTGTTTTGTTGATTGTATCAGTTTGGACAAAACTCAGTTAAACAATCTGTTTTTGAGTTGAGTTGTTGTTCCACGCGGTTTCTCTCTGGGTAGAGGCTTTTTTGGAGGAATGCTCTGTGCAGGTGGGTGTCTGGCTCAGCCTGTGCCAGGTGGGACCAGAATTTAATCACTAAAAGGATGTTTTTACAGAATTCTAGATGGAATTTTTCAGCTGGGTTTGTATACCATGTTTAAAATTAGGATTTGACAATGGATCCCATACTTCACTGCCATACAGGAGGATTGGTTGGATAACATTGTGTGTTGAAGAATGGTTTTTCCTAGGGTTAGATCTTGCTTTTTTCTGGGAGATCATGATCTTGTTTTTTTTTCCCCAAATTTACCGTAAGCTCCCAATCTTTACAGTAATTTCCAACAATCAGAGGCTCTTTAGTTGCTCCTGGTGTGTGGGTGACAGCAGAACCATATCATCAGTGTAGAGGAGAAATTTCATTTTTCTATCTCGTAGAGTGAGTCCAGGAGCTGAGGAGCTGTTCTAGTGTCATGGCCAATTGGTTTATATAAACGTTAAATGGTGTGGGCCTTTGGAGCCCTGTCTCACTTCTCGTCCCTTTCTTGTATTTTTCATTTTCAGTTTTGATTTATTTGCCAAATGAATGAAATATGTTATTGAGTTTTTTGGTGGTCAGGTTAATGTTCTCTTTATGTATGTATGTTAAATTGATCTATATTACATTAAAAGTTAAATTGATACGCACCAATGAATAATTAACCTTACATTTTACATGTAATATGTATATGTTAAAATTCAATATTGCTGCAGCACAGGGTACTCACTGCCTTAGGCAATGTCTCCTCTCTCTCTCTCTCTCTCTCTCTCTCTCTCTCTCTCCCCTCTATGTCTCTCCCTGTCTCTCCCTGTGCTGCACGTACTCTGTAAAAGTCGTAAAAGTCAAGTGGGAATAAGCGAACAAAGCGGAGTGAGGTGATCTAAACAAAAACCCCAGATGAACCTGAAAATGGAGATTTCTCTCCTTGGATTAAATGAAAGCTCTCACCCTGATCAATGATGGTATCATTCCTGTGGCACTTCAAAGGCAGAGTTTGGGAGCTGTAGGACCAGACAATTCCCCCTCTATGATTTTGGCCTGTTTTTTTTTTTAATGGCACAGTGCTGAGTTCGATCGCTATTACCGTTGATGACAGAGATCCTACAGAGAGCTTCTTCTCTTTTCTGTGTTTCTCTCCCTCACTCCTCCCTTCCCTTTTTGGAGGTTGAGACATTATCAGGGTCACAGTGCAATATGTCCATCCAGTAATGGGATCAGGTGCTGGGCAAAAAAGCATGCATGAGCAGGGAAAGGAATGGGATTCCTACAAACTGTTTAATTAAAGCATTGTTCAGCCAATACTCTGGTCCTGTTGGGCACAAAGACCATTTTGGAGCAATAGAACAGTCTCCATTCAGTGTTTAACCTATCAGAATGCAGTCTGTGTTCACATGAAACAGTCACAGTGAATTCCAACAGCTGGATTTCAGAAAGAGAGTAGCTGGTAAATTCATGTTACGTTTAATTTTGCTTTAGCTGAATATTTGCTTGTTCCCACCACAGGATTTCTGCTGAAATGTTTCAAGCACACATTTGTTTCCTTAAGAATGCCAATTGTGTACAGAAATTCTGAGCTTGCCTCCCAACACACACTTTGATAAGCATGTCCCCATGGATAAAATTACACTGATGCGCTCATCAAGTGTTGCAGGTCTACTTGGAAGCTGTTGTTTTATCTCGCGCCCAAGAGGAAGGTTTAATAAACAATACAAAAGCCTGTCTCTCAGAACACCCTCCCCTTTCCAACATCTTTACTGCTCCCCCTAAATTTTCAGTAGCACTGAAATACAGCCACAGACTCTCCTTAATTTTCTTACAATGTGTAATGGTGCTACAGTGTGTTATACCACCAGGAATAGTCCATACCCCATTGCTATAGGGGGACTTTTTCTCTCTTTGTCTCCCCACATTGTTCCACTAACGATTATTGTGTTAAGCCCCCCCCTCATTTGCTCCCAGTTAGCCCCTCCGATCATCCCTCCCTCACCTCTTTAGTCCGGCCTGGTAATGCGTGAACAAATAGGCGGATGAATAATTCACCGCTGACACTCAGGGCCAATATCACCTGCTCGCGCCAGCCACAGGGTTATTTCAGGGTAAACCGGGAAACAGTTTGACGGCAGCTCGCCCTCTGAGTTCTGCCTGCGTCCCGAGCACTGGACAGCCTGCCGGTGGCAATTCCGGCGCTGACTGGCAGGAGGGGGACCTTCCGTGCCCTCCTCCTTCACAAGCACGCGCCGCGGCTCGGGACACGCAGTTGAGGCGCCGTGACTAATTGGGGACCATCAAAGGTTAAGTGGTGCTCGACAGGGATTTTCTGCTGGGAGGATGGAGATGTTATATTCTCGCCATCGCTAGACTGTTTCGCAGACCTGAACAGAACATTGGCTATGTGTAGATCTCAGGGATTGGTGCTTTGTCTCTGTCGTTACTGTCTTTGTAACTAGTGATTCTACTCTACCACTCAGTTCTGTCCATCTCAGAGATTGAGTCTGTCCTGTCTCCTGTTTTTTCCTGTTTGTCTGTCCTGTTTTTCTGTCTGTCCCTAAAGAGAGTTTGTCTGACTGACAAGGTGCATTGAATACAGTCTCTATTCACATAACACAGTCACAGTGACTTCCAATACAGAAAGTGGGTAGCTGGTAAATTCATGTTACATTTAATTTTGCTTTTGCTGAGTATTTGCTTGCTCCTACCAGAGGATTGCCACAGGCATAGCATCCTGTGGCTGCTGGCTGGCTACCTTCCTCTGTGCACTTAGTATCTGTAAGAGGTCATCCTTAAAGGTCGCACTGTAGTACAGTTACACATCTCCCGAACCATTTTACCAGCAATAATTTATTTATAATAGCTGTCTTTATGGCATTATGCCTCCACCCCACATACACGTGACGCATCACTTTTGGCCAGGTCCGTGGGGCGGTCTGCAAGGCCTCTGAATGACTTCCTCCACTAGCTATGCAATTGTCCATAAAGGGGGAAAAAGTCAAAAAGCTGCATGTCAGCACATACATTTCCCCTGACAGAAACTCCTCCCCCGAGACAAATGGCCGTATTACAGGGTCAGAGGTCCGCATTTCTGTGGCGTGAGGCAGCCAGACGTTCAGCAAAGCAGACCGCAAGCGTCCTCACTGAAAGCATTTTCAGCCGAGCCTGAGTCGGGCTGAGGAGCGAAGGCGCGAGGCTGTGAAAAACAGCGCGGCGGAGGCAGGAGGTAAACGTCACCGTTTTTTGTGCTCGGAATAATCCTGCCAGATGAGCCGTTTCCCTGGAGCTCTGTCTCTTTATTCGCGGGAGATGCATGCGGCGTTCCACCTCCCGTTCGCTCAACAAACCTGCGTCGTCTCACTCGTACATCACCGACACGCTTTCGCTCTCGCTTTGTTGTGATGTATAAATTGCAGATTTCGGTGTCTGTTTATATTTAGAAGGCGGTGAACAATAGCAAATTATTCCAGCTCTTTTCAAAATTGTCCTCAGAACCGCTCTTCAACTCTTTGGAGCCGGGTGCAGTGCTTTTTTTTTTTTTTTTTTGAGTATTATCTGGGTTTGAATATGATGCTGGAATAAATCCTTTCTGAGCGCTCCCTCTGGCGTGCTTGGTCAGTGTCATAGCTCCCCAGTTTGTCAGACTGGTTTATGGCATCAGTCTGACATAGCGGTGAGGGAGCTGGATTCATACTGTATCCTCAAATACTTCTGCTAAATCCTCAAACTTCCTCTTGCACCTACTTTGGCACTTGACAGAATGCAGTATGTTATGTAATGACTCCTACTGTTGGATTGTGACACTCATGATTTAATATCGTCTCTGCTCTTAGCTAGACCTTTCTGTATGCGCATTGAAAGTCGGTGTGGATGAGAGCGTCTGCTTAATGACTGAATGTAAATGGAAGCGTGGGAGGTTGCAGTTTTAAAACGCTTGCGGGAGTCGGAGTTTCGGCTTTGGGCGATCGCCCTGTTGACCCCTCGTCTCCCGTCTCTCCTCCCCCCCGCAGTGATCCCGGACACCCTGAGCGTGACCTCGGCCGGGCAGACGCTGGACAAGGTGGAGGGCGAGATGCTGCAGCTGAGCTGCGAGGTGTCCCGGCAGACGGCTCAGCACACCCACCTCTCGCTGGGCTGGTACCTGCGCTCGCCCGACCAGAGCGCCCCCCCGCAGGACCTGGTCACCCTGTCCCGCGACTTCGTGCTCCGCGCCGGCGGGCCCTACAAGCAGCGCTTCAACTCGGGCGACCTGCGCCTGGACAAGGTCAGCAGCGCCACCTACAGGCTGACCATCTACAGGGTGCAGCCGGCCGACCAGGGCCTGATCTACTGCGAGGCCGCAGAGTGGATCCAGGACCCGGACCGCTCCTGGTACGCCATGACCCGGAAGCAGTCGGAGAAGACCACCGTGAAAGTCCAGCCCACAGGTATGTGTCCGCACGGAGAATGGGCCCACAACCCCGTGTCCTACATGACGTTGGATTTGATCAAGTACTCTAATGTATATCAGAGTCCTAACTTGGAAACCAGGACCCATTTAATAAATGAATAAATGATTTGTGTCCCTAGGTGAAAATATGGCCCAACATATGGTCAGATATGGATGTGAATATATGTGAACTGTATGCAAATTAGTCACTAAGAGGTGATAAATGACCTCTCAGAATGTCCCATCCCTCTCTGTTTGCCACACCTCACACACTATTACCATCTCATAGTGAAGAGTACCACAGTCTTCCTGAGAAGGTCATTTCTCAGCCCTCTGTGCAGACTGAAGGCTTCCCTCTCATGAGCCACTTAAAGCAGAGTTACAAACCAGCCTCAGAGGCATCCCGAATATTGTAGCATCTGCGGTTCACACCTTCCTTTCAGACCAGAACGCCCCCTCACACGCTACTGGCCCTAATCATGAGCACTTTTCCCTCCACAGGGAGAGGGGATTTTTTTTTTTTTTTATTCCGCTGGTCTGTCCTCAGCCTTACACCCCCTGCGCTGAGAGTCTTCTCACGGCCGAGGCGGTGTAATTACAGGGCGAGCTCAGACAGCCCGGCCTCGTCCAGATGTCATGGAAATCAGCTGTGACAGCTCTCCCGCTTATCAAACGTCCCGCAGGACACGGGGGGGAGAGCGAGTCCGCTCTTAATTCCTGCTTTTTATTAACGCCGGGCCCTGGCAGGACCGCGCCGTCTGATGCCGGGCAGGATGTGAGCAGACGCTGGCTGCGTTCTGAAAGGTCACCCTGGGCTGCTCTGACTATCCGCTCTGTCCGTTCTGACGGCAGAACGAATGGCAAACGCCCGGAGTGGGACAGAGCTGGTAGGGTGCTACGGACAGTTCTGGTTTGACGCGCAAAAGGACGGAAGGTCAAGCCAATGTCCCTTCTGTTTTTTTTTTCTTTGTTTTTTTTCTGCGTTGTGCAGTCTTTTGCAGCCCCAGCTCCACAATCGGTAGCAGTCTTGGGCTGATGTTAAGCAAGCAGGATGTCAATATAGTTTAGCCGCTTGAACAAACCTCATATGCCCAGAACTCTGTGTCCACAAGACCTCTGAAACTGTTCAGCCGTGGTTTTTTTCCAGAATGGTCCTGGTCTGGAAAGCACTCTGTATTCTGCTCTGTTTTGTTCAAACTGAAATAGGTTTTATTGAGCTTTTGATTGAATACTGACATGGGTCTTGCATCACTTGACAGATCTGGTTTTAGTCCTTGAAGAGAGAAACTTCTTGTTGGAGGTGCGTTTGTGCCAACATTAAGATTATAGGTGTTCATTCATCATATATTTAATATCTGACCATTACACAAAGGTGAATCAGCTTTTTAAATTAAGCTTCTTTAATGGTTCAATTAATTGCTTTAGACCCTAAAGCCGTTAATTGAACAACAAATTTGGCTTAGTCGATTAAGGTCAATACTAATCAATTTTATGAGCTTATTTGGGCTAAAAAAATAACCAGACATGCACTGAGTTACTTGCACCTTTCACAGACAGGACCACCACACAACATGTTTCCATCATGAAAGACTAACAGCACATCCCTTCCAGGTGAGGTCATATCCAGAGCAGTGTTCAGATTGCAGTAGGATTGCAAAACAGCATACAGGCCCCTGCCCAGAGTTAAGTTAAACACATTACATTTGCCTCCCATACCCTTTATTGCGTGTTTTATCTAGCTGGCAGTTGTCAGTATCCAAGAAGTCTGCATTATTTTTCATTCTTATCACTAGAAATTTAAAGTAATCAGTAATGTTCTTTACTTGGCTTTGTCCCAGCCAGGATTCAAACATGGATACCAGCTCTGTTCTGAACCAGCATTTCCCGGCAGTTCGCAGGTTATTAGGCATCAGTGTTAGACAAAATCTTTTGAGTGAAACAATCTTAAGATCTGTATTTGACGTTACTGACCTTCCCCCAAGCGCAATGTTAAACATTATTGAACGGTACGTGAAAATGAACAACTCGAGAATTTTAGAGGGTTTTTGGAGGGGAAAAAAAGCTGTGCGCTGTTGGAGTTAAGAGCCCGTGAAACAGCTTGGACAATGTCACATTATGCAATTCTGCCTTTCGAGAGGAGCGGATCTGCCGCCTTTGTGTTTGGCAGGAAAAGAACGGACAGACTCTGTCGACAGACCAAATGTTCGCTTGAAGATTAATGCTATTTGAAAGGCTTTTATTTGTTCCAAGCTGTTAGACGATTGGGCGTTCAGCTCTGTAAAAAAGAAAAAAGAAAAAAAAAGATAAACCAGGCTCACTCATACTTGTATATCTCTGTCTTTGTTTTGCATGACACTCCCAACACCTCCCTCCAAAAGCATCATCACTGTCTTTCTCTTTTTTATTGCATTTATTATTAAACATCAAGTTTCAAATCATGCACAGGCCATTTTACAATGTCATTATTCTGGTTTATGGAACAGCTGCGTTTACAGTCCGCGAGGGGTGTTAAGTCTCTCAGCCCTGTACAGGAGATGGAGGGATACGCATAGAAGCACAAAGCAACAAACTAGTTTAATAACATCTACATTTGCATTTATTCATTCGGCAGATGCTTTTATCCAAAGCAACTTACAAGCGAGGCAGTGTACAACACAAGCAAAAAGGCATAATAAAACATTGAACAGTGAGATGCCTTTCATACGCAGAAGTAACTAACACAGAAAAGCCCTCTGTGACAGAACAAACCTGTGTAACGCTGAGGACGGCTCAAAGAGGCAAACGGCTCTCGTGGCAGGTGAGTGACTGACTGCAGGTCACGTAATTGATCAATCAGACAGTTAACCATGAAGGACGCTCAATTATGGAGTCTCTCCGGGTGGCTCTCCGCCCGAGCAGCACAGCAGAGCAGGAGGCACAGAGCTTCACACCAGACCACCCCTCCCCTGTCACGGCAACCTTCCTCGTGAGACAGTCGCAGTCGTGAATAATGAGCCGTACTTCCACGCCGCAGACATGAAAAGAGCGGCGAAATTGACTTAGCAGGGAAAGTAATTTTCTTTCTTAAGCTCTTTTAATTGAAAGAAAGGTGGCGAAGCGGCAGTGGAGTTCTGTCCTTGAATTATTGATGCACCTGCGTATAATTTGATTTTCAGGTGCGCAAGTCTTGTGTTTTACGCCGTTTCGGTTAAGCGTTCTCTGACCGCACCCCCCGGGGCAGCCGCCACCTTGCACAGTTCTCACAGCATCAATTAGGCAATATGAATTTCAGAAGAAGCATTTACATGTGAATACAATGCTGTAGCAAAGGAAGTATTTTATGTTAAATGTACAATGCAGCAAGAACCTGACAAGGACCCATCACATTTTAATGTGATATGAGAGTCCTTCATTAGTCCGCTGTAAGCTATAAGAGGCTGGACTTTCAGGAAGTCCTATTACACCTCTCTGTGTAATCTCACAGTCCAGCGAGCAGGGAGGGAATTTTATGGGTAAAATTTAGATTCACTGTCTACCAGCCTCTCTCTCCCTCTCCCTCTCCCTCTCTTTCTCTCTCTCTTTCTCTCTTTCTCTCTCTCTCTCTCTCTCTCTCATTTTATCCCTTTCTCTCTCTCTTTCTCTCTCTGTCCTGTCAATGTTTCAGTGGCCTAGCAGGCCCAAGGTTGACATTACAGAATGACGCCTCCCCATCTGATATTGCGCCGGTAACCTTGCAATTTAAGTACGGGCGGTTTTGCTGGTTAGCAGCACACAGCAGCCACAGAGGGGATTTCCACAGGGATACGGGCCAAACCAAGACACCACATCTGAAAGCGGCATGTTGTTAAATTCGCCAAACAAGAAAAAGGCAGGAAATTTTCTGGTGTATCCGGGGGTGGTGTGGGGGCAGCTGGAATAATAACATTGTGCTGCACTGGTTCACTGGTTCTGTGGTAATGGTCCCACCCCTCCCCTCTCAGTATTCATAGTGTTATACTGCACTCAGCACAGACAGAAGCAGAATCCAGGCAAGGCTCTTGCATGGGCTGCTGTTTCTTCCAGTCTCTATAGGTTCATACCACAGAAACCAGAACTATCGCTCCACCTCAGCTCACTTATACCTAATGCTAGCTGGAGGCATTTCAATAGTAAACAGACCCACAGTGTGTAGGCGAACCCAAGTTATGATATGATAGTTGCTTGGCTCGGAGCCTGGGCAAATCAAGCATAAGCTGGCATGTTTATCCTGTGTAAAATGCCAAAGCCAGAAAGTCTTCTTCAAAGCTTGCTTAGAGATAGGTAGCACGGTTTTGTTTACACATCATCAATGCTTAATGATTTTGCCTCCTGAACCATTCGGCAGATCTGCATATAATCACCATTTACTGCAGTTTTTTTTTGCTGCACTGTCTCCAAAATAGGTACAACAGAAGCATAAACATTGTAATTTCTCACATCATAAGCAAGCAAGCAGTCACCCACTTTGACAAGCAATTTCTCAATCATTTACAAACAAACACAATACGCAAGTTGATTTAGGAGGTGTAGGGACGGTTCATCTGTAAAGCTGTTCTGGGATCAGCAGTGCATGAGCAGTGGGTGGGGCTCCATCAGCTGACATGCAAGCATGCACACGCACAGAGGTGACCTGGATCAGTGAAAACATGGCTCATGATAAGAAGAGGCTCCCTGACCCGCCCAAGAGTTAAGAGTCTGTTTCCACATTTCACTTTCACAGTAGACATAGTGGAAACACTACCTGCCATTAATATTGATGATATTATATGTTCTAATATTGATGCACGGTTTCTTCCGTGGTTACGGTACGCTACTGTATATAAGCATGGCCATGGGAGCATAAAAACGTAAATTGCTCTGCTCTGTAAATTGTTCTGCGAATGCAATAAGAAGCCTGGGTTTTATAGATTAATGCATTCTCTGGGAAGTCCCTTTTTTAAGTCCCTGTAATTGCGGCCTGGAGGTATTACTTCAAAAAAAGAAAAAAAAAAAGAAGAAGGTAAAATAATAATGCTTCTGTGGTACAGAGAGTGTGAGGGTGCAAGTTGTGTGGAGGTGAACTGGGTCATTACAGTAGGTATCTGGGAACATAGATTGGGAGCTTGGTTAAAAAAAAAAGGCAAGGCCCTCCGAAATGATCAAAAGGCAACGTAGCCTCGTTACGCGGAGTCTTTGTCTCCAAACCTCTCCGAAATGAATTTTGGTTGAGAGGCATTAGGTGTCCTTTTGATGTGGTGTGTTTTGGGAGGTGAGGGGAAAATGAGCAACACAAACGCTTTCATCGTTCTCACGGTGAAAGGTTGGGTTTTTCTTTACTGTGATTATCATTGTGTCCTTTGCTTTACTTTGTTACATTTATTCTGTTTCATATAAAATACTTCATCCAATTTCAAGAACTGCAAAATTGTTGTGCAAGTATCAAAAAATTAAAATATAACTGAAATTAACTATTGATGTCAAGGACAGGTATGGAAAAAGTATCTTCCATTTAGATTCTTGGCCAAAATGTTTGTGATGGCAGAATGTTCAAATTTGTTTATTTTGTGATTTTTTTTGTCTTGCTCTGCGTTTCAAAGGAACTGCTCGATATGCATGTTCTGTATAGTTTGCCTTGGTTTGGAGACCCTGTTAGCATAAATGTCTTTGTATAATACCCAGTCATTGTTGTATTTTCATATTTGCAGAAGGGTCCATGTTTACCTAGTTACAGTGCCATGAGGTTCAGTAGAATGACAGACAATTAATGTGATATATCTTTCACACCCCACCCCCACTAGACAGACCTTATTATGTAGATGAATAATGCTCTTACAAAATTCACGTATTTTGCGTGTGTGTGTGTGTGCGTGTGTGTTGTTTTCCGCTCTCAGACAGGGACTTCAGTATCCAGGTGACCACGGAGCGCCGGGCCTACATGGCGGGAGAACCCCTGGAGCTGCGCTGCTCCATCGACGCCCAGAACGTCGGCGACCGCTACTTCTCGCTGTCGTGGGTGTTCAGCAGCTCGCCCGTGGCCGTGGTGGGGCCCAGCGCCGTGCCCGTGCTGAGCGGCGACTACGTGGAGCGCGAGGCCACGGGCCAGATGACGGTGCGCAAGGAGACCCCGTCCGTCCACCTGCTGAAGCTGCAGCGGCTGCGGCCGGAGGATGCTGGGAAATACATCTGCCGGGTCACCGAGAGGGAGAAGACGCCCACGGGCGACTTCGTCGACAGGACCAAGAGGTCCAGCAACGTCCAGATCACCGTCCAACCCCTGAGTGAGTAACACGGCTCCCTATTGGTCCCCCAAGGGAATGACACAGCTTCCTATTGGCCTTCAGAGTGGAGAACAGCACAACGGCCTTCTTTTTCACCACCTTCCTTTTCCCTGCATGGCCTTCTTTTGACTGGCTGGGAAGCAGAATGGGGGCATACTTACTTGTTGAACTTTCTACCAGTCGGTTGTGAGTTCACGCCCCATTCACTACACATTGCCGTTGTGAATCTTAGCAGTGTAAACCTGTGATGTGTTAAACATTATTCCCTGGATTAGCACATAATGTGGTGTAGCATATGATCCTGTCCAGAGTGAGAGAGATTTAGCAGCATTGTTCTCTCCCTTTCATACAACTGCTTTCCGTCTCTGAGCAGAACTGCCTCCATTGTGTCTAATGCAGCCATTGAAGGGAAACATTCCCACATGCGGAAATGGCATGTAAAAAGGAATGATTGAGAATGAATGGCAAAACATAATGTCCCTACTTAGTATTGTGTTACACAGAAAAGGATTCTCCATGTCAGTCTACAGCTCAGTTTTGTAAGTGTTTGGAATTAACGGTCATTAGTTGATTGGAGGCGGCCCGCCAGAATTGGGCTCCCAAGTACCGCTTTTCCACTGCAGAGCTGGACCCAGCCTGGCTTATTCGGCACGGTACCTTTTCAACTGTAGTGCTGAAACCAGGCAGGAGATGCTGGCTGACCTGCTGCTCCACGATTGCTTTTCCATTGCCTTTCCCATAAGCAGAGCTGCAGAACATGACACGACATTCTGCTGTCAGCCCCAGTCAAAAACAATTGCCTGGGTTTTTTTTTTTTTCCTGCAGTCCAAGACCGCGGTATCTCTAGGCTGAGGTTTCTGTCTGTCTCCAGGAATTTGCTCTGATTAATGTTGGCAGCAGGCTGCTGTGTCCTTTCTGTGTTTGTTTCTTTAATTTTTAGGGAGGAAAGTGCTTTTGTGCAGACTCATGTGGGGTAAGAGGTGATATTAAAAAGAGCCAAGAGCCCCCAAACACACACACACACACACACACACACACACACGCACACACTTGCACACACATTCACATACGTAGTTATACTCTCACACAGAGACATGGACAGACATGCAGTCATGTTTACCTGCAGGAAAAACGGATGCTATAGGAAGGGTGTGAATTTCAGAGAAAATCAGAGTTAGAGGACTTGTGTCCCATCAGGAGCTACTGTCACAGCAAAGTTTGTTTTAGTCAGCACAGAGAAGAGAAAGCAGGCTTCTGCATTGGAATGAAAACAAAGGCTTCCCTTTACTGAAGAGGTGCAGAATACCAGCTTCCTCTCTGTTGAAAGCGGGATCATTTATTCTGCAAAAATAATACGATCTGTTGTACCGAGATTTAACAAGAGGATGAGACAAACCCGGAGTTTTCAGAGAGGCGCTGATGCCAAATGCACATCAAAACTGGCACCAGCAAGAATAATGAAATAATTTTAAAATAGTTAAAAACATTTGGGACGTCTGTAAATCCTTTGATCCCAGCATTACCGAGTCTCTCTTTAACTGTTGTCCTTGAAACACGTTCTTTTATCTCAACATCCAGCCTCTCCCTCCCCCACCCCCAAAAAAAAATCACATCGTCCTCTCAGAGGAGTTGCATTCCTCCTACCTCAGCTGCATATCCCAGAAGACAATGGGTCCCACTCCTCCGCCTTGTTTACAGTATATTTCCATTTACATTTATTGTCAGGTAAAAACTAATTTTTTTTACACAACTAAACTACTTTTACACAACTAAACTCAACTTGATAAACATGTGCAATGGTTTTTGAACCTCCTCCTTAATAGATAATAAACAGACATTGGAAGATGTCTGTCTGCATCCAGGGTAGCTTACTAAGTGAACACATCATATTTTGTCCATTCACAGAGCAGCATATTTGTGGTTTAGGTAAGGATCATACCTCAGAACACAACTGGAAGTGCATCACCTGACAATTAAACCTACAGCCTTCTGGTGTCTGTTTTAATTCATTTTCCATTTCCTTTCTGCATCTGCTATTTGCTGTATTGACCTCTGAAATCTACAGTGAGGCCTTTCAGTGTATTTGCTGATTCCTAACCGTCTGATGATGGAAAATATTGCACTTAAATCATTAGTGCTGGATATAAGTCCATTAACCCCCCCTCTCTTTCCCTCCCTCCTCAGAAAGCAACATCACCGTCTCGTTGTCCAGCAACTCCTCGGAGGTTCCGGAAGGCGACTCCATCCAGCTGACCTGCTCCGTGCGGGCGACCACAGACAAGGCCGGCGGCCTCTCCGTGTCCTGGCAGTGGGCGGACAAGCAGGGCGGGGCACCACAGGACTTGGCCGCCGTCGACCGGGAGGGGACGGTGAGGCCCGGCCCGTCGTACCGCGAGCGCGGCAGCTACGGGGAGGTCCGCGCGGAGCGGGTCCGCCCGGACACATTCACCCTGACCCTGCTCCACGCCCTGCCCACGGACGAAGGCCAGTACACCTGCACTGTCACGGAGTGGGTGCAGGCGCCCGACCGCTCCTGGGAGAAAATCGGAGAGAAGTCCGCGGTCAAATCCGTGACCGTCAAAACTGTCGGTAAGCTGGGCTTCAGTGGATTGGATTCAGTGGACATTTGTAGTTTATTTTTTCATGTATGTTTTTAAATATGTAAAATAAGGCCTTAAATAAGTAAATAAGGCCTTGTTCACCTAACATGTACAGTCATGGGACAACTGTACCATGCTGGCCATCTGTGGTCATAAAAACACCTACCGTATAGAGCAGACTGGGCCGCGCTGACCATTTTTGGTTGTAAATACCCGCAGTCACAGTCCCTCATCTCGCTCTGAGTGTGGCTGTGTAAGCTGGCACAGTGGGATACAGGATCATTTTTAGCTTTGCTTCCCGTAGAGGAGGAAAAAAGTGGTTGTCAGAAGAGTCTGTTGCAGACTCTCCTTCATCAAGATCTGAGATTTACTCAGAGAGGAAATCTTTTCCTGAGTAGAAATTTGCACAGTGCGCTGGCACATATGCTTCAACTGTGAACGACAGTGCCTCATGCATAAATTACATGAAATATGAAAACGTGTGTGTGTGTGTGTGTGTGTGTGTGTGTGTGTGTGTGGCCTCCTTCCTATTCCCACAGCTGAATGTTATAAAGACAGAATGAGCGAGCTGGCAGCGCGTGTATAAATAGAGCCGCGTTATTTTCCCAGGTCTCTCCTCTCCGTTTCCTTCGCATCGGCTGTGTGTGAGATCCTGAGGCTGAGAGCCTGCAGCCGGGTCGCTCCGGTGTCACAGAGGAGAAACGTGCTGATTAACTCGTCACGTCTTTCCTGTGCAGGAAGCGGTTCCGAGGGTGTCCCGGGGGGCACGGGGGTAACTTGTGGATAACAGCACTGGCCTGTGTCTCCTCTACATATTGTCCCTGGTACCGATGTGTTTTCTATGGCTGCCGATGGGAGGTTTTGTTATTCTGCTTTCAGCTTGTAGGATAGATGCTGTAGATAGAGCTGCATGAGGCGGTGCCACAATGCAGGGCTCACAGGATAAAAGGCGAGGGCAAACAGGCAGGCCCTGCATCTGAGCCGCACAGCAGGGAAATGGAAGGCGTTGTGTTCCTGGTTAGCTGTTTTTTCAGTGCACTGCTCAAGGCCACTAGTTCTGCATTTCCTCGACAATGGAACGAAATCCTCACAGACCCACTGTGCTCTTCATTTTGCCAGGAGGGAAAATTTCGTGTCAGGTCAGAGGTCAAGATGTGAGTCAGATGCGGAAGGCCTGCCCGTGTTGCGGGGCCAAAGCCCCTGCGTCTCTCACTGGTGTATCTGAAATGAGGGCTTCAGCCCTGATTCTGGCACAACTGAATCGGGGAGGGATGGTGCTGGCCCAGCGGAGAGGAAAGTTTAGCGACAGGCCAAGGTCAGATGAAACCATCCACCCCCTCAAGCCGCAGCAAGACCCTGAAGTCTTGGCTCCTCGAGGTTAAAATCACACTGAGCCAAACACACCTGTCAGTCCCCCCAGTTCATAATGGCTGCCACAGGTTTTAAACTCCATACTCTAAGAACTGTGATATTTGAAATGTCAAGTCATAGATCTGAGAGACTATCCTAATGGTTTTTTCCCCTCATGTATTGCCCTGATCCCTTGATTTTTGCTTAGCCTCCACTCAGTGCTAGGCAGGTCTAAATGGTCAAATACTTGTCAGTATATATTAGAGCAGAAATATAAGGACTGTGATCTGCTTGAAGGAAATACAGTGGAATTACTGTTTATGGCAAGAGACAGCACAGCAGGAAGCCGCTTACTAACTGCTAAAAATTACCTCTCTCTTCCTCTCACCCCCTCTCTCCCTCACTATCTCTCTCTCTTTCCGTTTCTCTTTTTTATTTGGCAGAATTTGTGGTGTGCACTCAAATCTGATATCAATTAAAAAGAAGCGGTCTACCTTTGGAAGGGATTAGCCTGTTCCATCTGGGCAGTAAACAGAATGTGTTAGTGTAATCTGCTTACATTTTTTTTTTTTAACTTGGATAGATTGATTCGACATGCTTCAGGTCACCTTGTCCAAACTGGGCTGTAAGTACATTGAAATACAACATCACAGGTCTTTTTCTCTGCATATCACAAGATAGTGAAGAAGGCAGGAGAAAGCAGTCATCCTCATCCTTTTAATCCCTATGCTGTCTGTCACATGGCGTAGACCATGTGCAATGTGAGATAAATTCACATTGGGCCACACCTTCAGTATATTTTAATATGGCTGCTTATCATCAACAAGCAGCAAGTTGAGAAGGACCAGAGAACACTTGGAAACTTAATACAACATTTGGGCAGTAGGCCAGTATAGATACCACTTCCTCTTCAGTGAAAGGGAGGTTTTTATGTTGTGTCCATTATATTACCTAAGTGTGTCTGCTAAGAAGTTAAATTATCAGGGGTGTTTTTACACACTGTCCATTACAGCCTGGTAATTGTCTGAAGCAGTGTCAAGATTCAATTTTAGGTTTAAGCCTGCTCAAGGGAAGACAGCAGTGTCTAAACCAGAATTTGACCCTGCAGCCTTGTGGTTACAGGCCCAGTTACTGAACCAATACAGTCCCCCCAACCCCATGCACTAGACTAGAATAACTGGAAAGATGTAGTCCACTAGATACTTTCTTAATGTGCAGACACAGTCACGTTCTGTTTTTTTTTTTCACCAAAGGTAGTGTTGTCTGATTCAAAATGGATGAATGTCTTGGTTGTCTGCTCTTAATATGAGCTGAACAGCATTAGTGCCGAGCTCAACCCAACTCTCTTCACAGAGATACAAAAACATTACTCTATTTAAGCACTGACTGGTTTTCCAAAGCTTACAAACACTCATGCGTCAGTAACCAGCTCGTGACTACTGGCTCATGGAACCCCACAGGTGCACAGCATGAACACAGATTGCTACACAAAGGGACTGGCTGCTGCATCTCTCCAGTCATTTTTCAGGCACACTTTTTATAGTAAGAGAAACTGCAGAAATCCGTCTTGAAATTTACGTAACAGCATGACAACTCATCTAGTAGTCTGATTATTACTACTTAAAGCAGTTTTAAGCTAATGTGCATAATGATGACTGACATCCTGTGATGTATCCCATTTTTTACATGCATGGTTTCGTTCATTTACATAATATGCAGTGTATCTTTGTGCCAGCTATCACCAAGCACATTTGCTTGTTGATTATGATGTCTGTATAATTTGGTAACACCTTTTGAGATGTTGCGTATGCTTTATCAAGGCCCTGTGAAGTTAAAGTTAATCTGATAATGTATGAACAGAGAACTTTGGGGGGGTGTGCTTCACTGGGAGATTGTGTTTGATCTATCTGCAGTTTGCTTTGCCTTTTACTTTAAGCAGCATATTTTAGTAAATGTTCAAGTGTTCTTCTTATTACAAAGAATTTTTCACCACCAAAGTCGTGGTATTTTTAAAGGAATAAGAAGGAAGTGGAAAGCATCGTAAATTTGTCAAATTGAAGGAAGAAGTACATTACAGTTTGGCTGAATCCCTAGTTTTTGTTAAACTCCCCCCTCCCCCCTCCCTCTGGTCGAAGGAGAAGTTTAGTACTGTCAGATGAAGTGAACCATTCTGCTGCATCAAGGCTCCATGACTCCTGACTTATGCAGGGGTTTTCACATGTAACATTAGCAGTGTTTTCTGTAGAACATCAAAGAGGAGTGATGTGTCAGCACCTTGAAGTCAACTGTCTGTCCAAAAGTTTGGCTTTGTAAAGTGTCTTTTCCATTTCAGATGATTAACAATTAAAACGTGTGTTGTTTGTTGTACCCTCCACCACACCCCCCCCTCCCCTCCCAGAATCCTCCTTCTTCGTGTCAGCCTCGTCGCGTACCCCCAGCGTCACCTACGGGGACTCCTTCGACCTGCAGTGCATCGTGAAGCCGCGCCACAACCCACGCGTGCCCGTGGCGGTCACCTGGCGCTTCCAGCCCACAGAGGGTGCCGGCGGCGAGGGCGGGGCCGAGTTCCGCGACGTGGTGACCCTGACGCGGGAGGGGACGCTGCGGTGGGGAGACCAGCCGCTGGCCGCGTCCGTGCGCGCCTCCGTCGACAGGTCCTCCACCAACAGCAACTTCCGGCTGAGCGTGACCCGCGCCGGGCGGCGGGAGGGCGGGACCTACCAGTGCTCTGCCCAGCTGTGGCGGAGGAACTACGACAGCACCTGGAGCAAGGTCGCCAACCGCACCTCCAACCTGCTGGGCATCAACGTGCAGAAGCCGGGTGAGTCCAATACGTGCCAGGAAGCTGAGAGAGAGGATGCGTGCTGATACCTTAGAGAGAAGGATAACTGCAGCATAATTAACGTCTTCTCTTTTACATGGAGCAAACATAATGTTCAAGGACTTGATTGTCATAGTTATGGAGGAAAGCATCTTTCTGTCTGATAGCGAAGAGGTCGTATACTCAGGGTTAAGTGGAAGGTGAGTTCAATACTTACGGAAAAGAAGGGGTCGGTTCAGTACTCGGGGTTAAGCAGGGCTGACTTCAGAAGCTCTCGTCTCAGTGAGAGCTGAGAAAAGTACTCCTCTGAGTGCTTCCTGATACTTTTGTATAAAGGGTTCTTTCTTCTTACACTGTTGAAACTTTTCAGCTCCTGCTGTTAACTTAATTCTTTGAGCAATTTATTTCTACGTGCCAGATGAGAGGCTGTGTGCGTGTGTGTGTGTGCATGTGAGTGTGTGTACTTGTATATGTATGGGTGCAGGTGAGTGTGTGTGCGTGCGTGTGTACATGTGAGTGAGTGTGTGTGCGTGTGTGTGGAGTTTTGGGCTGGATGGAGCCTCATAATGGACACTGAGCCATTAATCCCTCCCCACCAATAAGAGCTCCAACACACACACACACACACACACACACACACACACACACACACACATACTGTAAGCTTACACACAAGCATGAACATGCAAAGAAACATGCACACACACTGACTACATACGCTAACACACCCCTAGACACATATGTTTGCCAAGGCAGAGCTCTCTGCCCTGGCTCTATCACTACAGACAAACACCTCTCCCCTAAGGTTATGAGCTGCCCCCTCCCCAAAAACAGAGAACCAGTAGCTCCTCTCCTGACCTGTGTGGGCACGCAGAGAATGCTGCAGATGACAGAGATACAGAGAGTGCAAGAGAAGCAGGCAAAGACAGAGACAAGCATATTTCAGGGGATAATTATAAGGTATAATTAGATTGTGATTGTGTACTAATTGTACAAGATGTCTTTCACCATTTCTACTGTGTTGTCAAAGCTGTGTTATAAAGCTTTGGCAACCCAGTTTTTTTACTGTACTGCCAGAAAAGGTAATTTAAATTGAATATAATTTACGGGGGGAGACAGGCAGTATTTAATTTGCTCTTCACAGATGTTACTGGCACTGCATGCTATTTAGACTGGCTGTGGTGCTGTGCTTTACTGTATGTATTTGGAAGAAAAACAGAGACAGGAGGATGTCTCTCTTTAGTCTGAACCAAAAAATGTTGCTGGAATTTTGCAGTAATGTTGCGGGGATGTATTAGCTTTGGGTGCCCGTTTTGTGTTTCCTCAGCTTTGTTCGTTGTTGTTCAGCCAGCGCCCTTATTCAGAGAAACTTTGTGTGGCTTTCATTTATGCAGCTGTGTACTGCACTCAATCACTTCAGGTTCCTGGCTTAATGGAATAACAGCAGGTCCCCACCTGGAATTAAAAGCTGTACCCCTCTGGTTCTCTGCCCTGCAGTGTCCTGATACGCTTGGATCTTGGAGTTGGTTGGAGACCTCAGTTTAACTGTTGCTAAATCCAGCTGGATGCTTGCGCATGCACTTTAATCCTGGGTTTAGACTGCTGTGTGGTTAGTTTTGGTGGATTAGTTTGTTTTCCTGTTCTAACCCCATGTGGAGTTTCTGATCCCCGCTACATCTGTGCAAGGCAGGCCGTGCTGTGGGTAATGCAGCTCTGATTTCATAATTTCTGACCGTAATACAGAGCAGAGAGGATCATACTCAATGACTTGAGTTACTGTTTATTACACAATATCGTTTAATATTCTGCTTACTGGCCACTGTGTGTGCGTGTGCGTGTGCGTGTGCGTGTGTGTGTGTGTGTGTGTGTGTGTGTGGGCACATGCATACATGTGTATGTGTGTGTGTCTTTGTGTGTCTATATGTCTGTGGCCTTTGGCTGAACGTCAGGAGGGTACTCCTCCATGCTCCTGTGGAAAGACGAAAGAGCAACAGACACTGTTCACATGCATCTGGTACACCTGTATTCCCCGCCAAACGCTCATTGTCTCATTAAAGAATTTATTAAAGAACTACTGCCAGTTATACAAATTTACTACATTTGTATAACTGGCAGAATTTGTTTAACTGGCAGCGTAACACAATGGCGTGGAGAGGGAGGTCTTATTGGAGAGCCCCAGGCCACTTGCTGCTCTGTGCACGTAGCCGCTGACAAATATATGACTCACCTTAGACCAAAGAGCCTGAAAACACATGAGCAATATCAGTATAACAGTTATAACAGCATTATAACAGTCATGGCATGGTTATAACAGTTGTAACAGTTTTAAAACAGCATTAATTGTGCTGTGCATAAGTCACCGTATGATTTGAATGAATGGGGGAGGGACAGTCTTTCAGCTGTCCCTGGGGGCACGATCAGAGCACGTTCCCAATGACGGAATTAGGATAGAGTAGAGTGCCTGTATAATGAAGACAGGAAAAGGAAAAAGTCTCCTTCAGAACGGTGTCATTTATGGCTGGTCTCCAGTTCTCTGATGTCCTACACAGACACAAACTGCCTGTATGATAATCCATGCCTGCTATGACTGTATACTGATGATAAACCATACGGGTGTTTAATCTTCCTCCAGTTTTTGTCCTCTTTGTTTCTGGCTAGGAGGTGACAAAGACCTTTTTCGAACATGATTAAAGCTGTTCCTGCAACCCCCTGTCAGCACTACACAGACACACACAGTCACACACAAACACACACACACACACACATACACACAAGCACGCTCACTCCCTTGCTTTGAGGTGCAGTGCTGTCAGACACCAGCTGTTTTTTTTCCCCAGCCTTAGCCCTGCAAGGGTAAGAGAGATTTAGACATCCCTTCAGAATCGATTCAGAAACCAGCCAGTCACGCTGCTCGTTTAGCTTCTCTAATGTACGCCTCGAGGGCGGCGGCAGGTGGAAGAGCAGGGTCTGATGTCTGCCCACCCCCACCACACGCTGGGGTTTCACACCTCCACTCCACTCATTTAGACTGCAGTCTGTAGGCGGGATGGCATCAGCAAAACCAGCAGCATTTTACTTTCAAGGACTCAGGATCCAGCCCAGTTACCACTTATTTTGAAGACCTTAGGATTGAGGTAAACCAGTTACCCCCCATTTGTAAGACTTTAGGATTGAGGTAAACCAGTTACCCCCCAGTTGTAGGACCTTAGGATCCAGACAAATTGATTATTACTCGGTTTTAAGATCCAGCTAAACCAGTTACTGCCCAGTTGTAAGACATTAGGATCTAGCTAAACCAATTATCCCCATGTTCTAACGCCTCGGGGTCCACACAAATCAATTACCACTCAGCTTGAAGACCTTAGGATCCAGCTCAGTTACTGCTCAAAAAGAAAGAAAGACAAAGAAACATGAAAGAAGAGTGAACATAGACATAATGTCCTTCCCTCAGGTTTCCCTGTTATCTCTATCTGAGGCACTCTTCTTGTGTACCATTTGCTGTAATGTAGCCATGCTAGAACTTCAGTCAAGCACAGAGAGAGTGAGGTTTACTTAGCTGTAGAGCACAATCTGTTAGTATAAAAGCGACCTCCAAGACAGTTTAATCAGTTGCCTTATTATTTTTGCTTTTTTTCATAATGTTTACATTACAAAGTTGTCCCCTGTTGCAGTGTTTTACAGGGTTTCAGCCCATGCTGGCACCATCTGTACTGCCTCTTAACTGTGTGTCATTGAGTCTTTTTCCTCCTTTTTTTTGCTCATTTACATCCTTTCCTGATAAATAACATTTGTTAAAGGAAATGCTTTATGTTTAGACAGGACAGAGAAGTCAGAACCTGGTGTAAGAAGGTTTGGTTTTTTTCCCTCTCTGGCCCAGAAGTTAAATTTACCAGCTAAAAGTTGTTGTCTGACATTCAGAATTTACATCATGAGTAAATTCCCATCAAATAAACTGAAACAAAAATAGAGGTAACTAATTATGATTTAGAAATCATAATATTTCAAGGCTGCTATAATATTACATGGTTCTTAATCCAGTCAATAGAGGGCTGTTCAGTACTCACCAAGAGCTTCCCCTACATCAGAGCCTGTGTGTGTGTGCGTGTATGCGTGTGTGTGTGTGTGTGTGTGTGTGTGAGCTGTTTCCCCTCTTCCATAATGACATTGGTCTCCCACTTCCTCTGGCTGATGGCTGTCCCACAGGATATCTGCCTGAGCCTTGGGCTTGGTGTTTCTGCACATATTTAATAAGGACTGGGGTGGAGGCCCAGTGGGGCCCGGGACTGCCCTTCACCCCCATTTTGGGAGTGCCTCAGAACTCTGTGTGGTCGCGGGAGACTGTTTCCCTGAGCAACAGCAGAAGGGCCAAGTCTTGTTGGCCGGGGTCTCGCCTTGTGCCTCACGCCTCAGGATGGCAGAGAATGGAGCATCTGCACCTAACACAGCAGGCTGTCCCTGTGTTCCAAAACACGGAGGCAGCTCCACTCTGAGACCCCACTAATTCCCATGAGCAATGAGTGTGGCGCATCTTCCTGTGTGTGTGTGTGTGTGTGTGTGTGTGTGTGTGTGTGTGTGTGTGGGACGAAGCAAGAGAGATTGCTGTTCACTTACTGTAGGTATAGATACAGTATGAGCACATTCTGAAGTGAAGTGTTGTTTCATCTGAGGCAGAATGATTGTTCAGCATTCACAAGATTGCTGGCATCGATCAGCAGATCCATTTTGAGTATCTTTGTTATCTGGGACTTTTGAAAGCCATTAGGCTGAACGGCTACTGTCAGACAAATTGACTTGAGAACTGTTTCTGTCTTTCTTTCTCTGTCTCCCACTCAATCTCTCTCTCTCTCTCTCTCTCTCTCTGTTGATCTCCTATTCTCTTTGCTGTTGTTTCTTTCTCGCCCTCTCATTCCTGTTCTCCATTTTTCTTTTCTTTTTTTTTTTTTTTTTTTTTGCTCAACGTTTGCTCAACAGTTTGGTCAACATGTTTATAAATCTGCAGCTGAAGCTGTCATGCTGCAAACACCCTGCCACCCTGGCTCTGGACCAAGGTGACGCTTTGCACAGATTAATCACAAATGATTTCTCGCTTTGCTTTTCCCCTGAATATCAGAGAGAGACAGAGAGAGGGGCAGGGATAGAGAGAGGAGGGGAGAGGTAACAAAAGGGAAAGAGAGAGAGGGAGAGAAAGGAGGAGAGAGAGGCAGGGAGAGGGAGGGATAGTAAGAGAGAGAGGGAGGGAGGAGGGAGAGAGAGACACCCACCAGTTCCTTCCTGTGTAGTTGATTGTGCCCACCCCCACCTATCATCATTTAACAGATCTCAGCACCCCAGATGGAGCTGTCACTCAAGGGCAGGCTAATGGATCATCTGACGCTGCCGGTGGTGGGGGGGCGGGTCAATTGGACATGCACGCACACACACCTACACACACACGTGCACCCGAGCCCTGACGCCTTCACCATTACTCACACACTTTCAGCACTTCCGTCACATCCATCCAAAACAATTTCACCCTCCCCCCAGTGCCGCCCACCTAAAGAGGAGTCTCCCCTTCCTCAATTTGGCTGGCTCTGTTTCTCCTCCTGCAGGCTGCCTCTTCCCCTCTCCTTTATGTGTCCGTGTGCCATCAGAGGGAATTATGGGGGATTGTAGGTCATTCAGAGCAGCTCACAGAATGCAGTTGTTTCCCTGAGCCTTAGAAATGAGGTGCCAGGGGCACTTATCCCAGTGGCGCCTTAAAAAGGATCCCAAATTAATTTCTCCAGCCGCGGAATATTCCCCTTTTCAGCCTGCATTTCACACTCTGCGTGAATCCAAGCCCATTTTTCCTGCTCGCGGTCCTTTTGTGTGAGAGCATGCGGGTGTGCTGGGATTGGGAGTTACTTCCACATCCACAGAACCTCAATGTTTTGTGCTGTTATTTTCTAGTTTTTTTGTGTGGCCCTGAAGGAAACTGCTGGCAAGACTGGAAAAGGGCTAATCTTTAAAGGTGCGCCACTCAGAGACACGCTGGGACATGCCACATGCCACATAACCCCCCATCATGTTTAGGTCCAGAGGCTCTCCTTCATTAGTGTGTACCACAACCCACCATGCGTTCACGCCTTGAGCCACATCAGGCTGCGGTGTTCAGCTGGACTGACATGCCTCCAACTGGCATAACGGCCGTGACATGGAATTTTTTTTCATTTACAGTATGTCCTAGAAGGAAAGCTGTCATGCTGTACACAGCTCTGGAGTGAATTAATAATTTGCTGTCAATCACACAGTCAAACATAAAAAATATCTTTGTCACTAGAGGCTGTACCACAGACTCTCCCTTCATAGCTTTGAGTTTCTGGGCAAAAGAAGGTCTCCTGGTCCCCTGTCTCTCACTAGCTGCACACACGCAAGGCCAGAGGTCCTTTTGTAAAGCGAGAGTTCCTCCTCACAAGCTACTAGATTAAGAGTACTGATATGATTCCACCAGGCTGTGGGGAATATTGAAGAGGAGCCTGTAGGCATACTGTGTAGTGTAATGGTGGGCAGGTTTGAGGAGCAGCCTATCAAAACACTGTATAGCATATAAAAGTGGGCGGAGTTCATAGTGAACAGTGTTTTTTTTGAAGTGGGCAGGGTTTTAGGAAGGGTGTTTAGAAACACTGCACGTTATAAGCATGGTTTCAAAGGGAGCCCATACAAGGATTAGCATGGACCTCAACAAAAATGACTATCGTTTAATGTTTAAGGACAGAAGGATAATCAGCAGATACCCTATTGTGTGTAAAAGTGGGATGGGTTTGAATGGGGGTCCAACATGGAGTGCATGACAGTTGGTGAGTTTAAATGAGAGCTGTAGAGGGCTGACACTGGGCAATCTGGTGCACAAATGGAGCTTTCTGCAATCCAACAGTTCTTCCAGAGGTTTCTGAATCTGTCAAAATACCAAAAACACTTAGAGTGTTGTTCTAATTTGATGAAGTTTTGTTGTTTTGTGAAAGTCACAAACACTTTGCAGGAGCGTCAGAGAGGTGACATTTTGGCTCCCAGCCGTCTTTTGTCGCTCTGCAATTATCTTGTTGCAGAACACGCATATATTAGCTGTCTAAGCAAAATGAGCCGCCGCAGTTGTAGATATTTGATGTTGCTTGACTGTTGTTGTTTTTTCCTCTCAGCAATTCAATAAGAGATTTTGCTTGATTGTTGTTTTTTTTCCCCGCAGAAATTCAATAAGCGCAAACACATGTACAATTCTCCAGATCTCTCCGGAGGTACCCCCCCCCCCTCCCACCCCGCCCCAGCTCTCTCAAACACAATCTAATATCCACAGTAATAAGCGCTGGATCTGGCTTTAATGGGCCCGCCAGTGCCCCGACATTAATGGAGGTTTCGGAAATGTAATCTGTTGGAGTGAGAATTGCGCATCTCCTCATTAGCCTATCTGCTGAAACAAAGAGAGAAGTGTATGCAATGTTTTTGTCCTATTTAAAGGGCCTGTAAAATACCTGCAGTGATGTTTCTCTGTAGATATTGTACCTTACCTGCCTCATGTAATGTTCCTCTGCTTGGAGCTAGGAACTCAGATCTGGACAAAAAGCAAGAACCGGAAAATTGCAAGAATTGAAAACCCACAGCTTCAGTGTACAGTGGTACAGTGCTGGTGTTAAATAAGTTAATCGCCAGTGACACAGATTAATACAGTGTCCACTGGTTGTGGGACCCCCTTGCTACACATGCGTGCACACACGCACACACGCACAAGCACACACACTTTGGGCTGTTTCCTCTCTGCACCAGCTGCAGAAAACTGCTACCACGAGAAGCGGTGAGGGCCAGTGAGGATCAGAGCACAGACCAATTAAAGGCAGGAGAACAGGGGCCTGCGAGCAGTAAGTTCACCCCCAAAGCCACTCCAGACACATCTTCAATAAAAACGTCATTATAAATCCAGAACAGGGCACAGCGAGCAAGGAAACGGCTCTTGCATATAGCAGCTATGAGACATATAGGTGCATAATATTACAGACAGTATCATAAGGGTGTTTTGTAGAGGGAGGTGGCTGTTTGGTGCACTGAGTAAAGAACAAAGGATTTTCCCCAATTTGATGTGCTTTTATTCCTGCTATTTTAATAAAAAGGGATTGAGAGTCCCCCTCTAATGTGAAAAACCTGAGAATCCGCTTGTCTTGTGGTCTGTTGGCTTTTAAACAGAGCTAAATTCGGCACAGCCCTCAAGAAGCGACAGAAAAAACAAATACCTAATTAAGAAGAAAATCAATTTGTTTATTTGTAAAATACCAGTGGCCTTCTCATCCCTTCTGTTTCTGTAATGCAGTGAGACAGTAGCTCATTAACACCATATGGTCCAGAAGCAGTAAACCATCACCTAACCTAAATATACTTATACGAGGGACGAATCTCAGCAACGTCTCTCCCCCGGGCCTACAGCCCTGATCACTTCCACCCGTACTGTAATTGATAGTGTTGCCGTGGCAATGGGAAGTTCACAGTTTTCACAGATCGGGCGTGCGCTGTCCGTCTTCATCAGAGTGACACTTCACGGAGCGCCAGAGTCCCGCTCCCACAATCCCCTCTGCCTCTCAATCACCCACACACACTCTCTCTCTTTCACTCTGTCTCTCTCTCTATTACTATCTCATCCTTTCTCTTCCTCTCTCTCTCTCTCTCTCACAAGGAATCAAGAATTCATACGTGCCCATTAGCATGACAGGGGTTATGCAGTGTTGCCAAAGCACTTCACAGCATGAACATGTAAAACCAGCCATCCCTGCTTTAAAATAAAACAGTTCCTCCCGTCTGTGTTGTGCTCAGAGGCAGAGAGAGAGTAAGCCATTGCGAAGGAGAGAGAAACCAAGACTGGCAGAAACAGACAAAGGAGATGGGGGACATTGTGAAAGGTAGATGGATAGAGACTGAGAGGGAGGGGCCTGCGGGCGAGAGGGCCCGCTGTAGCTCGGGGGCAGCTGCACGGTGGATCGATGGCGAAGTGGGATTCTCCCACTCTCTCCCCTCCCCCCACCACCCCCCGGACTGTTCACACCTATTAGCAGATCTGCCCATCTCTCAGGGTGTATGATACCTCTCCGGAGAGGCGTCTGCGGGGCCCTGCCGGCGGGTGCAGCCGGAAGACACGCCAGCGGGGGAGTGTTTAAACAGGTTGCGAATGCCTTCACTCGCGGGACCCCCCGGAGAGAGCTTCCACATCGCTGCCGCCGAGCTCATTGATTCGGCTACAGGCTGCGCTAGATATGCGCGGCGCTACACAGCTCTGTCTGGTGCTTATTTGCTCAATAGACGCCCCCTTATCCAGAGTAGCAGAAGTGTAGTCTAATGCAGCTGCTGCTTTTGATGGGAGGTGCTGATATATTCGTTCCAGCATATTACAGATCTTGTCATCACGGCTGTCACTTCGGAGGGTGAAATGTATCATTTCTGAAGAGATGGTGCAAAATCAGTGATTAACTAGCTATTATGATGAAATCATGGTTAGTTCAGCTCACCGCCACTGAGAGATGCTCTCCAGTCTGTCAGCATATTGTTAAACTTTGTCTCAACCCAGGCCTTATTACACAGCGAACACACACACACACACACACACACACACACACACACACACACACACACACACACACACACACACACACATACACACAGGGTTCTCACAATGCTTCTGCAACCTCCCAACTCATTTCACAGAATATCACAGAAATGTTGCAAGAATGTTACATATTTGCTTGGGCAGTATACACCCCCCCCCTCCTCTGAACCTTGATTCACCCTGATCTCCCACCCATCAAATTTGTATCCCTCTCCTATCGTTTAGGGTTGTGTGGATGATTGTCAATTCGAGAACGCAGAACTGGGAACAGATACACATCTTTACCGGTCTTAATTACACCGCTCGCCGAGGCTGGGAACGAGGCACGGGAGAATCGCAGATGAACGAGCGTCATTAGCATGGATACTACAGCACCGCGCACGCTGTCCTGAAGTACAGAGTTACACGTGTGAGACAAGCCCTGATCCACAGAGACACTCCCAACATGGCCGTGCGCTGCAGGACGTATCTGTCCAGGGAAGGTTCTGTCAGAAGCTGTGAGCTCAACAGTTGCAGAGTCGGGCTGCAATTACCGGTTCCCGCAGGACGTAGCGTGTGGATCGTGCCATTTTGAAGGGCCTCTGAGCTGAGCTTGCTTGTTCCTGTAGCAACCCTTCTATACCAGCTGTTCCCATCACATGATTGTCACCGTTCCTCTTTAATTCACTGTTTAATTTGATAAGCTCGGGCTGCCATTCGCTGCGGCTCACAGGTTAGATGTAAAAATAGAAACCTGTGATATAAACAGCTCAAGACTGAGCAGACTGTGTGTGAGTGAGAGGAACGGAGAGGAGGGAAGCTGCTCGCAGTACCTCTGTTAGCGGAAACATCGGCCAGCTTTCCGCCAAGTGCGTAAAATACCAGCAATCAAAGCAGCAACGCAGGTCGTTCACAGGAAAGTGTGTCCTCAAGTGCTTGAGTGAACAGTAAAGGATTGCTCTCGGCACATGAGTGTGACGGACCAGAATGCATAGGAATTGTGTCACACTTTTTTTTTCCCTTTTTTAAAAAAATCCATTATCTGCGCAGTGCTCCACGTTAATGCATTAATAAAAGAAGCAAACAAACGACCGTTATCGCAGTGCTGCAATGTGCGCAGCAATTAACTCAGGGCTGAAAACAGATTGGACACACACAGCAGGAGAGAAAACACAATCTCTCTGAGACGCTAACTACACACACACACACACACACGCACACACACACGCACACACATTTTTTCAAACACACAAACACATTCTCCTTCTTTCCATCTCTCCTTCTCTCTCCCCCTCTCTCGCTCCCTCTCCCCCTCTCTCACTCACTCGTTCTCCCTCTCTCTCTCTCTCTCTCTCTCTCTCTCTCTCTCTCTCACTGTCTCTGTCGCTCTTTTTCTGCACGCGTGCGTCTCCGCTGCGGCTGAGATTACCCAGCATGCCGCGCTGCTGCGAGGACAGGAAGGGTCTCCGGTGACACGCTGCTGCTGTCGCTTTCATTTTTTCGCCTCACTGGGGGAACTCGTCAGGATTGTGGGGAAGAGCCGAATCTGACGAGACACCCACCTCGCTTTAACGAGGAATAGAGACGTCAGGCGTCTCCATTCATGTGTTCGCTGTTTTACATCTGCTCACTTCCCACGAGGTTTAAGGAAGACAACAGTTTTAGAATTCAATTCCTACCCGCTGAAGGAAAGTCTCTGCGTGCATATATAATGCATGGCCTTGGCACAGATGTATCATGGAGTAGGTTTGTACATGTGCACACCGCATTCCCAGCGCATGTACTCTACTTATTTTAATTAGATTAGTTGAAATGTTTCATGTGTTTTATGCTGAGATCCATCTAGAAGCTGCCAGATTTAGCTCATTTATGCTGTTGTGATAAAAATGGTGGATGAAATATGAAAGACTGTTTAATAAAAAAAACCATTGATTCTTTCATTTTTTTAATAAAGCTAAAATGCGCCATGTGCTCCTCAGTGTGCAGTATGCTTAAATTGGCTTAGCACAGTGGTTCTTAATCTCGGGGTCTGTGAAACGTTCCAGGGGGTCCACAAGCTCATTAGTTATCAGATAAAATGTAATAAAAAATAAATATAATGCACCAAAAATGTAAAACAAAATTAAATATTGCGTATTATGTTCCCCCAGGAGGGAATCAGAGATCGGGATCCCTTTTGAGGAGAATAATGTTTTTTAATTCCCTCCTTTTGGCACAGAGAGGAAAGGTAACATATCAGACACTTTGAAATATACTTGCATCACACATGAACTCAATCACCACAATCACCTCAATCCACCTACCACAAGTTTTACACATGTATCCCAACCTACTCAAATATAAATTTAAGTGGTTGCATTTAAAATTAAGTACATGCAAGCCATTTTAAAAGATTTTGTCACATCACATATCAAGTGTAGTCAGTGAAGCACAACGTTACTAAGCCATTTCCTCCCGCATTTCAAAAAGAAGTCATCTTAGGCTACATCCCATCAAATGTAGTCTTCTTGGTAGCCTCATTCAACCCAACATCTTTTTAGTATATTGAATGTTTAGTATATTGAAGGCAAGAGGTATTACAATTGCATACACTGCTGCTTTGTTTTATTCGGTTGTTTTATATATATATATATATATAGAGTTGGGTCGGTGGGAGGGGGGTTGTGGAAAAATAACCCACTGACAAAGGGGTCTGGTATCTGAAATGGTTCAAGAACCACTGGCTTAACCTATGCTGTCATGGTAATGAATTTTAAGTTCGGCATCTGTCATTTCCAGAATTGGCAAGCAAGGCTCAACCAGCTCAACTTCAGCGAGACTCAAAATTTCCGCAGCCCGGCCCCAGCACTTGAAAAGAAACCGAAAGCTGCTTTTCGGCTTGCCAATCCGATCCGCTGGCAGTTCCGGTCCGTTCCGAAGCGATTCTTCTCGCAGTGATTGTCAGGGCTGCGGGGAGGACTTCGAGAACGTAGCGAGGAGGTGATGGCTCACTTCAGGGCTCGCTCACCACTCTATTGTGCTGTAAAAGACAGGCTGGAAATGGATGCAGCCCAGGAGCTGAGCCAAAGAATTCCTCGCTTTATTGGCTGTGGCACATTACACATACAGTCTGTGAGAGGACATTTACCAGTCTGTCCGCAAAGGATGAAATTGCACAGACAGATGGGCTACAATTCTCCGGGTTTTGTTTCTGACAGGAATGCTCTTTTTTATGTCAGCTTCTGAATAATTAGAAAATCACAGTGACTCAAAGCTTCATTTTTTTGTATTGAAATTATTCTTAGGCTTTCAAGACAAAAGGTCTTTCTTTCTGTAATCACGCTTTCCTGTGTTTTTGTCTTTGTCTTCTTGGCAACTCTTATGAATACCGCCTGATTTCCCTTAATTTGCAACACTTATTGGTCATAGTCCACAGATGAACTCACCTTCCCTTGCCCTCGGTCTAAGGCCTCACCCAAAATGGCCGCTATGTGCGTATTTCTCACATAACACCTTTTCATCACATTCACTTTGGCATCCGTCATTTGGTACACTTCATCTGTCATCAGACAGGGCTGCAGCTGTATGTAAACTGCTGCCCATGGCTCTGGGTCCTTTGCCGTGCTTAATACCATTTCAAAACCTAACTCATGCATAACCTCCCACAGCATTGAGTGAGACACATTGATGTGACACGTTTACTTCTCATAGAATACAGGTGGACAATCCTTTTTGGTGTTGAAAATAAGTGACAACCAATTTGTCCGCCATACTTCCATGTGAGTAACACACATTTTATGGATTGTCTGAAACATTTTCTTAGTTGCTGGTTTCCTGGCCCTGTGCAATATTGGCGCATTACTCAGGCCTGATCCATAGGTGGGTTTTGGAAAGTAGCTTTAAGTCGCCAGCCATGTGTTTTGGAAGCCTTGTGGTTGCCAGCAGCCTCTGGATTTAAATAAGGAGCCAAATAGCACCACCCCCTCCTCCTGCTTAGGCCCAGGACCAATCACTGGAACTAAAGCCAGAGTCCTGTAGGGATTATTGGGCCCTACATCACAGTTACTGGAACATTGGATTTTCAGCATAGAGCTGTTTAACCACGATAAAAACTTAGTTTTCCCCGATGCTCATGAATTCTTAGCTCTTGGAGATTTGAGTAGGAGTGTTCCTCCAGTAGTATTCCAGCTTTTCCACTGCTGGCCTGGGGTTTCTGGGGGGTTATTTATTTATTTATTTATTTATTTAATCTTCTGTTCACTCATGAAGACTGCTCTCTCCAGTGCCTTTTGGGACTGGGATTGTAAAAAAGTGACATAACATAAATGTGTGTTGGTTGGTTGGTTGGTGTGTTTGCCTGTGTGTGCCTGCATGTAAGTGAGAGCATAAATGTGCAATACTGTGCAATGGAGAGACAGAATATCCTTTCTCTTAAGATCAAGTTCAAAGGTGCTTCAATAGAACGACTGTACAACTTATTGGCAAACTAAGAAATGCATAAAACAATGCCATTGCAAAAAGGAGGAGGAAGTGTACTGTCTCTACTTCTCCTGTCTCACAGTGGCCACATCATTTCTACATTGGCAGCCATGACTTACGTCTGTCTCTGTCTGTTTTCAGCTTCCTTCTCAGTTTGCTTTATTTGTATGACAAATATTTTTATTGTGTATATATGTATCTCCTTCTCTCTGTGTCCCTGTCCTTCCCCCTTTTACTGTCTCACTTCCTCCCTCTCTTAATTCCTCTTTCTCTCCCTCTCATTTTTTCCTCTTTTTCAGAGAATTGGTAAGCATAACAAGAGTTATCCACTGTTGCTCTTTAGATCATGAACACCTGAGACAAAAAAGCCTTAAAAATTTATCAGTATGCTCCATATTCGAGAAGGAAAAAAGGAACAAAGAAGGTTTGTCTCTCTGCCTCACATGAATCCCTCTCTCGTCCTCCCTGTCCTCCAGTGAGCAAACTGCGGGTCGACAAGACCAACCAGAGCCTTTGGTTCGTGGAGGACAGCCGGGTACGGGTCAACTGCTCCATCTCGTCCCAGACCAGCCCGGACTCCTGGCACACTGTCTTGTGGTACGCCCGCAAGGGGGCGGAGCCTGTGGACGGCGCCGAGCTGCTGCTGAAGATCAGCCACAGCTCGGGCTTCGAGTATGGGACGTACGCGGAGGAGGAGCGCCTGAAGAGCCGGGTGCAGTCGGAGCGCCTCTCCCCGCGCCTCTACGGCCTCACGCTGCACCAGGCCGAGACCAGCGACAGCGGCACCTACTACTGCCAGGTGGAGGAGTGGCTGCTGGACCCCGACGGCGCCTGGTATCTGCTGTCCCAGGACTCCTCCGGCTTCACCCAGGTGGTGGTCTCGCAGCCAGGTACGGAGACCCAGCTCTGGAGTCTCACGCAGGGGTGTCGGGGTTAGCTCCGCGGGGCGGCAGGGGCTTGTTTTTCCATGAGATCGTGATGTGGCGAGTTTATTGTCATCACCATGATTGTCATTATCATCTCTGTAGTGCGCCTAACGGATGCCTGTTAGCAGATGGGATAGCTGCGCAAGCCTCAGTCTGTGTACCTGTTCCAAGTCACGTGACATAGTGTTCAGTGTCCTCCCACGGCTTTTCAGACAGTAGCACTCAGCTGGCCTTGTCAATCCGCCCCGCCCACTTGCAGAGTTCAGGTGAGGGAGCAAGCTGCACCTGCTCGTCTGGGTGGAGCAGGTGTCAGTGCTCCTGGCCTCTTTCTGTCAGCAACAAGAGTTTGAGTCTCTGGTGCGGTGCTTAGAGAGAGGGAGGGAGAGAGAGATATCCATGTCACTCTTATTTTAATTGCGCATTAGTCTCGCTGCTCTCTGAGACAAAAAGGAACGAGGTGACCTTTTCTTTCTGCGGTCTGTTGCGCCATGTGTCATCTCTGCGCCATCAGCATGCAGTGTGAAGTCTGGGGGGGGGTGTCTGAGGCATCTGCCTGACTGAAAACAGAGAGGTCAGGGGAGGTGCCTCTGCTGCGCAAAGTGGAGTGCTGTAGATATTTTATTGAGTTACAACGGGCTGTTTCAGAGTTGCCAAGACATCTGCAGTGCCGTTCCAGAAAACATAAGTACCGCATTAAGCAAAAGTGAAAATGTGTAATGCACTGCTACAATAACCACAGTGCTGCACTTATAAAACAATCAAGAATATGACAGTGACATAAATGCAAAAACTATCCACTGTAGAATACAAGTGCCATACAGAAAACCAAGACTTAAAAGCAAGAGTGCAAGAACAGAGTGTACGTTTGTTCCCTCTGGTTAGAAGCCCAGTTCCTCGATCACCGAGGCCCTTTGGGTCGACTTGCTGCCCTTCCTTTCAGGGAAAAATGGTTAATAAATGATAAATCAAATGCAGATTGCAGCAATGTTTTCACACCCACGAGAGACATGGTTATTCTCAGTCCCATATCAGAGAAGTGCCACTAATGAAGAAACGCTTCAGTCCCCTTATTTCTCTGGGGGAATGAGTTCACTTAAGCTGCTAAATTATGCATTTGTCAGGATACCATCCAGAAAAATGTATTTCAAAACAGTCAGCATCATGGGAAATCCTCAAACAGTGACACCTCTCACCCATGGATCATCCTCTTGACATGTGTGACAGATCAAAAATTTATTCTTTTCTGAACCCTTCCTTTTATCTGGACCAAGCCGTAAAAACGAATGCCTCAGCACAGTAATGGGAGCACAGTGCTGTAGGTGGAAATTACGGACCGTAAAACATGGACCAGAGTCTCTGGTTGCAGTTAAACATGTATGAAATACAGGCTTGAGCTACTGTTGACACACTTTGCACATTTAAATCAATTGAATTGGAATTGAATGTCCATGTTCCAGGGTAGAGCAGTGTGGTGTGGGTACAGCAAAGTGGTGTAGTGGTAAGGAGCAGGGTTCATAACCAAAAGGTTTCTGGTTCGATTCCTCACTAGAGCGCTGCTGTTGTAGCCTTGAGCAAGGTATTAACCCACAGCTGCCTCAGTAAATATTCAGCTCTATATATGGATAAAATTGTAACCTACTGTATGTAAGTCGCTCTGAATAAGAGCATCTGCTAAATGGCAGTAATAATGTAATGTCATGAGTTCTGACTGCGTTTTCTCCCTTTTCGCCCTCAGAGGTGCGGCTGCAGGTGGAGGAGGTGGAGTCTAACATCACCGTGCAGGACTCCGGCTCCATCCGGCTGGGCTGCAGCATCCCCTCACAGTCCAGCAAGGACTCGCGCTTCTCCGTGTCCTGGTACGTGGCGCGGGCGGGCGGCGAGGGCGGCGACGGCGCCGAGGGCGGCGAGGAGGCCGAGCGGCAGTGCGTCTTCTCCATCGGGCACGACGCCGTCTTCGGGAACGGGAACTGCAGCCCGGACGAGGCGCCGGGGCCGGACTCGCGGCTGCGCTTCGAGAGGCCCACCTCCGACCTCTACAGCCTGACCATCCAGGGGGCGCGGCCCGCCGACGCCGGGAGCTACTACTGCCACGTGGAGGAGTGGCTGCTGAACCCGCGCAACGCCTGGTACCGCCTCGCCACCAACAACTCCGGCGTCACCATCGTCAACGTGCTGGAGCGAGGTAGGCGACGGCGCCCTTCCTGTCAGCAATGCCCTTTCTGGGGCAGCAGTAGAGCATAGTGGTGAGGAGCAGGACTCCTAACCGAAAGGTTGCTGGTTTGATACCCCGCTGGGGCACTGCTGCTGTACCCCTGGGCAAGGTGCTTAACCCAGAATTGCTTCAGTAAATACCCAGCTCTAAAAATTTGTAACCTACATTTACGTTTACATTTATTCATTTAGCGGACGCTTTTATCCAAAGCTACTTACAAGTGAGGCAGAGGACATCACAAGCAAAAAGGCACATAGGGAGCCAACAATATTAGAAGCACATCATGACCACGTTTCAATTGTTGGCCCGACAAGGTATAAGCTAGCTGGTAGAGATAACCTATGTAAGTCACCTATAACCTATAACCAGAGTAACCTGTGTAAGTCACTCTGGATAAGAGTGTCTGCTAAATGCCAATAATGTAATGTAATGTCACCCTATAAGGTTTGGGCCACAGTGAAAATGGCCATCCACTTTAAAACAGTTAGGACACTCCATTTATCTTAATGCTGTCTGGGCTCTCACAGCTTGGTCAGAATCGTGTCTCACTCTCCCTTTAAGGACTTGTGATTGCTGCACTCGCTGTTGTTTACCGCTTCTGCAGCTGGGTCTGAAAGATGCAACAGCTGACTGTTTGAAATTCAATCACAGTGCGGGTAGCACTGCAGATGATTTCCAGCTCTGGATAGCACTTTATTATCTGACCTCTCTCCCTGTCTAGTTTCATTACACTCCTCTATTCATTAGGCGATTAATCTGGGCAGGCACTTTCATTGATCAAGAGTGGAACACCAGCAGCAGAAGCGTTACATGATGACAAAGCGTAGAAGAAAAGAAATAGGAATTTTATATGCATGAAAGCACTGTTCCACTATTCCCCTTATGTTGACCCCCTAGGTTTGTGTGTACATACCTGAATATGAAGACACTGACTATCATAGCATTCTGAAACAAGACACTGGTTCATCCAGTTGTTAACAGTAGTCTGAGGAAAGCCTGTAAATGAGAAATGCTCATTTTACAGATGTCACCTTAACCCAGTGGTCTCCAACCTTTCTGAACACGGAATTGCTTTTAGAACCTAAATTCAGTAGAAGATCTATGCCTGAAAGTGTTGCTTTCTTACCAACTCACATATTGTAAGAGTGACACCTGCATTTGCACATTGTCCACAAGTGTTTTGATGTCCAGGTGGTAGTCTGAAGCAGGCAGTGTAATGTAATTCATCAAATGAACATCTGTGAGGCGAGTGCGGTATTTCGTCTCGACAGTCCTCATTTGGGGACACCCTGACCTAGCTTCTATCCCATGATCACTACTCTGTCAAGTAGAGATCAAACCCAGTGATAGCTGACAAAGCAAGGGAAGTCGGGACCACTCTGTGCAACAAGTCCTGCAGTGACGCCAACAAAGGCTTCTCTGGTGCTCCATCAGTTGTCGCTGGAACCGGTTTTTCCTATCCAGTACCTCATTCACCAACACTGAGATTTTAAAATGCCCTTTGACTGCTAAAATTTAATCATTTGAATCGTGTTGTTTATAGAAGAAAAAAAAAGCATTTTCACGCATCAATTTGTGATGCCGTTACTCAAGGGCACAATCTGGTGGACAGATGTGGCAAATACTCTTGTGTTTGCAATTAGTGAAGAGAAGTTCATTTTCCTACTCCCCGATGGAAATGATAGGTTTTCACTGTCTTCTTTGATGGCACCGGTTCTTTGCTTGTCATTTTGATAAGCTATTTGGCACTTAAAAACTAATATTAAGGGCTTCCACTCCATGATTGCACTTTGATGATGGCAAGCAAAGTAATTTGATTCGGACAGCAGCAGCATACTTCATTTATAGATAGCAAATTGATTGGTTTGAATATAAATAGTTTCTGACTGGCCTGAGCTTTTTAAATTTTGCTTTTTTCATTTTGTTTCACTCTGTACTTGCAATCAGTGACAGCAGTCTTAACTACTGCAACCTTATAGCAGCCAATGCTCTTCAAAAATAGTTTGACAGAAAATGATGCAGTCAGCTGTTTAAGTCTCCAAGATCGAACAGCCAATCACAATCGAGCAGTGGTTTACGCATTTAAAGTTTTAAAGCTTTGAA
The DNA here is from genome assembly GCA_019176425.1 of Megalops atlanticus. Lineage (NCBI taxonomy): Eukaryota > Metazoa > Chordata > Actinopteri > Elopiformes > Megalopidae > Megalops > Megalops atlanticus. Next base: position 11,906,495 of record CM032889.1, read on the forward strand.
GCTTGTAAACAGAACTGAAAGGTTATATTGCTGAGTCCATCCATTTCAGAGGCCTGAGACACAGCCTAAAATGGAAATGGATGGCACCTCAAGCATTAGCATTTTGTTTTCCTCACCTCCTCTCTTTCTTTCCCTCACATCTCTCTTTCTCTCTCTCTCTCTCTCTCTCTTTCTCTCTCTCTCTCTCTCTCTCTCTCTCTCTCTCTCTCTCTCTCTCTCTTTCTAGCTTCCACGCTGCAGTCGGTCGTCTGCTCCAACGACTCACTCTTCTACTTCGTCTTCTTCTACCCGTTCCCCATCTTCGGCATCCTCCTCATCGCCGTCCTGCTTGTGCGCTACAAGGCCCGCAGCTCCAGCAAGAACCAGGAGGGCAAGAACGGCGCCCCCCTGCTGTGGATCAAAGAGCCGCACCTCAACTACTCCCCCACCTGCCTGGAGCCCCCGGCTCTCAGCCTTCACCCCGGCTCTGTGGAGTAAAGGCGCCCCCCTGTCACGGAGGAAGCCACCAGGAAGGCCTGGGCTTGTCTAAGCGCCCGGCCTGGGCTGTCACCGCTGTGTCAAAGCTGTCAAATCCGTCCACACATCTCCGCCGCCTGTGGCTGGAGCCCTGGGTTGCTTCTCTAATTTACGAGGAGGGCCATATCTGCCAGACTTGCTCTTTTTTTTTTTTTTTTTTTTTTTGGTTAACGTTCGCCATGTGAGCTCTCCCTCGCTGCAACCCTCCCCCAGCCACAAGGCCACCTCTGGTCTGCTTCATGGGTCATCCATGGACAAAAAAAAGATTGTCACTTTGCCAAAATCAACTTCAGATTCTCTTCTTCTCCTTCAATGTAAACTGCTGTTGGATGTCCTTCGAGGTTTAGCGTGAAGTCCGATTCTCTTTCTGGTCGCTTGATGGTTTGTTTCTTTTTTTCTTTTGTATTAATTTGTCACCATTTCGATTATTCGTTCACATTTTTATATCACCGTGACTTTTTCAGTGAACCACAGAATGCACCGTTGGTCTGAGCTATTGGAACACAGACACATGGAAACAATAACAACATAAAGCGCTTGCAGGAAATAAGAAAAAGACTTGCCTGCCTGCATTTAAGCATAATGAGAGGGTTCCTATGTCCGTGTTAAGACTGGAATGTAAATGCTGTTGTTTCAAAGCAGCTGAAGGAAACAAACTGTGGAATGGGCTGGTGGTCTGTGCCAAAGACCCATAGACACTTGGTCAAATGCTTTCACTTTGGATTATCAACCACGGGCAGTCTTGTCAGGCTGAAGGTAACTGCGACATCTGCATTAACTATACTTGACTCCACCGGATAGTGAACACGCATCATGCCTCTGAACTGTACTATTTCAAAACCCAGAATTTGTGGAGACAAGGCAAGAACTTAAACAAAGGCAGGGGTTTGGGTGGATGTTCTGATAAGATTATTAGCTGTAGGTGTGCAGGTGAGTTGTAGGGCTAGGCATCGGGAAAAGAAGAGTTGCTCTTGCTCCATCGTGTTCCTCTTCACTTCTGTAGAGCTGGAACCAGGCTGGCTCATTACTCCCCTTTTCGCTCTGGTACTGGAACCAAGCTGGCTCATCTGCCTTTTCAAATGTAGAGCTGGACCCAGGGTAGCAGGAGTTGGAGCCACAGCTGGCTGACCTGCTGCAGTATGGTTAATTTTTCATTGCATTTCTCACTATCAGAGCATTAGCACATGAGGCCCCTCTGACCGCTACTGTGTACCCAGATTGAGACAACTGCCTCGGCTTTGTCTGCATTCCAAAAAAAAAAAAAAAGCTCCATATTGCGTTTGTCTATCTCTGATGTTTGTGTGTCATTTGCTTTCCCTATTCCATGTTTATCTCTTCAGTTTGTGCTGTCACCAACAAAAACAACATAGTTACACAGCTTGCCAACTCTACCCACAGCTCACTTGTATAGCCAGCATCAGTAACGCTGGCAGACTGAGCCGACATTGGTCTGAATAACACAAAATACAATGGGAGCTAAGAGAGCCAGCATTACAGTGGAAAAGGGGTGTAATGGGCCAGGATGGGGTAGGGGTGGGTGGTGTCAGGGAGGTTAGAGGAAGCGAAAAGGCTTCCTCATCACTGCTGATAATGTGCTGATAATCCTGTCATCTTCTGAGACGGACGGTCCCTAAATATCTCCGAAGCGGATGGAGCTGACGTGCTGGCCCTGTGTCTGCCAACCTGCTGCTGTGTCATCTGTTCCCTTTACCTGGAGAGCAGAAGGCAGAGATTAAATCTCGCCGCAGATTTGGCGTACGGGGTCTGACTAGCATCCTTACCATGGCCAAATGTGCTGAGAAATGTGGTAAGGGGAGGGAGAACCGGTCTTGGTTTTCCGCAGTTGATCAGAATGTGAATGTGATATGACATTTCAGTGCCAATAACGTTTTTCTTTGTTTGCTTTCGTTCCTCTGGAACTGCTCACCACAATCCAGAAAGAGGAAGAATGCATATCAGCTTAAAGACTCCATGGTCTGCAGATCGGACAACCTGCCCCTTTGCCAGTGGTCTATGGGATATGTGAGCACACAAAGGGCCACTTTGTAGTTAAGGTATGGAGGCCCTTCAGAAAGCAAAGGGAAAAAACCTAGGCCATCTGCTTTTGATTTTTTTTTTTTTTTTTGTTTGATATCTGCATAACACTTATTTGCAGTCTTAAAATAAAAATTCTGTATAACAGATGAAATGATTGTCAGACCACATTAGAAATGGAAGCTTAGATATGTATTGGCAAACAGGGCAGAAAACATGTGCCACTTGCCCAGAAAGGACACAGACGGACACTGCCACATGACTGGACAGTAAGACTGTACCAACACAACAGATGCGGCCATGTTGTGCCAGCCTCCCATTAATACAAATACACATTGTATACACCTTTTGACAGTCACAATGTAAGTAGGAAGTTAAATTTGACAATACAGACACTCCAGAATGACATGTAGATGGTTTAGTTGTATTTCATTTACTTACCCCGTACACAGTAATGCATATGGGATGGTCTAGATGACTTCAATCCTTCAGGCACCTGGCCACATGCACCATCTGCTGTCACAAACCTCCACCACATGGTGTACATTATTGTGTTGTGCTCTCAGATAATCAGAAGTGATGACTATAGAGGTTAAAACACTAGATTTTTTTCCAAGCTGCTCAAAGCAACGATCACATCTGAGACAGAGCCAGGAGGCCATGATGGATTGGGTGAATTCAGTCAGTCTAGAGTTTCCTTTTAAAAAAAAAAAAAAAAAAAAATTTTTGGTTCTTTTTAAAATCCATATCTACTATACATACAAGTGGCTATGGTTCTATGAGGGTTAGGTTCCTGCTTCAGCTGGGCCTGTTTGTTCAACAAGCTGGCGTGAGGCATAGAAACAGATCAAATGTAGTTATTTTTTATTTTTATGGTGAAAATACCACAAGCCATTGTTTGCCGTGAGTAATTTGTGACAAAATGTATCAACTTGAAACTATTTATTGAAATGTACTGTAATGCCTAGCTTAGAATATGTAAAACTTCATCGATGGGCAAATCTCTGTGTGGACATCATCTCAACTGAGCGCGGTGAAGCGAATCCATCGCTGTAGACACACGCAGCCAGGACGAGGGAAATGGCTCACGGAGGCGAAAGACGCCATTTCGGTGGGGTTCACGGGCGAGACCACTTTAGGTAGTCTACAGACAGGACTGTTGGAGCCATACTGTAAATGCGTCTGAAGTTAGCTTCACACACCTCAGTGAAAGTCTGCTTTCTGCTGTTTCTTTTCTCTTCTGTCAACATATTATATATATTGCATGGAAAAGCTCGAAACATTTTGATGTTTTGTAGTTTTACATTTGCCTACAGAGGTCTTGCAAGTGTGTCATAGGGGGTTTTGTTTTTGCGGAAACTTGCATCAGCAGTGGTAACTTCTCCATTTCCTTGGCCGTGTGAAGATTCTATGAGTTTTATTGATTCTAATTCCTGTGTGAGATAAGTCACATGGAGTAAGAAATAAAAATGTCCAAAACATATGGATGTTTTCTTTGCGCTGGCTGCCAAACAAAAAAAAAATATGATTGAACTTATGGGTTCCAAACATTATTAATAGTTAATGGTCCTTTATAAGGTCTTTGCCTGCACCAGGGAAATGAAGAGAGAGGCACTGAAGTTTGTTTTTACAGAACAGCTGTTGGTCCAGCTGTACGAAATCACTCTCAGTTGTATGTTGTATTATGCACCCAACTCAGCGTCCTCTGGGGGTTACCATAACGTTTGGAGAACGCAGTGTTGGCTCGTGTACAGGCTTCAATGCTGTTAACATTGTGGTGATGCGTTCAGTTTGGCCATTGTGGTTCTTTTTAAATGTTGTATTTTCTATTGTTTTTAAACTGCATTTGTGCAGAACTCGTGCACTGAATTAAAAAAAAAAGAAGGTCTCAGCTTTTTTATGCTTTTTGGTACTATTTGTGTTCATTTTTTGTTTGTTTTTGTTTATTTTTTTTCAATTGTAGAAGTCAAACCGTGGAAGAAATAAAAGGCAGTTTGGATCACGTTGTTGCAGTAAAAACATAAAAAGAATTGTCTGTATTTTGTTTTTATTTCAGATTCTTCACATCACTGTATACAATGCCTAACCCCACCCCAACAGGGACTTTGGCAGGAAATGTCTCATATGTGTGTATTATAACAATACATATTTTCCTGGTGGCGCTGGATGCAGACTAAATATGCTGTTGCTAGAACTAGACAGGGCTAGACCACTTCCAGAAAAGTGCTCTAAATGGTGGGAGACCATAATGGAGGATAAATGATAGTTAGCCACATGGGTGAGTATAAACATATTGTTTTAGAAATGGAGACAACCTCTTTTCAAATGTCTGCCATATTACAGAAGAAAGGCTTGCGTTTTTTGTCCTTCGACAGAGCTGAGCATCTTTCCTATAGATCATACACCACATGAATGGTACACTATTTTACAATATTTACACTGTGTTGCGTAGTGTAAGAAAAGTTTTCAGTCTGAAAGTTATGGCACAACGCAAACTTGGGGAAACAAACCCGATTTGTGTATATTTGAATCTGCTTCAACAGTGGCATCCTGCACTACAGCGAGCCCAGCTGGCAACCATTCAAGCATTGGTCTTGGTTTACCAATTCTTTTTTAATGCGCAAAAAGAATCTTCTCCTGCAGTGATCAGTCTCTATGCTGTCAGCGGGAAGTACTTCACTAGATTCATTTGTGTTCATTGCCAGTGGAGACGCTTGATGCGTGGTCCTGTGATTGATGGTTAGCGTTAGGGTAATGCAGGTCTGTGTGCATGTGCGCGTGCGTGCACGTGTGTTTCGGTAACTTCCAGGCACCATTTCAGGACACGCTGCTGTGGGGAGCTGGGAGACCTGGGCAGTTCTTCTGGGAGACTTGGAGAGTCCTTCTGCACTGCCAGGCTGTACACTCATCACAGACTGCAGGGATATGATTGCCTGAGGGAGAGCAGCTGTTTAAGGCCACTCGGCTGAAGCTGCTCTTCCATTGCCACTGTCACTGTCAGCACAGATACGAGCCCACTGACTGACTGACTGTTTTTACCGTTTCCAAAGCCCTCTCGGTAGAAGAGCTGAGTGACAGTACAGTGACACTTCTTAACAGCTCATTAGCATCACGCAAAATCATGCAAACTCAAGAAAACCAACAAAAGAATCAGTATTTCAAAACAAAACAACGTGGCATTTCACACAGAATGTTCTTTTAGGGACACGTACACACAAAGGCAGAAGTCTAATTAAGGAATCTAGAAGACTCGCCTGTACTGACTGGGGTGTGAAAGGCAGGTAAGGGCAGCAGAACTAGCTGTAGAAATCCTCCAAGCCTGAGTGTAATGAAGCACAGACATAGAGGAGCAACGCACTGTCAGAATTGGAAGGCAGCTGGAACTCAACACCAAATGAGGTGTGAAAAAGTCTTACGATCTATATAGAGGCAGTCTGAAATGACACGTCCTGAGACAGAACAAGGAGGGGAGAAAACTTCCCTAGCTCTAAACAGCAAACTGATGTCCAAATGGAAATGTGTATTTGGAATAAACCTAGAGCCAAGGTCAGCCTTTCCTGATGTGAAGAACAAAATGCACTTATCTCCTCTTTTGGAGTAAGAACAGGAGATATTTCATCACCGGCGTGCGGCGTAAAGGGAACCCAGTGGGTGAATTTGCGCTTGGACCACGAAAAGCCCAACTTCCACTCGTTGTCATAATTAGCTTCATTTAGCGTGATTGCAGCTCTGCGATCTCCGGCTCCTAATGACCAAGAAGAGGCAGCGTAGTAGTGTGTTCAATTATTAACAACAGAGCTCTTTGACTAAACGAGCCCCCGCTCATCCATAATTCAGCTCTCTACAGAGGGAAAGCGATTAGATGCATGATGAATCCAACTGCCCCTCCGTGGAACCCTGGACTGATGGTCTCTGATGGAATGTGGGGGGTTGGAGCCGTTTAGATTTTTGGAATCCTGATGGAAAGTCCAATTACAGAGCCCGGTGTTTTGGGGTTGTCAAACTGTAAGTTGAGAATTTGCAGTTGGATGTGAATGTGTACACTCGGGGGGGTGTTACAATACCTAACATTAATGATCATTTTGTCTGTGGGGCAATAAAAGGTTCTCCCAATCAGTGCCTCGTAACTAATCTCCCTGCTGTTGCCCTCACAAGAAATTACAGAAGATGATCCGTAGCTACTCGTTTAGCCCTTTGTTTTAACAGACGGGATTGAATTTCATTAAACTTTCAAGCGTTTGATTTACATAGAAGAAAACGTCCTCTTGTGTGGTGGTTTTCCCTCAAGGGTTTCATTCACTCAAAGAAGTGGATTCAGTTCAGCATGTCTTTAATCACAGGAATAAAAAACTGATTGCATGCATTCATTTTCATCTGCGGCGGTCCACCTTTAAAGAGGAAAAACAGCGAATCACACATGTACCAGCTGAACCTCACAAAGAAAGAAAATGTCAATGGAGTGGTGCTAAGGCTCTTGTGAGTCTGTCTAAAGAAAGAGAAAATGTCTGTATCCAAGAAGGTCCACAATGTTTAATCTCATCTACAGGCGTGGAATTGTGTGTCACGAGATCAAAATGTACAGATTTCCGACAGCTAACACCATTTCCTAATTTTTCCTGAATTATTATGATCAATCTTTATGCACAGTTTACATGACTAGTGTAAATGTAAAGACAACGGTTTACTTTAAATGTAAAAGACAGGTTTCCTGTTCTTGGATAGGTTTCATGGCTAATTTTCCCCCAATGCCATAGGTAACATTTTAGAATACAGTGCAGTCATAAATACTAAATAAAGTTTAGTGTGGATTTTTTTCAATATAGCAACTCTAGCTAATACTCTCATAACTCATTTACTAACTAAACATCATTGTAAAATAATATATTGGACTCACCAACTACATTGCAGTTGTTGGTACTTTGTTAACTGTGTATGGCTGAACCATAATGCCAAACTGTTTTTAAAATAATCCCTCTTTCCACTGGCCTTGCCATTTTGGTAAAGTAATGACATTTCAAGTGAATCAATAGTTCACTACCCCCAAAGCTTACAGAGGACAGAAATGAATTTGAAGGTGCCTTAATTGAATGGCTTGTAGAAACACTGAGAGCTATTGACAGTTCAGGGGTGTAAAGTGTCTTGCGGCTCAGGTTCACATACTGTTACATATATTTCGCTATCAGCTTGAATTTACTCATCTCCATTGATTTATCTAGAATAAATTGGGTGTCTGGTGTCAAACTGTTTCTACCAAGAGACTGTAGTCTGCCAGTTAATTCTGGTAATAAGAGGCAACTGATTAAACCAGGTCAGAACCCTGAGCCCTGAAAATAAGAGTCAATTTGTCTGTTGGTCTGTCAACAGACCTGGTGTGTCCTGTAGCGCATCTACAGCACCAGTCAAATGTGACTCCCCTGAAAGCTGAGAATGCTCTCTCATCTTATTGTCCTTTCAAATTAGGAAATCTACCATGGCTTTTTTGCTGTTTTGTTTCTTCAAAAGATACATACTGGTAAATTCAAAATGAATGAAGCATTCAGGGATTACAAAGACAAGCAGACAAGCACTGGTAAGAGAGTAATAAGGTTGTCAGTTCTTTCTGTGTCGTGCCTACAGTATAATTTTCATGCCAATAGAGAATGATTTAAGAATGAGTGGACATAGAGTAATTAGAAGGTAAGCAGCAAGGGAGTAGGGGCTGGCTGTAGAGAAAAAACAGGACAGTCTGTTGTGGGCCAGGGAAGCCTGTACATTGCTCTGCAGGTAGAATCACAGGGTATAACAACATTTTTCCCTCTTTCCAAAACACACATATCCCAGGAAAGAATGCCTTCCAGCAACTCCAGTTTAAAAAGCAACATACTACAGTAGCATTCACTGACTCTTACTTATAGGAGAAATGTGTTTTTGTTTGATTATAAATTGATACTCTCACATGACAATCACAGGGAAATTTGTATTAAAATTAGATTTGTATTAAAAACACTTGAAGCCTTTTCAAAGCTGGAGACGGAAAGTGTCTGTAGAGGTGTGTGATGAGAGAGAATGCTATTTTGAGTCTGGAATGTCAAGCTTTTCCCAAGACATTCTTCTCTGCCTCTGCTTCTGACTGCATCCCCTACCTCCCTGCCTCTAATTACATCCTTAAACCTAACCGAGAAACCTTTCTTTAATTACAGGTTATGTGCACTTAAGTAACCACTAAAAGTCAAGGAATAAATTCCTCTCACAAGTCCATGAAACATGCATGTCAAGTAAATATAGGGCCTCACCTCTAGATGTATTTCCAGCAGTGATTTGACCTCACATGTAAAGCAAACATAAAACGTGAAAGAAAATGCAATGTTGAGCAGGTACCATACAACGGTGGTGGGTTGTCATGGAGACTGTTAGAAGAGCACTTATTTTGGTAGTATCTAAATAAAGCTAAAGAACTCTGATTCAGAACTCTAGGGTGAAATGAAAGAAAACAGCGATGCTGCCTTGCTGTTCTGTAGATGCCTAACTTAAACTATCACTCCTTTTACCCCAATGAACTCAGGTATATGTTTTATTAATAAAGAAACAGAAGAGAGGAGTAAGTGGAGTTAAAGTTTGGCTTCCGGGAGCAGTACCCAACATCATACTAAATTCAGCCGATAAGAGGTTCTGAGTCAAGCTGAAGTCTTGGCACAGATCAGATAAATGTCTTGAATCTCAATTAGGATTAAAGCAAACCTTATTTATCCCAGATTTTTCAATAAATCAATCACAGACAATATTTCACAGAATATATTGAATAATGTTTGAATAATATTCAACAGAAATTGAAAATACCTTAACATTGGCATGTAGTCATTTAGCAGATATTTAATGTAAAGTGATTTACAGGCCCATTATGAGAAGCACCATCAGGTGCAAATAACAAAGAGTAACAGTTAACAGAACAGAGTGAGTAGTAGTACAATTGAAGTTCAGCACATAACAACACTTACATACAAGGCAATGTAGCTGGACAGAGTGCATTAGTAATATGAGATATAGTGCTAAAGACAAAGTTCAGATTTCAAATATGGAGATATGTATAAATGGATATGTATATGGAATAATGTACAGTGAGGATCAGTGTGAGGAGGTGGGTTTTCAGTCTAAAGTTGAAGATCACAAGATACTGCTGTGAAATGAAGGAGCAAGAATGCCATAAATGCAAGATTTTATCATATGTGCAGGTACAAATGTGGTCTAATCTCTCGATATTTAAATAAATATGTCAAGTGTAACTTGGGATAGAATGCAAATTAAACTATATATTAAGGCAGAGGCATGTGTAATTATTTTGCTTGATACTGTTCTGCAGTTTTCAGTGCTTATACAAATACTCCTTGTTGTGATGGCATTATGCAAGGCGCCTGAGGGTCCTGAGCAGTCAGCTTGTATTATTGTGGTGACACACGTTCAGATCTCAGCCAGATACAGATATACAGATACATACTGATTAGATTAATCTCCAACCAAGCATGTTTTATTACACCTTACAGCTTCAACTGTTATCACTCTGGGTAAATTGAATTGATTGATTGATTGATCGTTTAACTTGTTGATTGATTTCCTACATGTGACTGTTGATTCAGTGGTGGAAAAAAACAACCCAAAGAAAACTAGAGAATATTCCTTTAGTGCAATTTCCAATTTGTTTGAACTGTAACTCCTGGAGCAAATCTCCACCTATCTCTGCACTGCACAGATTAGTGCTGCTCTTTGCAGCAGTGTATGTGCTGAACTGGGCCACGCGTGGTTATATAAACATTACTCACACTTGTACTAACCCATCGCCTGGCACACAGCCTCTTGGCTAACCTCTATTACAGCCGGGAGGAGTCCACCCACCAGAGCAAGAGACAGGAAGAAGACCTGCCTCAGACCACAGCAGGCCCATCAGAGATACACACTCCAGAAATGCTCAGGACCACCTGCCACCTTTACCTGTCAATATTACTAGACAGGATAATTACATCCACTTTACAACCTCATATTAAACTGCTCTGTCATTTTAGCAGTGTCTAGGTGGAGTATGGTTAGTGGTTCTGCAATGCATTGTAGGATTGGTGAAACCCAATTTAAGTTTCAAGAGTATTGTGGTTTGGACACCTGGCAGCTGCTTTCCACTACTGGTCTGGTTGTGTTTCCACTGGATTTTCCCTGGACCACCCCAGGAAAACCAAGGCTTGGTAACATAGGCATGGATATTAAACTCACATCAGAGCAGATTGAAGTATCCACTGATAAGTGTAAACCAGGAAGTAGTCATATGCACAAACAGAGATGATTAGTCCCTGTTAGGTATTGTGAGGAAGCTGCCCAATGCTCACAAAACAGAACATAAGGAACAAACTTACAAAAAAAAAAAAATCAATAAAAATGCAAAGCAAACTAACTCAGCCTTGGCCACAAGCACCAAAACCTGCTCACAAGAGTCTCCTATCATCACCCACACACCTGTATTTAATGTGCATCTGATTAGGCAAGTGTGGTCAATTAACCAATGACTGGTTTGACAGGCACAAAGCTAATTAAGATAACAAACAGTTACACAATTGCACTTGATAAAATGATCTCCTACTGGTAGGTCTGAATTAGATTGAAGGCAAAGGGCCCTTGAACATTTAACAATGATCTTCTCAGCTACACTTTATACTCCTCAGCACACTTGCATGTTCGCTCCCACACATGTTTTCACCACAACAAGCACAAAGACACTGCAAACAGTGTGCCAGACCAGTAACATAAAACACACACATAACAGTTTGGCAGGTTGGCCTAATTCTGTTTTAGTATCACTTGTAGTAATAGTAGCCATGTTGTCATGGCAATGCAATAGTTTTGGAAGTCAAAGCAGCAACAAGGAAGCAACTACAGGAGAGACGGCATTTACTTGCTAAACATCAAAACAGACGATGGTGGTTAAAACTGAGAGGATCCACAGCAAATGGAAAATATAAACAAAACCAAACTAAATAACCAGTGCTTAATATTTCCTATATGTCATCTACTGTCACTTAATAAATGAATCTGCACTAGCTGCCTGACCTCAGTACAAATCAGTACTGATTTTGTTTTGTAACCCTGTAATGGAAATGCAACTGTGGCGTAGTGAAACAGAGATGTATGAGCAGCTCTGGCTCTATCCTGGAGTTCATTGCCCTCTATTGGCCTCAGCTGGCCTCTAGCAGTCCTTGCTGTGCACAGGATTAAAGAGGCTAAGAACTTTGTGAGCTTGTCGTACCATGAAAGTGATCATCACCCGTTTCTCTGAACTCTCAGAGGACTGGGGAAGCAGACACTCTCATTCCATACTTCTGCCTTTCTCCTTTACACCGTCTTCATCCAAGTTTCCTTCACCCCCGGGGCTGAAAGTGAATCTTTGCTATGCCCACACAGACAGGAACCTCTGAAAATTGCCACCAGGGCTTAAAATGTGCCAAGAATGAAGCAATAACTGGGAGAGAACAAGCCCAGGGGAATTGTATGCCTATTTAAGGAGAGTTGACTTTCTAATATCAGCATTGAGCCTGCTCCATTTCCCTGCCTCATACAGTGGAGTCTTTTTTTGTCATTAAGCTTGAGGCTGATCAGAAAGGTAATTTGTAATATTATTTCAACTAATTAATGGCTTTATTAATTCATGCACTCTAACTCAATTAAGCCTTTATCCATAGATCAGCTTCTTGCCACTGTTTCATAGGTCAAAACATATCACCAAGGCTCCTTGACTGTATATGACTGAAATCACAGAAGAGCAAGTAAATAGTCATGTTGTTGTGTGGGGTTTCCTGGGAGGTCTGAGGAGACTAGTCAGTGCAGACTCCCCAAAGAACTCCTCCCACACCGCCATTATGGAGTGTGTATAAAAATACAACAATCACAGCTACTTGCATAAATCTTTGCATTCTTGCATTATTGCAAGTATTACATTACTTTTAGTTTGTGCAATTACCAGAATATCTTTTTATTGCCTTTGTGCCAATTTACTGTAATTGCATTTGGACATTTTCAATCAGCAGATTATTTTAAAAGCATATTAGTCCAGTTGATTTGTAGCTCGTGATTTTCTGTAATGATAAACCTATGATATTATTTTTCTGCTTCAATCATATAAATGTTGCAGTAATAGTTCTTGCTTCCACAAAGTGTAATGGCTAATATTTTAGTTCCGTGTTTCTGCACTAATTGAATGTCCTGTCAGAAAAATGAAAGTATGGAGGAGGATGGAAACCTTATATCTCACAGCTCCAGTCTCAAATGACAAAGAATCAGATGGTGATGATGATGAGGATGATGATCACAAATGGTTGAATTATTGCTGTATAATCTCCTTCTGACTAAAGTAATTCCACAATTTTCAGTAATCCATTGTCCCTCACCGTTAAAGTCTGAAATTCAATGTCAGAAATTCAGACTGTATGTCAGCTGCTCTATTTCTAATCTGAAAGCAGATGGATTTAAGATGTGAGAGAGAGAGAGAGAGAGAGAGAGAGAGAGAGAGAGAGAGAGAGAAAAAATGCTTCAAGCAAATGATATCTGGGATAATAGGATTATACGCTATTAAGCCCATATTTGAGAGCAGACCCACACTGAATTATATATACACATAGATTAGTCTATATGCAACACTCTAGAATGTTCAGGAAGTAATGAATAGAATATTCAAAGGCCCCACAGCAACAGAAGCTCCCCCATGATAGCTGAGAGTCTCAGAAGAATCATTTCCCAAAAGCTAAATGTAGCAATGGCAGAAAGCTGATGGAGGAGCCCAAGCAAGGAGAGTGAGTGAAGTGAGGAAGAGAGAAGACAAGCCAGGCTACAGAATTCTGTCCTAATCGAAAAGGATACAGAGTATTTGATCACAAGCCAGCAAAAAGATTATTATAACAAAAAGACCAATAAAGGTCCATAACTTTAACAAGGACCTGTGTAGAACTTAGTTTTATAACATTTTTAAAAATTATTGCATGAAAAATTTTGTATATTGCATATATTCAAGTATTGCATAACATGAGTGAATCATGGAACAAATATATTCAGAGAGGGGCAGTGAGGAGACTAGGTTTATTCCCAAAGGATTTTTGCTAAAAGAGGAGAGTAGAGTATTATTGTACAAGAGAAACAGATGATGAAACAGGAATTAAATCAAAGATCACATTTAGAAAAATCACGTTTAGTCGATCCTAGAGGAGACAAACACACTGCAATCTGTGTCAAGAGCGACTATCCCTAACTATGAATTTCATTTTGTAGTGTTAATTCATTTCCCAGAAATCCCTGAGATGTTCCACTGCGTGGCTCTCCCTGAGTGACGTCAGCTCTTAATTTTTTATCAGCCTGGGAACAAAGTGCTTCTCCAGGCCTCCTGCATTAATGTCCTGTCATGAAAATGTCACCACAAGAGGGAGCTCCAGATAGTGATGCAAAAACAGGAATGCCCTCCTCCCTTTTTTAAAGAAAGTGAAACTTCACATTTCAATCTACAGTGCAAACAAAGATGGCAAAAATCTCCCATCTGTCAGACTCTTCCATTATATTTCCCTGTTGTCTCCTCATTTTATACTAAACAAATATTTGCAGCTGGCAAAAGGTTATGCAGGATTATAAGGGAGCCTTTCCATTGTTACTGTGCTCTCTCTCTCTCTCTCTCTCTCTCTCTCTCTCTCTCTCTCTCTCTCTCTCTCTCTAATCACTTCCACACAAAATGGAGATGGTGAGGTTTTGGTGTTGGTGGTTGCTGGTGCTTGAGGTACAATGCTGTGTGCTCAGTGAGTGATAAAACATGTATTTATTAGATTTTTAGTGGTACATATGTACATCGCATATAATATCTTACAAGTACATATAATTATATTATTATTATTATTATTAACAGGCTGGGTTCACTTTGCAGTGAAACAGTTTACAGTCCAATAACAGAAAGGCTGGGAAGTGAGAAAAAGAGGCAGTGAAAGCAAAGGAAAAAAGCCAGGCAAGGCATCAAAGACTTTTCCCATCAGGGATCTTTGCTTTACTTTGTTGTCTTTCTTCTTTTACTTTGTAATATTTATTCAGTGAATTTGAGATGGGAAGCTGTAGAAGATTTATCTGTTTTATCCTTTGAGTGTGCGCTGTCTCTCTTGCCCTTCTCTCATCAATAAACAGCGGCCCAAGGACAGTGATTTGTGACCTTCTGGTCTTTGTGTCCTGTTCTGGCAAGCTATAAGTATATTTTCAGGAGCATAACCCTGTTCATATGTCTATGGGAAAATAGTTGGTAAAATAAATCCAGTCACACAATTCTGGTGACAACTGGCTCAAATATAATTTTAAAAATGAACACATATGTTGAAGAGAATTACATAAAAGAGGAATGATGTCTTAGCCACAACCCAAAGCAATAAAATATGAATATTCAAATGTGAAGTTTTTAGAGTCGCAGCTGCAGAATATGTAGGGCATGCCATGTAATCTTCCACACAGCTTATGAGGAAACCTGGAATACTTCTGGCACAAGTACATGCGCATACACAACAAATGCTGCCATCCTTGTCGTCATCCTCGGATAACTGCTGTAGACACTTTTATGCAAGACACAACACTGATATAGAGAACTGGAGAATTGATTAAAATGTCAAAGCAGTAGCCTACCAGTGTGATGGTCACCAGTTTGGAATATTAGTGCAGATCATCAATAATCATACATATGTCAGAATGTGTTTAATTTTATATTTCCATGTAATGATGGAAGATGGACTTATTTAGTGATGAATTTGCAACATTTGTTCATTCTAGTTGTAGAATTTGCTCTGTTTTAAGGGTTTCTTATTTGTTATAAAGTTTGCTCATTTGACTTTTTAGGATTCATAAATATTTTAGTTGTAGAATATGCGTGTGGCTGTCCACTTTTGAGTCTGCACTGGTCCCACACTAATGTGGGCATGTTAAACTGGGAATGGTAACATTACAAGAAGCACAAACACTTCACCTTTCAGAGTGCTGGTCATAGCAGGACACAGGATGCAAGAAGTGAGGCTCGGTTTCCTTTATTAGTGCTGGCAGAAGCCCTCTGGGTTTGGGCAAACTGAAGGGTAAAGTTTGTTTAAACCCCGCCCATACTGGGTTATCCTTGGATTCTCATTGGTTAGTGATCATTGACATACACTGCGACTGCGTCTTCCCAGGAAGCGGGCAGCGCATGTATGAAAGAGGGGGCTGTGTTCAAACCTTTACATGACAATGGAGATAGTGCTTTGTGACAGACACGGTAAGTGAAGACTGTTAGTAATTGACTATAGATCCAGCCAGCTGTACGTGTGGTTACTTAATGTCGAGTAGCATGTTGCTAGCTAGTGGTGATGTCACTTCTTATGAATCGAAACTGATGCGTTGCAGTAAGATTGAATTCGCATTAGTTAGCTTGCCACGTTAACTTTGGGCATTTTGATTTCATCAAAAGCGTAGTAGCTAGACAGGACCATTTTGCAGAGACAATATTAGTGTGGCTAAATAGCCAAACTGTAACGTGTTGCGTGTGTAACAACTGTAAAATAAAACGTCTTCTGTTGCAAGCAATGCTGTCTGAATTCCCCGTGTTCGTTATCCAGAGAGCCCATGTTTCCTGAAGACCGGCGTCAGAGATGGGCCGAACAAGGGGAAGAGCTTCTATGTGTGCAGCGCCAGAGAGGGAACGCCGTGCGGATTCACGCAGTCAGCTGAGTATGTGTTTCAGTGGAAAGACGTCACAGTTGCCAGCTTTGGCTGTTTGTAGGGACTAGTAGTCTTGAAAAGCAGGTGTCACATCAAAATCGTTTCCCCTTAGGGTTAGGGTTAGAATGAGTGTAAGGATTAGGGGTTGGGTTAGGCTTTTATTTTTGAAGTGTGTTATGGGTTCACCAGTTTTGATTGGCAGGTGACATGAGATGAGGTTTTGATACCAGGCTGGCAGCTCTCGTTCACATAGTAAGGACAGGTGCCCGTTTTAGTTTGTACCCGAATAAACATGTATGTGATGTATATACTCCTCCACACCTGACCTTGTGTACATGTCCCAGAACTGCCAAATAAATCCATGTTCCCATAAGCACATTTGCTTCTGAGGCAATTTTGATTGGTTCCTGTCTTCAGGCCCTTGTCACACAAGAACCAAAACAGCAGGTAACTTCAGAGAGGACAGGAGCCAAAATGCAGCTATGCAAAAGCAGATTTCCAGTTCCATCACAACCCCCACACCTCCCATTTTTGTTTGATTGAGGGCCCACTTTCCCATGACAATTCAAGCAAAAACAAGAGTTGTGCCGAGATGGAGTGTAGTAAATGACACTCAGCTGAGTCCCACATTATGTTCAGCATCATATAAACAAAATGGATGGTTGTCATTAATTGTTCACTCTGCCGCTATGTAGATATCTAGATGAATAGATTCCATATCTGTGGTACTTATCATGTAGAACACTGTACCTCTGCAACTGAGTGGATCTGGACATATTGCCTTAATGTACTGTGTTCAGAGGCTCACACATTTCAAGAGGGGAAGTCAGTGACGGCAGTGTCAGCTTCATGTGTGCACATAGAGCCTGAGTAAATTTCTAGAATGTACCATACATTCTACTAAGCATAGCAAGTGAGCAGTTGCAGTTGCAGATGTACATATGCATGCAGGACTGTAAGATGGTAACCCCACCCCTCAGCTAGTGATATGCTTCAGCTAATGATAAATTAAATCATCAATTGATAGTACTTTTAAAACATGTGTAGATAAAAAATTACTCATTGCAGCCTGGTAACTGCATGGTCCTGCTGGGTCCTGCGTAGGTAGCTCATGAAGTCATGTATATTTGCAGTATGTCAGTAAGCTTTGTGTAGGTGAACATGCGCACGTTCCCTTCTTCACTCCATGCTAGCAATGACTAACTATGGGGGTGGGGACACCACTTGTTATGTAAAGCACCTGTTAGGCTTCAAGATGAGTGTTGTGTTGAATTGTGTCTATAGCATGGCTGAGTAGGTCTTTCAGCGTAGGCATAGAGCATCATCAATATTACAAAATGTTGCATAAGAGTGCCTCCATAAGTCTTGTAATGCACAAGACTTGTCGTGCCACTTCATTAGATGCAGTGTGTAAGTTGCTCTGGATGAGGATGTCTGTTGTATGTTAATAATTTAATGTCATAATGTATTGAAATGAGAGGCCTGTCTTCACAGATTGAAGTCAAAGTCACTCTCGATAATCAGACATTTACCCTTCTGTTTTGTTTTACATTGCATATGCATTAGGGACATTGACAAGGATTGCAGAAAAGGGATTTAAATAATTTAAATAATCTTAGTGGAGAAGTAGGTTTTTAATGCTCTAGTCAAAGCAGGGCCGTTTTGATGTGTGAGTGTATGGCATTAAGTCTTTGTCACAGCATTGTTGTCGTGCATGTGTTTTCCCAGAATGCCTCCCTCTCACTGCCTACATCACGAAGACTCTCTGGTGGAGCTCCAAGCACTCGTTCAGAGCCAGCAGCAGGGCTGCTACAGGTGTGTGTGTGTGTGTGTGTGCGTGTGAGAGAGAGATAGAGAGAAAGAAAAAAATACTTCAGGCAAATCATATCTAGGGAAAAAAATGACAACAACATTGCCCCTTGTGATGTCTGTCTGTATTATGGTGAAATTATGGGGATATTCTGGTATTTAAGATAATCTTCTCTTTCCCCTCTTGTAGGTTGTATAAACGACCTCTCTCTGCTTTTCTCGTAGGTTATTCTTCCGTTGCGTTTTGGGGAAGAGTGAAGGGAAGAAGTGGTGTGGGAGCGTTCCATGGAAGGGGGTATGCAGACACACGCCTTTCTTCCTGTGGTGGAGCTGGGGGTGGCAGAACCATTCTTGTGTTTCAAGGCCAAGAGTGCTAGGTTCACATCCTGGTTATTTTTTTTGCTCATTCCCCAGCTGTTCATTTCTTCACCAGCCTAATGATTTGCTAATTTTTCTTGATCATGATTCCTCAGAGGTAAAGAAATGTATACAGTTAATTAATTAATTGAACCAGTTAAGTTAAGGGTAACTGGCTTGAAAGTTTAGCATTCTCATCAGCACTCCAAGAACTGAATTCACAGCCCTCCTCTGGACTGAGCAGCTGTCTGATTCAGCAGACAGATGCTATTAGTGAGTATAGTGTGAGCCGTACAGCTTGGGTTTGAAAGTGGCCGTGTCATCTTCCAAAAAAATTGCTTACATATAAGTGTATGAGAGGGTTGAATTCAAGGTTACATAAAGGGGAAAAACATAAACATGCCTGTGTTCAGGCTTTGAAGCTGTATTCATGTTTACAGGCAATGCTCACGTTGTGATGATTTATTCATGCTGTGGTACTGTAATCATGCTGTGATTTAATGTGTTTTTCATGACGTAATAATGCAGTAATGTTCTTTCAGTCATGTTGTGACACCATGTTTATGTTACACCTTGGTCATGGTGTGGTACTGTGGGTCATTCCTGCAGATTGAGGCAAAGGGAAGGGATCCCCCATCAGATGGAGAGTCTCACTGCACCAAGCTCCCACAGGAGAGGAATCCATTTAAGGCCCCAAGCAAAACCGGGCAACTGTCAGAATGGAGGATCCTGCAGGAAGGAGGGAACAGCAGGAGTGAGCAAAAAATGAAGGAGAGAGGAGAGGGGGAGCAAGAAAGCCGAAGAGGAGGCGGGGAGAGGAGAAGTAAAGAAGGAGAGAGGGAAAGAGGGCAAAAAAAGGACGGAGTGAAGCAGAAGGACAGGGAAGGAAAGAGAGAGAGTGGAAGTGGGAAAAGTGAAGAAAGAAAAGAAAAGAAGAGAGAAAGTGATAAGGGAAAGAAGGAGAGTGAACTCAGGGATGGGGGGAGAGGAGAGGGGGAAGGGGAAGAAGGAAAGAGTAGGAGAGGAGAGGAGGGTGGATGTTTGGCAGAGAGCAACGAGGGGAGAGCTAAAGTGTCTGAGTCCTGGAGGACCAGGGAGCTTCCTGCTGGGATGAAGGTAAAGAAGAGGGCATCAGGTGAGGCACAAAACAGCGGAAAAACACCACCTGACAGCGCAGCAGGTAGCATAGAGAGACTTGCGGAGCACGCAGAAAGAGGGAGAGCAGACGGGGGAGAGTCCCAGAAATCATACAGTGCCTCACACCCTAAAGTCCAGGAAGAGGGCAGTGTGGGAGCCCCAAAAGACAAGCACAAAGGTGGACCACACTGCAGTAAAGAGGTTGAAAAGCATGCTGGGAAGGATAAGGACCCAGAAAAGGAAGCTCAGAGCAGGAAGAGTGGGGGCAGCAGATCTGTGGAGAGGAAGGTCATGACCCACAGAGAGTCTGAGAGACCCAGAGAGGCACATGCCGAAAAGAGCAAAGCCCAAACCCTGACAGAAAAAAAACGTGCCGAGGAGGAACATGGGGCACACTGCTCAGAATCTGCGGGGAAGAAAGAGACCCCATTGCCCAGACAGCAGGGCCAGGGTAGTGGCAGCTCCACAAGGGAGAAGCCACTGGAGGTGGGCGAGAGGAGCAAGGAGGATGAGAAAGATGACGATGTTTTGCTGGTCTCCGTCCAGCCCGGAACCAAGCAGACCCCTCCACAGGTGTCTGCCCCCGTGCAGAAGACCCTGACCTCTTTCCCTGGGTTCCAGCCAGCCTCTCGAGTCCAGGCCCAGCAGGACGACCCTGGGAGCCTGCACAGCCAGCTCTCAGCCCAGCTCAAACAGAAGAAGGTACACACCGCGCCAGATCAGCTGACCGACAGACACACCTGTACTGTGTTTTTATATCGCTGTTAAAGAGAAACTCCCCAGCAAGGACAGGGACAGGCTGATCTCTGTACAGTGCTAATAGAAGGGGTAACTGGTCAAAAATATATCAAATAATAGCTTTGGGGGTGTTTTTTTACTCTGAACAGTCTGAAAAGATCATTTGAAAAAGCAGCACTCACACTTTTCTTCTGTTCTGAGTTCTGAAAGTACATGAGAATGGCAGCCGAGGATAAGGTTAATGTGCTTCCTGGTGTTGAGTTTAACCTTTTGTAACCTTTAAGTGACAGTGTTGAAATTGAATTCCTAGGTGCTGCCATGATGTCCTCTTTAGTCTGAGGTAACGGGTTGTTTTAGGACAACATTCTGTGTACATTCTGTGCAGATGCACCCAGCTTTAACATCTGTATCGCTCATCTCATTGTCTGTGTCTACAGCATCAGCAAGCGCACATACCTTTAAAAGTCCATTGATCTGCAGAGTGTTGATGCAGTTGAGTGCCTTACTGCATGACCACTGTGAGCTGAATGTATGTGAACGAATGTTCTCCAGGCAACCCTGTCGGTGGTGAACCTCTCCGCTCTGCCCGATAAGGGCGAGAGGCTGAAGACCCAGGTGAAAGAGCTTGAGGATGCCCTGGAGTCCCTGAGTTTGACAGCTGCATCGGTTGGTGATGCCAACAGCCAAGGTGAGTCAGCCACTAAACCACTTGTTTAGGGTACAAGTGGTCAACCGTGGTCAAGGAGAACTATGTTTTGGGTAGAAAAAAACACCAAACTCTCACTCTTTATTGTTTCAGATAGACCGGGTCAGAGAACCACCAGTCCCATTAGCTAACCAGGGTTATCTATGAACCGCCTAAACCAGGGGTGGGCAACTCCAGTCCTGGAGGGCCATGGTCCTGCTGTTTTTCTTGTTGACCAACTAAATACAATCTCTGATTGGCTGAAGAGCAAGCACACCTGTTTTCAAGGTGAAAATCAACAGGTAACTAAGAGATGAAAACAAAAACCAGCAGGACACTGGCCCTCCAGGACCGGAATTGCCCACCCCTGGCCTAAACACTGGCCACCAAAAGGAGAGATGAACACTCCCTGTGTTCACCTCTTGGTGACTAGGTCCCTATCCCTTGCACTGCTTACCTGAGAAACCCAGAGACACTGCCATTGCGTTGCCTGTTACAGAATCGAACGGTGATGGCAGAGCTGGCAAGGTGGCTGCCCCCATCCCCTCGAACCCTTTCAGCCGTCCCGGTGGCACCATCCTGCTGCCTGACCCTGCCCCCCTCCACACCCAGGTCCGGCAGGGCACTCCCAGCCTCCTGGGGCTCCACCTCGGCCAGGGCCCCTCACAGGCGTATGGAGGTCAGTTACTGTACACTCCACAGCACAAACCTTTTAGACTGTCTGTCGTCAAAGGGGTACCTGCCTGTAATCTGTCACGCTCGCTGTGCCCGGTGTTAGTGGGTGATGGGTGGTGTACTGTATCTCTGTCTCTGTGTGGCAGGAAACCCTCAGAGCCACGCCCTGTACGGGGGCAGGATGACGGAGAGCAGGATGCTGGCTGTGCGAAACGCCACCACCGAGGCCATCGACCACCTGCACCGCTCACTGGAGTCCTGCCCGAGCACGGACACCGAGGCGCCTGACCCCAAAGGCATCAGGGTGAGAGACGCACACACGCACACACACACGCGGGCACACACACACACGCTCTTCCTCAGCAGACTCCATACACGTCATACATGTCATTTCCATACTACTGTATTTCCTTGTATCAAACTATGTAATGACATCGCGGCACCCCTGTTCTCAACTCCCTCCCTCCCAGCTGTAAGAGCTTCAAATACTGATGTTTCACATAAGCTGTGCCTGCCAGGAATGAAGCAGACACGTTCAGTAGTGTTTTACCAGCATGCACTGCTCTAGTTAGAAGTGAAATTATCTCTCCTGGAGTCAGATTACATCAGCAGTGAAATATTGGGCTTGCTCAATTTAACTCACTCTCGCACTACAGGGGAACAGCACAGAGAATGTCATAATGGACATGAATTTGAGTGTGGCTATGCTGTCATGGCAACAATCCTATCGACTTTTGTTATTTGTTATTTTTGTGTTTTTTTTTTGTTTTTTTTTTTTTCCTGGGACAGGTGAGCCTGCTCCCTCATCAGAAGCAGGCACTGGCCTGGCTGCTCTGGAGAGAGACACAGAGACCTTGTGGAGGGATTCTGGGTAATTTTCTTACGCATCATACCTGTTTTCCAAGTCAAGTGTTTTGTCAATGTACAGGTTTTGTGTTTGTGATTATAAACTGCTTTCTTATACAGTGACGTGTTGTCATTTGCAGTTTTAAGTATTGTCAACTGGCAGCACAGCACAAAATGTTGTTCCCAGCTCACATTGCAACACTGTGCCTACCCCTTGTCACACTCTTTCATCACAAGCTATATCCTACATCATGTGCAGTTCTTTAATTCTGAATATTAATATACAGAAGTGTATATTACTGATGTATCTCAATTAAATGAAATGGAATAGAAGACTGCTGTTTATTAGAACAGTAACCGTTTTAGTGGATTTTTGTATCTCACAAGCCCTTGAATGCACAAATGCAAATTACATTGGATTACTATACCCTTCATATAGTATTCATGCAGTGAACATTTTGTGTTGTGACTGTGTCATTTTACATTCTCTGACTGGCCCAAAGCTGTTTTACTAAATCTGTCTGTGGTTTTGTCCTTCCTCCGTGATATCACACTTAAGAGGATAAAGAGCATGTCTCTGTTCTGAAGCAGAGTAGCTGTTGTGTTGTTGGAGGTTCACTAGGTGGCGCACTTACCTATGCAGTGCCTACCCTAGACTAATACAATCCATGCAGGAATTTCACAATATGTTCAGACTCTTGTTTTAATAGGTCAGTTTTTCCTAATGATTTTGAAAATGTTTTTGCTCCTGCCCCCCTCAGCGGATGACATGGGCTTAGGGAAGACTCTGACCATGATAGCTCTGATCCTGGCTCAGAAGAAGAAGAGGGAGGAGAAGGAAGAGGGCTGGATCTCCAAAAACGGTGATGACCTTCACAAACACCCAATACAGCATCTTTCTCATCATCCTACAAAAGTTTTCCAAACTATAGTCCATCCAGCTACTGTATTTGCCATAATGTACACTGGCAGGTTGTTTTTGTGATTGGACAGTAGAATAAACACCTTTGTCAAGTGGAGCTGCGACATTGAACCAATCAGATTTTGGTTACTATGAATTACTGATCAGTTGAAAGTTTATGAGGGCTCCTCGCATGATGCTGGTGATGGGTCTTTCTGTGTGAAAATGAAACAAGTCTCCATGACATTTTAGGCTTTCCTGAAATTCAGTACATATAAAGGTCCTTTGGAGGAAGTTTTGACATTCATATTCATATCTATAATTTGGCTTATCTAAACGTATTATTGAGAAATAATCAATTAAAGTGGGCATTTTTGTATCATTTTGATACTATCCTGAATATTAAATACATGGATTGACTTGAACAAAGCCCCTGTCTGCCATCTCTAGTCTATTGGTTGCATTGCTGGAGTTTAACAGATGACTTTTTTTGCCTCAGTGAGTCAGTGTCCGTATGCTCTGCACTCGACTGAGTCTGCGTCCATGGCCTCCAGGCCTGAGTGAGTCACTACCCCTGTGTTCTAAGCCGTTTTGAGTCAATGTCCGTATGCTCTACACAGACTCAACCCTCATAGACTCCCAGGGCACCCTGATCATCTGCCCCGCCTCCCTCATCCACCACTGGAAGAAGGAGATCGAAAAGCATGTGAAGAGCAGCCGTCTGAGTGTGTACCTGTACCACGGGCCCAACAGGCAGAGGAGCGCACAGCTGTAAGAGCCATCAGCAGGCCTGGAGTTCCTGCGCTGACTGGTAGCAGTCATACACTCACAGACCTCTAACACTGATTCAGCTGTACCATAAGAGTCACTCATAGGCCTGCGCCACCTGTACTAACACACCCATACTACTTTCACACCCACCTGTTTCACTGATACTGTTCCACTGCTACCCTGTCTTACTGACAGTCCCTGTACCACTGATACACCTGATCCACTCATACTCTCCCACTAGCTGCTGATACACTTATACAAGTGGTATGCGCGTACCACATATAACACGATATATTACCAACTGGATCAACTGTATGAATAAAACTGTTCTGCTTCCCTTATCTGTGCAGCTGGTGCCATGTCCTATCTAAGAGTAGCTGCTGCTATGTTGTACATTTACATTTATCCATTTGTCAGAAGCTTTTATCCAAAGCAACTTACGAGTGAGTGTTGTACACATTCAGAACATGCTACATGTTAATACATGTAGCTAAATGGTAGAGGCTGCAATTTTAGGCATTTTCATAGGCTTTTGCAAAGTGTTAACATTTGTGGATTTTTTGTGAGGCCTCTGGTAAAAGGTCAGTGATATATTCAATCTTTGCTCAGTCATATTTGTGTTAAATGTTTCTTTGCATTGTCCAGGCTGGCTGAGCATGATGTGGTGGTGACCACCTACAGCCTGGTGTCCAAAGAGATTCCTGTTGAAAAGGAGGAGGCAGACAAGCCCAGCCAGGACCTGGAGGAAGTGGTACATATACTTATACTTATAATAGTGCTCATGCTAAACCAAGATCTCCTGTAAAACATGTCATTAGTGTTCACACTGTCCAGGAGCATTCTCACTGCCCACCAGGGGCCTGTATTCAGGGGCACTCACACTGCCCCCCAGGAGTTCCAGTGCCTTTGGTTCTGCCCCACAGGTGTCAGATCTGCCCCCGCTCCTTCGTGTCTCCTGGTCCCGAGTGGTTCTGGATGAGGCCCACAACATAAAGAACCCAAAGGTCCAGACCTCCATAGCCGTGTGCAAGCTGAGGGCGCGGGCCCGCTGGGCCGTCACCGGGACCCCCATCCAAAACAACCTGCTGGACATGTACTCCCTACTCAAGTAAGGCCCCGCCCTGCCACGCCCATCACCAAATGGTCAGGAGCTGTCTAGCACTTCGGTTTTGGATTCTGGCATGTCTGAAAATGCTTTGAAAATGAAAATCTTTTCCTGGTTTTGGTTATTCACGCAGGAGAGTTTCTTATGGTCAGCAGCTGTAAAGCATTTGTTCCCTGCCCAATCTCCCTGCCTGGACCCCCTAGTGTTGCTGTCATTATTTGCAGCATTGGGTTGTCTTAAATTTGGTAAAGGACGGTGTTTAGAGTCTGACTGACTATATTTCCAAACACCAGTAGAGACTTTCTGATTTATATTGTGAGTTAATTTAAGGCAGCTTGGCTGCATTCTACTGAGGATTGGGATGGGGTGGAGTATTCAGGGTTCCTTCATTCAGTTTCCTGTGAGTTACCGGTGAAGACAGGTGTGTGTGTGTGTGTGTGTGTGTGTGTGTGTGTGTGTGTGTGTGTGTGTGTGTGTGTGTGTGTGTGTGTGTGTGTGTGTGTGTGTGTGTTTGTGTTTGTGCACACATCCTGTGCTAGTAGTCATAGGAATCCCCTCATTTTTGCAGGTTCCTGAGGTGCTCTCCCTTTGACGAATACAAGCTGTGGAAGGCCCAGGTGGACAATGGCTCCAAGAGGGGTGGAGAGAGACTGAACATCCTGACCCAATCGCTGCTCCTCCGCAGGACCAAGGACCAGCTGGATTCCTCCGGGAAACCTCTGGTAAACCCTCACTGTTACAGTTTTTATGAACTCTGTAGCAGAAACGCTGGTAAAGATGTATTAGTGTAGTATTTGTCAGTGCTCTATTTGAAACCCCTGGTAAAACACATCTGCACAGTCATTTCCAATGACACTGATAGTCTAAAGCACAGATTTTAATTGCCATTTTCTCTGCATGTGCAGCTGGGAAATCAGGAGGTGATTGTATAGTATTTGTCATTGCTACATGAGAAACCCCTGGTTAACACACATTGGAGCATTAAATTGTACTGTACGAGAACCTTCTGGTAAATGTATTGTGTTGCTATACATTGTAGGAAATTCTATGTTTCTTTACTCATTGGCCTTGACTGCTGTATTTTTATGTTGTAGGTTTCCCTGCCTGATCGAACCTGTGAGGTTCACCGATTGAAGCTGTCAGCTGAAGAACAGTCAGTTTATGACGTCCTTTTCGCCCGGTCCAGGTAATGCACATTTTCACCATGTAGCAAGCTGAGGAACTGTTTACAACTGCAGCCCTTTTGCCATGTCTGATACATTTAGAGCAGAGTTCACACCTGCCTCCATTATAATCAGATGGCTTTCATTTTTCTTCCAGGTCAACCCTCCAGTCTTACCTCAAGAGACATGAGGGAGGTGACTCTACAAAGGAGAGCCACACAAATCCTTTTGAGAAAGGTCAGAGGTCAAATGCTGGCTTTCTTGAGTCATCTTGTGTTGTTAGTTCTAGGTGTTATAAACCTCAGTCTGTCAGAAGAATATTCCTGGACCTTCACCAAAAGCTGTATTATCTTTGCTCTTCCAGTTGGATCAGATTAATGATGTTTATAGAGAGATCCAGCAGTGGGTCTTTGTGTTTGAGCAGGTGAATGAGCCATAGCTTTTTGTAGAGTGGTGAGCAGTAGGAGTTTGTGTTTGGGTAGCTTAATGACCAATAGATGTCTGTACAGTGGTGAGCAGTAGTAGTTCATGTTTGGACAGGTTAATGACCTATTGATGTTTATAGAGAGCTGCAGCAGTGAGTCTTTGTGTTTGAGCAGGTGAATGAACCATAGCTGTTTGTACAGTGGTGAGCGGTAGTAGCTTGTGTTCGGGCAGATCATTGAGCAGTAGGCATCTCTCTCCTCTCAGTGGCCCGTGAGTTCGGCATGTCGCAGCCCGACCCCCTGTCCTCCTCCCAGCAGCCCCAGGCCTCCAGCGCCGTGCACATCCTGTCACTGCTGCTGCGGCTCCGGCAGTGCTGCTGTCACCTGTCCTTAATGAAGAAGGTACACACACACACACACACACACACACACACACACACACACACGCACGCACACACATGCTCACACACAGGTGTGGGCGCACTCACGTACACACACACGAGCATATTCATATACATTTTATATACTGGCGAGCATCCTCATTCATCAGTTTACAGAGCATTAGATGTTGCACTGCAGAATACAGAGAACAAATAGCAAGTACAGTATAAATCATAGAGTACAACTTCATAAGGCAACAGAGAGCCATATTATCCCATTAAATGAAAAATGTCAGAGCAGCACCAAGGCATTGCATATTCCCAGGGTTTATGTGGTAAGGTTGAATGTGTGAGACATGTTCAGGTGCTTCGGATCAGTCTGGGTGTGTAGTTTTCGTGGTGTGGCTCAGTGTGACATGTGTCCAACACAGACCCTGGATCAGTCGGAGCTGCAGGGGGACGGGATCGCTCTGTCGCTGGAGGAGCAGCTCAGCGCCATGTCCCTGTCTGAGTCGTCCGGCCCCGAGCCCGAGGCCACCGTGTCCCTGAATGGCAGCCGCTTCCCTTCTCAGCTCTTTGATGACACCCGCGAGAGCACCAAGGTGGAGACCCCCCAAAAAAAACAGACCCCACAAAAGACCCCTCCACCCACCTGAGACAACTTTTAATTTTAACCCCCACATTTGTTCAGTCACCTTGTCATTGTTATTGTTAAATACAGAACAGAGTTGAATATCTTGAATTGTTTGTTCTTTTTTTAGATTTCAGCTGTCCTCCAAGAGCTGAAGGAAATCCGGAAGCATGACTCTCAGAAAAGGTGAACATTTGTAGGAAGAGGCTTATGCCCTAAAGCTATGCATGGTTTTATAAGTCCCACATCTCCAGTTCTCTGTAGCATTCATTTTCTTTCTGATTTATACGAGCAATTAGTATACAACACCTTCAAATTGGTTTTTAAGTTCACATTTAATTAAAGTGTCTGTTCTCTCTGCTATTCTTTAAAATGTCTTGTCTGTGTAACCATGTCTATAGACCAATATCTACAGTAACATCCCACTCTGGCCCATGCTATAGATTAAAATGTCTTGTTGATCTGTGTTTCTGGCTCTGTGCTTGATTAAAACGTCTTCTGTCAGCGTGATCGTGTCCCAGTGGACCAGCATGCTGCACATTGTGGCGGTTCACCTGAAGAAGCTGGGCCTGCAGTTTGCGGTCATCGACGGGTCAGTCAACCCCAAGCGGCGAATGGACCTGGTTGAGGAATTCAACACCAATCCCAAAGGACCACAGGTGCTGTGAGATCTGAGATGAAGGCCCAACCACAAAATGCTGTGAGGTTGTGTTGTGAGAAAGTGTGTGAGAGAGACCTGCAGCAATGGAGGATATGAGATGTATCTGGGTATGCTTGTGTATATGACTGGGAATGCAGGTAACTAGTTGTTCTCTGGCTGATGATAAAAGCTTGGTTCAGATGAAGGTCCACTGTTTCTCAGTTAGCATTGACCTATCACCTCACTATTAAGGTTGGGGACTTTGGGCACTGATACTGCCCTCTCTGCTTGCTTTGCAGTGGTATTAATGAGGCAATGAAGGTACATTTTATAAAAAATGAAGATATTCTGAGCCTCAGTGTTGCTTAAAATTACATTTCTGGTTTGAGTGGTAGCACATTGAATTATACAGCTCCTGTGTATACTTCTGGTTGTTTATAGGTGATGCTGGTATCTCTCTGTGCTGGGGGTGTTGGCATTAACTTAATTGGAGGGAATCACCTCTTCCTCCTGGACATGCACTGGTGAGACACATCCCTCAATGTCTGTTAACACTGTCTCAGTGTACTGCATGTTAATTTCTCCCAAAAAAGACTGTCCTATGGATGGTAATTGCAAAAATGAGAGCAAAACCAATAAGCTGTGAGACTGCAGTGAGTCTGACCTGACAGGCAGTGACTTCTTTTCAGGAATCCAGCACTTGAAGACCAGGCCTGTGACCGCATTTACAGAGTGGGCCAGCGACGTGACGTCACCATACACAGGTGTGTTTTGGGGTGCGAGGTGTCTCTTTTTCAGATGAGGTGGGGGTATGACTAACAGGTGAGGATGAGGTGGGGACACATACATATGTGGAATTATTCAAGCTAAGGCACATGTGAGGGTTGGATATGGTTATGTATATAAAAGATGAAATGTTTCATATTGTGACCCTTTTTTTCTCTCCTGAAGGTTTGTATGTGAAGGTACAGTAGAAGATAAG
The DNA here is from genome assembly GCA_019176425.1 of Megalops atlanticus. Taxonomy (NCBI): domain Eukaryota; kingdom Metazoa; phylum Chordata; class Actinopteri; order Elopiformes; family Megalopidae; genus Megalops; species Megalops atlanticus. Next base: position 11,936,000 of record CM032889.1, read on the forward strand.
ATCTCCTCTCTTCAGGAAAAGAAGAAGGAGCTGGCCACGAAGGTGCTGTCAGGGACCGGGGACTCCTTCACAAAGCTCTCCCTGGCTGACCTCAGGGTCATATTTGGAGTCTGAGGGCCTAGAGGAGGAGATATTCTGCTGCAAAGTGCACAGCACTACAGATTGGTATACTGTTGACATTATTTTACAAATAAAATTATTTGAAATGGTTAACTGTACTTTTTGTATTTTTTATGTCTCTTAAATGTGTATAGGATAACTTATAGAGAGGAGAAAAGCTGCCATAGCAGGTAAAACAGAAAATGGTAAAACAAAGAACAGCTCTAACCTGAGCTTAACTCTGTATTTTCTGCATTCAGGTAAGACCCTGTTAACCTAGCAAGGTCACTGCTGGTGCATTGTGGAGGATCAAAGACATTTCTGGAATACTGCAATCTTGCCCTGAAATTCAAAGTATTCAATCTTGCCCTGAAATCATAATCATATGAAAGGTCATTTAAATTTTATTGTAGAGCAGTTGTAATTTTTAAATTTGCATATAATGTCTTCCTTTCTGTATAGCATTGCTTTTATTGATCTTAAGCATTGCTTTTGATTAAGTGAACCCTTGGAACATTAAATAGAGTGGTATTCGTGTTACAACCTGTTAAAGTCCGGGCACAGTTCCTGCCTTGTCACAGCATGACATTCCTAACCAGAGCAACTGTCATACATTTTGCATTTTATCTGGGTATGGGTAGCTGGGTATTACTGAGGCAGTTCAACAGTTGCCTTTCTCAGGATTCAATCCTGGAGTGCCACCACTACATCCATGGTGCCTGTTTGTTTGCCTGTGTTTGTGTGTGTGTATGTGCATATCAGCATTCCAGTTTGCATACATATTTGGGTGTGACAGATGGCATGCAGATGAAGATCAGTTTCAGTTTCTCCCTTGGATAACAATCAACAATGCTGCTTTTGACTTCTTGCCCATCTTGTTTTATCAGATTGGTTGCTCAGTGACCTTGATGTATTGAATGTTTTGATTGGCATTTAATATGAAATCAATAAATCTTTGTGGCAGGTCAGTTATTGAACCTCTTTAGTGCAGAGTTCACTGTAATAGCAGAAGTGTTTATTCAGAGAGGATACCGAGTCTAAGCATCTAATGAATATACTGTGTTCTCTGCAGGATGGAACCCCTTCAACGAGGAGAAATTATTCTGAAATATGTAAGGGGACTGAAAAACCTGCTTAAAGTAAAAGTCAGTCTGTGTTTGTTTTCAGGTAATACAGCTGTGCTTATAAGGTGAAATAATGAGAGTTGTCATTTGGGACGGAATGGCTGAGCAAGAATGACATTACTTAAATTCAATTGCCATACTGTTCTTCCTATGCTTGTCCCCTTGCTTGTCCCCACCCTCATTAAAGGAAAGTTATGTTCAGTATTTGAATTGACCTGTATCATCTCATCCTAAGAAACAGCAGTTAGAGTCAGTTAATTATGTGGTTACCTATTCAGAAATAGCTGCAGAAGGTCAGACTATACTACACTTACTACCAGTAATGCTACCAGTGTTGTCTGGGTTTGAATACTGTTTCTGTCCTCTTTTGCTTGATTGAGCTTAATTACTGATTTAGTGGGACATTCCTGTTTTTCACTTGAACATTATATAAAATATTGCAGGATATTGATGGAGTTTTAAAGTCCATTAACCAATTCACCAGTAACTACAAAACTTACAAGCTCACAAAAACATACATTCAGCTGTCCCAAAGGCTCCTGTCAAACCCACATCAAAAAGAAAAAGTACAGAATAGTTGGCCACTCTTGAAAACATTGAATGTTGCTGCGCTGCTTTTTCGTTACCTGGAACTGAACTTGAAAAGGTTAGATGTTACCATTCATAATACCTAACCCTATCAAATTCATTGGTATGTTCACTAGTTTCCCTAAACATTCGATGAATGACTTCGATGTTAAAAAGCAACAAACAACATACATCACCCATCCTGGCTTTCCTACACTGGCAGCCTTTGTATTTTTTAAATAAATTGTTAGGTTTTTTAACTTGTTTTTAAAGACTTTCAGCATTCTGAATAAGTAATTAATGAAATACCAGTCTGAAAAAACAGTCTGAAGATCAGAGAAATGTGGACAGGATGTTTTCTATTTTTATTTCCAGATTATCACACTCTATCACACAGTACATCACAAATTTGGTCAAATGCAACTTTCAAGTCTCTAAGTCCCAAACATGTTAAAGAGGGGTTTTCACTGAAACATACTCTAATGGATGGGGTATTTTTATATGGTGAGGTGTCTGAGGGGGTGTTACATTGACACAGGGGAAATAATAACCCTGAGTTCCTTTTTCAGATATTTAGATCCTAACACTGAATGATGCAGTATGGACCCCATACGTATACAAATGATCAGTTTTTTTTCCTGTCCTTTTTCCTTGTCCCGACAGTTCAGATAAAATCCCATCCTTGCAATCTATTATCACACCCTGCCTTACAGTGGTAACTTGAGGAGCCCTGGCCCATGCTACCTCGGCGGGATGAAGCCCATCATGTCTTGCCCATGCAGGCCCTTGATTATTTTGTCTAATGGCATAACCCACACTGGAATTAGCGATATCTCAGCTATGTGGTTCAGCCTGCACTTGGAGCAAGTCCTTTCACTGACTGAGCCACCTGGGCACCCAGCGTCATTGCTAAAGTCTTTGGTATGGTCTGTCTGATCTGGAATTCAACCTCCCATCTGGACTACCTAACTGGTAACCGATCATGTGAGGATAACAATCTCTTTGTCTGTTTCTACTGTTCCAAACATTGGGAAAACTCTCTCAGTGAAGCTGTCATTGAAAGTGAGGAGGTGGCACTTTCTGTCAACATCATAGAAGGAGAGCTGCCCTTCCTCTATATCCAGGTACACCCCCACCCTGGAGGGAATTGACTGAGGGAGTTTACAGACTGGTGTGGTTACAGCCATGAGCGCCCCAAGCTGTAGGTGTAAAGTCCAGTAGCCTGTCTCTGTGTTCAGCGCCATGAAGCCCCTGCGCTCTGCAGATTCCTTCGCCACTCCAATCCTCCATTCTCTCATTCCTTTAACCCCCACCTCCCAGTAACGTCTCCCAGTGGTGAAGCCCTCTGTTCCCAGGACACACCACCACCCATCATACTTATGAGGAGACCTGTGGTATCCGTCTCTGGGGTTGTGTTTACTCTCTATGATAGTGTCCATTTTCACCGTTTTTCCATCTGCAGACACTTTAAGATCTGGATTTGCAGTGTCTGGATCCAGTCTGATGTCAGCTGCAAGCAAATGAAACCATTTACAATGAGGCATTAGTAATGACTATGTAACATTGAACATACAGTACTTTCCCCAAGCATGAAGGAAATTACCATTTACTAGTTGAAAGAAAAGGCTTCTCCATCGATGTTGGCGTAAACAATATATGAGACATGAGTCATAGCACATGGTCTTATCATAGGTCAACTGATAAAATACATCAGTCACAATCAAAACATTTCTTTTTCCCCAGAAAGTGAGACATCATACAGGTGACTGACTTTGACATAAAAGCCACATACCTCTTTCCATACAAATCCATTTCCACACTATGAGAAAACAGAGATCTTGAGTTAGTAGGAGGTTCTTGGAACAAAGTACTATTCAAACAGAAAGCAATGTATAACACAAGAATTACATGTAGATCTAATCTCAGAAAGGAGTTAACTTCCACATGACAGAAAATCCAGGAAGGTGAGAGAATGTTTGAAAAGAAATACATGATGGACATGCAACATATGCATGTTTATGGGAACAAGGAGAGCTTGACAGACCTGAGCTGGGAATGTGCTGGAAAGCAGCTGCAGGGAGAAACAAAGACAAGTGCTTGGTAAATGCATAACATTTTTAACTAAAAGACAAGCTGAGTACTGTTCTAGAATACAGAACAGGGCAAAGACTCACCTTTATTCTTATATTTCCGTATACCTTTGAGCCACAGCTGAGGTACAGAGCCCTGTAAAACAGACAGCTCATTCACTCACACATGTCACTCACAGACCTCAAAGACCTGAAAAAAATATCCGGCAGCCAAAATAAACTTGTAATTAAGCTGTAAGTGCATAGGTCCTGTATAATATGTACACCATACACATTAAAATTATCTAGAAGAAGAATCTGAGGAAGCAAAGAATTACATGCTGTTTTCTAAATCAACTGCTACCCTAACGCTATTCCAGTACCTAACTACAAACCGTAAACCTACAAAGATAACTATAACTTTACAAGTCAATTGTCAATTAGCACTGGCATGGTTCTTGCAAATATACAGAAATTACTTAATCAACTACTTTGTTCTGATGCTTAACTGAACTCCTGAAACTCCTGACTTTCATACTGAAAGTATGAGCATGCATGACTCACATTTATATTAATCCACCCTTTAAGAGACAAAGCCATTAGGCAATAATGAGTAGTGAAGCACAGTCCAGATTAGAATCCAGACTATACAGTAAAGCAGTGTGGCCTGACCTCCTGAGGCTGATCCTGGATCAGGCTCCACATGATGAATTCCAGGACTGGGAGCACGTTTGGAAGCCTGCCTTTCTTCCACTGTTTCTCCAGCTCCTTCAGAACCGCACTCATCTCCTCTCCCGGACATACAGAGTTCTATGGGGAGAAAGGCTTAGATTTAGTTGTACTAATGAAATAGGGGTCAACACAGTTATGCATAGTTTTGAGTGCTACGCATGTATTTTAGCACTGTCTGCTCTCCTCAGACCTCTTGCAGGGACCGGAGACTCCAGGCCCACTTATTCAGGATCAGCTGGGCTTCCTTCAGCTTCTCCTCTTGGGCTGGACTGCAAAGATGTTGAGCCTGCTGCTGTTTCACTGCACTCCTGGCATCTTGTGAGGTATGGTTTGAGCTTTGGCCTACTGGAATCTGTTACAGCATGAGCTTGTCATTCACCGTGAGACTGTAAATATTAAAGGTTTGCTTGCGCTTGTGTATATCCCTACTTTTACTCTATAGTTGTTTGTGTTTGTACATGAAATTTTGCTTCAGCACATCATGGGATATTTCACTTACTCACAGTAGTGCGCATTTATAGCGTTCATTCAAAAATACACATACATGGAAGACAGTGCCTTCACACCTATATATCTACAGTATATTCTGTTTGTACATGTACCTTCCTTAATTTTCTCATGTGCCATGAGAAGACTCCATCACTGTCCTATGGCATAGGCTACATACTTTTTTCTAGATGAAAGTGCATCAATAACACCTTCAGGTACTGTGTATACTGCCTGTAACATTTTTCTTGTTCTCTCTGTGCTGCATGTACTTGCTTTATTTGACCAGTATTGTTTATCTGTATAATGTATACCTGTGCTTTATGTTCTTCTTTTCTCTGTGGGAGGTTCCTCAGTTCCTCAGCCCACTGCAGTATGAAGTGTTGACACTCCTGCAGGCTGCAGCTGTCCTCAGTTACACTTGACACAATTGCACGGCTCTTGTGCTAAGAGGTATGAAGAGAAAGGCTATTATATATATATATATATATATATATATATATACACACACACACACACACACACACACACACACACACACACACACACACACACACACACACACACACACACACACACACACACACACACACACACACACACACACCTACCTGTAAATCAAAGAGAGCAGTGTAGTTGTGTGGTTAAGGGACTTAGCTTGTGACCATATGGTTGCAGGTTTGATTCCCAGGGTGGGGTTTGCACATGAAAAAAGTGTCATACATAAAATGAATGTCTTCAGAAAATACCCAGTTTACAAATGGGTAAATAACCATGTTAGCTGTGTTGACCTGGATGTACCTAAATGTTTCTCATTCTCTTGACCAATGTAGAATATAATACATGTATCAATATTTTCTCTTCTTTGTCCAGTTCTCAGTTTTCTGACCAGACTTTCCCTTATGTTGCTGATGTTTTGTTGTTTATTTATTTATTATTTTTTTGTTTGCTGGTTATTGTCATACCTGAGAGACTCTGTTGAGTTCAAGGGCCAGTTCTCTGAGGATGTGTTTGGACTCATCTAGAGACTGAACTTCTTTCACAGCATGTCTGGAGGCTGACTGGTGGAACGCAGGAATACAGAGCACTCTGAGTGACTGTCACACAAGCAGCATATGATGTCATTCCCTTTTCACTACTTTACAAGACCACCAAATCATGACGGCCCACGCAACAATGCACAGTGCAAATTCATGACCATATATTTGATTGAAACCATGTGAATTAAAAATAGGTCAAATGAAAGGAAAGTGAAAAACATTAGATAAATGTCTGAATTTCTTTTAATTGAAGATGCGTATCTATCAATTCACCAATGATGTGTGGGACATTTGTTGAAAACTTCTGTTTTTTCAGCTTTCAAACACACTGGGATCACATGCAAATTGATCTAAATTTCCCTTTACCTGTGGTAGTATGGCCATCACTTTCTCCTTAATGACATGTACCTGTGGAGAGAGAAATGTGTGATTAATGCCTCTCACAGGCAATATTGAATCTGCACTTAGGTTACTGTGATAATTTCCTCAGTGCCTTTATCACATAATGTTTCAGAAATTTTTCAAACTGTAACCAACTTCTTCCATCACTATGGGCTCCCAGTCATCCACAGCTGGGAGTGACATACTGAACCCAAGCCGTAGGGTTCAGCCAGGGACTTGAAACCTCAGGCAGTTTTAATGACAGAGCAACTCAAAGTTTTTTTTAATGGGTTTGACATCTAATTTTCCTTGTATAGCATTACATTTTCAAAGTATGAAACAACCTTTTTTGACATTTAATCGCTGTTTCAATAGGAGCATCATGGTTTCAGCAGTAACCATGAGGTTGTATATTATAGTTATAAATCATATGGTGGCTTACTTCAAAGAAAAAAAATTCTGTATATATGTAGAATATTCATGTAGAAATAATGGTCAATAAGATTACATTGATTTTAGGTATGATGTTGAAATTTTGTCACATCATTGACCTAGAATACAATGAATATTGGTGGCAAACACACTTCAAAATTCTATATAAAACTGATGCACTTACATACACAGTACACACTCAGAAATACTAGTTTAACTTAACTCAGGAGATTAGGAGGCTACCAAAAAAGGGTTCTTGAACAAATTAGGCAACATACTTTACCGTTGCTTTCTTTCTGTTCATTTACAACTTAAAAATATGATAAAACTCACAAAAAATTTTGTATGTTTTGCTTTAGATTTTTATTGAAAAGGAATGCATTATCAGCATTTACCAGATTCATTTCCGGTTTTATCCAGGGCTGTGAACTAATAACTCTTGGATTTTTTTCTTTTTTCCAACAAGCTCCATAGCTGCCATAACTGAGAGAATCCAATCTGGTTGTCTGGTCTGCAACAACATGAAAACACCTTATGAGAGCCAAAGAGGACAAAAACATTCAAACCCCAACTACAAACCTACTACACCTTTAAATATGCAGTCATGTCTGCATGTTTAAACATGAAAACTTCCAGAATGAAAACACCCAGGAATCCTAGAATTTTGCTGATCTCTGATGAAACCATAAAATGATACATTTGTGGAGCTTCAGCATTTCTGTTACCTGCTTTTACCGCTGTCATGGTCCTCACACTTTCAGGGACAAAAACAGACTCTGGGTGTAAAGGTCCTTCCATTCACACAGAGAGGGGAAAAGCTGAATCTGTCACTATTAAATAGCGAGACTCCTCCTCCATGCCACTCCTTCTCTCCATATAGAAAATGAAAGTTTAAGCCATGAAGCAGATGACATTTTCAACATCTGATAACTGCGAAGTAATTATTTCTGTTGTAGCTCATAAATTGTTGCTCAATCCAAAGATAGTGAAGCATAGTAAAATTTCCTAATTTCAAAACATGAGGTGTGCCAGCTCCAATTCTGTAGTACCCCAGTGTCAGTCAAACTGGCATCACACTCAAAACTGATAATGTGAGTTTTAGGTAGGTGTGGCATGCACTAGATCCTAATCTCCTTACATGTGTATTAACATCATTCTAAGGGTCTGCATCTAGGAAATATTTAAGCAGCTTTGGGGATAGTGGAAAAGTAAAACAGACATCATTTACTTTCATGCATGAAACTGTTAATGCATGAGTTGAATTTGGTAAGATTCTTTTGCATGTGTGTAAGCATGCCATGTCAAGGGATGTTTGGGCATCTTCAGTCTCATTCACCTCATTACTGGTGTTTAAAGGGTAAGATTCTGATAAGTAGCATGTTGTCCTAATCCATGTGCTGAAAGCACAGGGAGGAGGAAAAAAAACATTCAGAGGAGCACATTGGAATAACCCTTTCAGATGGTGCCATGCATTCATAGTCATAGGTAAACCTGCAGGCCCCATATGTGGATCTAAGGCTCATGGGGAGTGGAGCCACTAAGTCAACAAACGGCACTAGAAATCATAACATTTTTACAATTCTGTTGATTAGTTACTACTTTGAAAATATTTCATTTCTGACACCTGCTAGCAAGATATCAGCCACTTGTAGTATACTATCTTTAAGACACTGTTCTCAAGGAATATCACAAGAGGACAGACAATAAATTCACTTTTCACCTTGTGCTTAATGGACTGAAAGAGTCCTACACCAAAAGACTACACATTTATTATTCTTAGAAGAACATCAGTTTGTTACTCTACAACAATGGTTTTTCACTCTGTAGGAACACTGATAATACCATTGAATTGAGAATAGTGTATATGTAAAAGAAATAGAATTAAATTTTTCTTTAAAAAAGTGCATTTATGAGATAAAAGTTTGTATTATTAAACATTACATGGAAAAACAGTATTGGTAAACCTGAAGAGAAAAGCATTTCTCAATGGTTGAACATGTAGATGAGGGCTTCATGAGGTCCACACTGGTCCAGAAATTTAACCACCCCCTTATTCCTGCTCCTCCTTAGCTCAGCTGGCAACTGTTCTTTATCCCAAAATGCAATGCAAGTCTGTCTGCAGTCAGCTGTTCAGCCTTCTGGTCACTATTGGCCAGTGGCTTTATTATGTGAGCATGTTGGTCTCCTCCACAGATGCCTCGCTCTCCATGTCTGACCCCTCTGACCCCTCTCCCTCTTCGCTGAGAGAGTCATCAGCTGTCCTCTTCAACCCTCTCTGCTTCGACAGGGCCGCGGCGTAGCGGATGGTGTAGATGTTCCAGTCACACCTGTACACGGAAATAAAGGAAAGAACAGAAAACAAACAAAAAAAACCACACAGTTATGGATCACCAAGCCTCTACCTTTTTTGAAGTTTTATAAATATGCAGTGACTATTCGTACTCACAGTTTAGACAGATCTTCAAAGTGCCTTTGAATGCTCTTCTGCAGTGACTGAATGATGGGCAGTATTGCTCCTGACCTGTAAACAATTAACCACAGAGACAATGTGTGAAACAGAAGTACTTTGAAGTGCAAGTTCTACGGTCTGGGTTTGATCCCGGCCGTGTCATCAGCCACAGAGGCGGAACAAACTGGGTGGCTGAGATCTCACTGAGCTGTACAGGTGTGGTGCTAGAATCTGACCTGCTCTTGAGCTTCTGTCCATGCAGAGTGAGCAGGCGCTGGGCCCAGGTGAGGTAGAACTGCAGGTGCCCGGAACTCTCCAGTGTTGAGGCCACAAAGCGCAGCAGCTTCTCCACATAAACATCAGGCAGGGACCCGCACACCACTGAGACTGATACAGAATATAACAATTATCACTTACACACTCACCACTGAGACTGGTATACAATATAACAGTCATCACTGTTAGACACTCACAATTGAGACTGGTACACACAATATAACAATCATCTCAGGTGCACACTCACCAATGAGACTGATACATGCAATATATCTCAGTCATTCTCTAACACAAGTACTGAACCTAATTCACACAGTATTATGTCATCTCACTGAGACATGATGTATAAATGATTACGATCAAATTCAGATAGAAAGTTTCACTGATGCATCACATCAACTGTCAGACACTCTCTTGACACATACAATTAAAAAGATTAACCGCATAACTGATCTTCAAATTACAATCATGCATAGCATTCTTTGCTGGGAAATGCCGGTGGTTTCTCAGTTTAAGAGAATTTCTTCCTCATTGGGCGGCTTCCCAGCAACACTCACTCTGATCATGTGGCACAGTTTCCAGCACCTCCTTGGTGAGGGCATTCTCGTTGAGGCGGAAGGCCAGCACGATGGCCGCCGCCCACTCGGCCTGTCTCAGCTGGCGCCGGACGCTGGAGGGAGTCACGTCCAGGTCCAGATCGAAGGGGTCGAACACCAACGCCCCGTCCAGAGAGTAGACCAGCAGGCCCTCTGTGGAGGTCGCGGCCCAGCTGCGCCCTGAGGGCAGAGAGAGGGAGAGTCAGGAAGGAGTCAATCACAGGTACACTCACGCAAATGTATTTATGTAACTGCATAACATGCTTTACATACAGCTACACGTATCTTCACAGTGTGTGTGAGCTCTGCCTCACTTCACTTTACATTACATTATTGGCATTTAGCAGACGCTCTTTTCTAGAGCAACTTACATCGGTTACAATTTTTTACAATGTTATCCATTTATATAGCTGGATCTTGTAAGTCACTTTGGATAAAAGCGCCAAATGAATAAATGCAGATGTAATGTACCACTAGTGAGGATTGTACTAGGTCAACAGTTTGAAGAGACAAACATAAAAAGAAATCTCATCCTCTACTGGCCCTACAGATTCCAGGGCACTGGGACTCACCAGTGGGGGAGAATGACAGGGAGCTGACCCGAATCTCAGGCTTGAAGTGGCGTGAGCTCATGTCCCCTGCAGAGAGGTAGAGGAAACAGAGAGAGGACAGAGGCCGAGGAAGAGAGGACAGAACAAGGACAGGTGTACACATTCCAAAGAAATGGTGAATTGAGAAGAAAGAGGAGGAAATAGAAGGGAAATGACAGAGAAAAAGAGAGAGGGGGACAGACAGAGGATGGGGTGAGAGAGAGAAAGAGAGATGGGTGAATGAGGTCCACTATCTCCCACCTAAATCCACAGCTCTGGTCATCCGTACTCCAGCTCATAGTGGTGCCCTCTGTCTCATGCCCTCCTACCTTTCTTGACCCCCGGCAAACTGAGTGCCACAGTGTCCCCATCCCCCACACCCTCGTCCAACAGGGCCAGACTGCCGAACTCCGTCATCTTCCTCCTGTCCAGGTACTCCTGCACACCAAAGATACATAGCTTAAATAAGATGTTTCAATGATGAAGGCTCTAGAGAGAAGTCAATGCACAGTCCTGTTCAACTTCCAAGCTGAAAGGACCTGAACATCAGTCTGTGAAATCAAACCGCAGAGAAGAGTAAGAGAGTCCCACCTCCATAGCATCCAGCGACAGGTTGCAGGAGATCTCAAACTTCTTCATGAGGATCTGCTCACTGACATTGTAGATGCAGACGAACTTGGACTGGCCGCCAGCGAGGATGCACTGTCCATCCGCAGAGTAGCACAGTGAGGTGAAGGACCTGCACAGAGGCGTCCGAGTTACTGCCCAATTCAGGTGACAATCGCATCACTGAGAAAAAGCAATACAATTATAAATCCTTGCCACACATATTAATTCACACCCATACAGAACAAGATGTTTGACAAATTAAATTCTCCATCTAGAGTCACTGACATCAACCAAGACAAATATCAGCCAAAACAAATGGCTGTGGAGCAACAACAACCAGTTGTCCAACCAAGTCAAATGGTATAACCTCCAATCATAATCATAAGCCTCATGTGCCAAACTATCATCAACAATACATGGAGACCCCATCTTAACTCTGAACCATCCGGTTAGGTGTTCTCCCCTCCTCCAGGGTACTCACTTGCCCTTGGCGGCCTGCTTGGCGGTGATCTTGTCCGTCTCCTTGCGGCCCATCTGCAGGTCGTGCCGCCCGACGATGGAGCCCGTCTGAGCGGCCGTCTGAGGGTTCCAGAAGGAGATCTCCCCGTCCAGCGTGGCCACCGCCAGCTCCTGGCCATCAGGCCGATACGTCACCGCCAGGCCTGCAGGACACCACAGACACCACAAGTCAAGGGGGAGTCATGTACATAACACACAAAACACAAGTCAAGCAAACCATACATAACCTATCAACAACCTATCCACACTGACAGGCAAGGTGTAATCTCCTTATCACATCTTCATGGCTGGCCATGATCATGATGTTGGGCGAAGCTATGGTGTCATTGATGACTTACAAATTTCAACTAATCCATGTATTATGCTATGGATATCAGGTCAATCATTGACAGCACACAATAACTCAACTCATTATGGGGTTCATGAAGCCTCACTTGGGGTTCTTACCGTCGGAGGTGAGGCGCAGCGTCTCCTTGGTCTGCCAGCTGTCCAGCATGTCCCACAGCTTGACGGTCCGGTCCCAGGAAGCGCTGGCCAGAACTGACTGAACCGGGCTGAAGCTCAGGCAGCTCACCGGGCCCTCGTGACCCGCCAGGACCTGTCAATCACAGATACATCAGGGTGGGGCTTAGATACTGTCATCTCCACTCTGACCTCCTCAGATAAGCATGGAGGAGAGACAGGAAAAAGCTAAATACAGGAAATCAGTGTCACAGCTGTGAAACAATTGTTCAAAAAGATACTATATTTGCATTGATATACTTAATACACTAACATCCCCAAATAAATTTGATTTGCACCATAACTGAACTGGACGCTGGCATATGACATACAAGGACAAATACTCAAAAGAGAACACACACAGAGTACACATACACCTCCACATATCATCCAAAACATTTTGACAAAGAATGATTTTCCAAAGTCTGTTGGTGAAAAGGTGTCAGCAGGGTTAAGCCACAAATGTCAAGCCAGTTAAAAGTAGGTGCATGATATGTATCTGAAACACTGGGGTATATGCTAATCCTATGCCTTTGTTATAAAAGATGATTAACAATAACAATAAATATCAAAATAAACAACGTGAGTAATAACATGTACAGTGTAAGACGGGTGTCTGTCAGGTATCTGAAATATAACATAATGTATAAATGTAACTGTAAAGTCCCCCCGCCCTCACCTCCAGCAGGCGGCCGGTCTGCATGGACCACAGGAAGATCTCGAAGGAGTCCTGAGCCCCCGCGCTGACCAGCTCCCCGCTGCAGTCCAACGCCAGACAGGAGAACTGAGCCGGCCGCGGGGACGTGAAGGTGCGGAAGTTACGGTACCTGGAGGAACACAGCACGTCCACAGCTGAAAGCAGCCCCACATGCACCAGCCTCTTACATTCATACAGTTTATTACATACTCATTGGCTTTTTCATAACCTTGAAATGAACTAAACTGACCACAAATATTTATGTATGCACATATGTAAACATATACATAAGTATGTAATGGAATTGTAGTTGATTTGTTAATCAAGGCTGCAGTTTAGAGCAGTGGTTAGAGCTTTTGACTTGTTATAATAGAACAGCACATTTGGGACAACATTGCTGTATCACTGGGCACAACAGCAGAACCTAAACGACTTTAGTAAATACCTGAAAGGATAAATGGATAATGTATGAATATTTGGATGAATTTCTGCCAAGCAAATAAGTTGCATAATGTCATTCAAGTAGAACAGGTAATGCAGGTAAGGGCTCTGCACTCTCTCACCTATATAATGAGAAACACTGAACTCCGTCAACTGTAAAGACACTTTGTACTTTCTCATCTCTCGCTGTACTCTCTCACCTGTGCAGGTCGAAGGCTCTCACAGTGCCATCCAGGGAGGCGCTCACAATGACGAAGCCGCTAGAGGTGAAGGCGACACCCGTGATGCAGCTTGTATGCTCCGAGAATGTGACGAAGCAGAGGCCACTGTTTGTGTTCCACACCTTCACCTGAAAAACCGAACCTCTGTTTCAATACCTTCACCCATAACAGAGTTCCTGTCATTCACCTCACACAGAGAGCCTTTCAGTAACAGTAACATAATGGGGTAGAGGGTAGTACAGTAGTAGGAGCATTAGGGATAAGGGCATTTGCTAGACTAAAATAAACACAAAGGTCCAGCCCAATAGCACACCTCATAGCACCTACGCCCCAGACGAAAGACAGCTAATTTAAACAGACCGGGAAAAGAAGACAGAATCTGGCTGACATGGACCCTCACCTTCCCATCATCCCCTCCTGTGGCGATGTACTGCCCATCAGGGGAGTAGGACAGGGTGGCCATATTGTTGAAGTGGCCCTGCTGCTTGAATACATAGGATTCACTTTGCCACTCCCAAACCAGCAGCTGGCCCAGACCTGGGAGACAATGTAGACACAAAATTTCACTATATAACACAGACACACAACATCCCGTACAACATCCCGCACAATATACTACACACCATTACACCATTCTAAACAGTATGCTGTATATCATACACAAAACATTCCATACAACATTAAACATACTAGACAATATTCAAACTGCTACCAATCCGCACTGGAAGCTAACCTACATCTGAGATACAAAAATGTTCACATGACACACCAGTGCAACAGCAGTGTTCATCCCTGCAATCAACCCTGTAACCCTGGGGTTGGGTCCAGTTCCTTAACCATCGTGGCACAGATCCATATCTACATGCTGCAGCTGCAGTTTCCCAGCATGCAGCACTTCAGAGGAACACTCCCTCAGGTTGCACACAGTACCTGAACACCCGAAGCCTATCCAGTCCCCTGTGCTGTTGATGGAAATGGAAGCGATCCTCTGGTCAGAAATGCTGAAAAACAAAAAAAATCCACGTAAATATGTATCGACTGACCCTGTATCAGTCTGTGTTCATTATACAACATATCTCCACTCCATTCCTGCAAGGCAGGCCCTGCTCCCTGCAAGGCTGTGAGGCAGTGTGTGTGTACATGCAGACACACCTTTGTTCTTATTGCACTGGGATACACATGTAATGTATTTCACCAATTCAGCCTTGAAAATCTCTGAATAAAAATACCTGCTGAACAAATGAACACAAAAATAAATGAAGACACCAGATGAGACGGCCCACTCCTGTCTTTAGCCCTTTTGAATGGGATGCAAGACAGCAGTTATCAATCAACTGTTGATCACTGATCTGGATGGAGTAGGAGAGAGGGAATGCTGGGAGCTGTGGGAGTGGGCAGTGCTGAACTCTCACCTGAGGGAGTGGATCAGGCTGAACTCGGGGAGCTCGTGCAGGTGGAATATTCCGGAGGCGAAGCCCGTCACCAGCAGGTGCGTCTTCTTGTGGAACGCTGCGGCCGTCAGGTTATTGAAGTCGCCCTCCTTGTTGAAGAAGTGCCTGTCCACGCAAAACCGATTAGCTAAAACCTCTCTGAACCCGCGCACCTCATCAAAACCATTCAGCATCATTCACCGCATGTTTGGCACAAGGGTACATTTCACCAGAGAAATCCCAAGTCTGTGTAGCTGAGGCAGCTCTCATGCATCAGAACTCCACTGGAGACACAACTGGACAACCTGAGGTGGACTGAGTGCCTGTGGAGTGCTACCTACTTGCCCCGCCGCCTGTATCGGACGATCTTGGTGCCCTCCTGCTGCCTGTTCTCGTCCGCCTTCCCCCGGATGACCTCGCCCTGAGGCTCTCCTTCTTCCCCTGCTCCTCTCTCCTCCTCCTCCTCCTCTCCACCTTCTGTCTGTGGCCCCTTCTCCTGGGCCTTGCTCTGCTCCTTAGGGCCCCGCGGCACCAGACCGTCCAGCTCAGTGTCACACTCCCAGACGCACAGGGTGCCGTCCTGACTCACTGTGTACAGCTGCAAACCAAACACAGCCCGTCTCTGTTACATACGCATGCACAGATGCACACACAGGCATGCACAGGGTCTCCCATCTTAAATTACACCCAGATCAAACACACCCACACGCTTGTTACATACACACACACAGGGCTCTGTCTCTGTACAGCGACAAGCCAAAAACACAGACACTCTCTAACACAGAACGGAATCTTGTGTGTGTCCATATATGACTCTGATACACATGGACGATCAGTAAAATGGTCGATAATCGTGTTATGTCTTAGCTCAAAAACAGAGGCAGAAATTATAGCGATCAAAAAGACTAATAGCTCCCTCTGCTGGCCACTCACATCCAGACTGTCCTGCTCAAAGAAGCAGCCGACGATGACGTCCTTGTGTCCCCCCAGGCAGTAGTACACAAGGTTGACCCAGCGCTCCGCCCCAAATACCCAGGTGGTCATGTCTTTACTGCCAACCACAAAGCACCTGTGGTGGATAAGACAGCAGTGTTACAGAAGGGAAGGCTGCCACTGTTAGCTGCAGCCTCTATAATCTCTGGAAAGCATTGTTATGCAAAATCTCTGTGGTACAAATATTACATCATCATTACATCATTGTCATTTAGCAGATGCTCTTACCCAGAGTGAATTACATAGGATACAATTTTTACATGTTATCCATTTATACAGACTCATTTGCTAACAAGGGCAGAGGCAATTACAATACTGTAATGCTACAGCAATGCAGTAACAGCTATGAGGCAGCCAATCATTCCTGTACAGTTTACCTCCCCCATTTCAAAAGCTATTGTTGTTGTAATTTTGCAGACATTTTGCTGTGGAAATGCTGTGCTGACCGGTCACTCACTTGGAGTCGTCAGTCCAGTCGATGCAGGTCGTCTCATCATACGGGCCGTAATAGCTTTTGTCCAAAGCGAAGGCATTGAACTCCCTCTTCCTCCCAGGGGCATGGTACATTAGAGCCACGTTCTCCTTCGTCACCACAAATTTCCTAAAGAAATCAATCACACTTACTACGGCGAAAAAAATATTCAGGCCTTCCAATTTCAACAGAAGGATATAAAGGCGAGGTTAGCCACTGTCGGCAGATTCACAAATACTGCACTTATATAGACTGTGCCTGTCTGTTGGGTGTATGATGTACAGTTTGTGTATGTGTGCATGTGGTTGAGACCCACCTGCCATCGGGAGAGAAGCGGACACTGTGGACAGGCTTGTGGAAATGGTAGTGATGCAGCACCGCCCGAGTGACCACACTTACCAACAGCGCAGCACCATCTGAAACACACAGTTTCAGAGTACTGCAGAATACAACAGACCTCACAGACAGCATTATACACCGCACCTCACACATAGATACATACATTATCACAACCAAAGTATCTATCACAGCAATGCAACACTTCCAGCAATAAAAGTAGAGCATTTGCTGACAATCAAAATCTGGCTCTCAAGCTTGTATTTATAGTGGGCACCGTTACATTTATAGAGACTTAGAAACGCAGATGAGCATAAATCAAAAAGCCCGACGTTCTACAGGGTGTTGCAGTCCATCTTACCTTCATCTACCAGTATGGCCAAGTTTCCATCGGGAGAGAGACCCACGCTGGTGATATTTTTGGTGGTAGACACTGGCAGCGTCTCGGACTTGTTGCTACTCGATAAAGACAGGAACAGTGTGATTAATAACCGCCATGTACGTGCAAGACCCTGTAACTACAGTGCGCAGAAACGCACTGTCACCTTTGCAAAATCAGAGCTCTAGATTCTGAATCCCCGAGGATGCACAAATCTGGGTAGCTGTCTTAGGGAAAGGTTAAGACAACTCTTTGCACTGAACTACGGTGGAGAACAGATTTGGATAAGTCAGGTCGAACATCAAGTTCGCTGTATCACTAGTAAGATAAAAAAAAGCAGTGTTGGTGCTTCACCCTTATGACAAGACCCTAATTGAGAAAAAGTGTCATGCTTAGAGAATACTATTTTAACCCATAAAAAGCAAACCAGTAACTGGCTTACTAGTACGTTGAACAAGGCACACTCACTTTTTCAGGTCGAAGACAGAGATGCGGTTACCCACAGGGCTGATCACAGAGTTGCCATCCTTTGAGAAACTCAGATTTCCATGTCGATACACCGTCCCCAACAAATTGGAAAACTAGAAACGACAGTAAAACACAGTAAGCAACGTAAACATGAGCTCTAACTATATGGGTAGCTACAATGCGGCTGTAAAGCTACCTAGCTAACTAGGACATCTAAAAATTGCTTGCCACTTTTAAAACGACATCATGACATTCATTGGCTTTCCAAAACGCTAGTCCCCTAACTGACGTATCTAGATGTATCTTTCTGACCACCAACTCATCAGATCTCGCATATTAGCCAGCTAACTAACAGTTGGTTGGAAGCGTGTAGACACCTAGGCAGTTAGCTAGCTAACTGCCCGACTGCAGAACACATCATCGCTATACTTATTTAAGTAAGTAGACCATGCTATCTCGTTTGCCATCTTCTTACCCTGTATGCGAACTTCATTGTGGACACAGCTTCTTGGAACTATGCAGATTTAAATCATCATAGACTAAAATACCATTAAGCTATACCCCTATGAACTAAAAGTGCTCACTCGCACATGTAGGCAGCGTGAGAGGATGTTTATTGCCTTATCATTCCGGGTTGTAGAACTTGCAAGAGGTGGCATGAGAAACTAGTGCGCCCACTGGTGGTTCGGAGTAACACCACAAGTGTTGAGACCAAAAAAAAACCGTGGACCGAAATTTCCCCATCGTTCGAACATCGATGTTTATAAATCTGAATTTTCGCATCTAGTTTTCATCAAGGGCTGTAGTCACGTGGTAGAATCTTTCCAGTTACCTTTTATGACCTCAGTATAAGTATTTTAACTATGACTATGTATTATTTCATAGTATAAGTTATAATTATAAGTTGGCCAAATGTTGTTTAGTACATGCTCCTTTAGTACACTTCCTTATACTCGTATCATGAAACTACCTTATACTCGAACAGTCATTTAGGTCATTGAAAAAATACCTTGAAGACTTTTTCATGCCTCACACTGGATTTTTTTGTTGAAAATTTCACTGTGTAAGCATATCATGTATTATTTTAAGCGTCTAAACAAGCGTCTAAACTATCATATAAATCTTACATTTTATCCCTTGACTTCAGTTAACACATGAACCTCAACTCCTGTTGTTGCCTATTGTAATGAGTTCAGTGAAACAGTGGAAGAAAACACACAAACACAAACAATTTTAAAACATAGGTATATTTTCAACTGTATAATGCATACATATTCTTTTAATTTAAATAATTACACAATGAATACAATCTCAGGTGCATGTAACCTAATGGAACAGTTTACAAAACAATTCAAAAATAATAGTTTACTGAATAGTTCTCCCCAATCATTTCAAAAGTTGTTATGTTTCAGTGGAAAGTCACATAGGCTTCTTTTCCAGCCCACCAGGAAGGCGAATCATTAAATAAGAGAACAATTAAAAAAAAAAAAATCAAGAAGGATTACACAGTATGCACTGAGTCTACTCATTTCCCCTTTTCAAAGCATCCAGGTTCAGATCAGTCACACCCATACAGTGCTAAGACCACAATTTTTCAAGTACAAATGGAGAACCCTTTCCAGAAAAAATACATACAGTACATAATATCTGTGGATGGGTTTTAAGAAAAAAAAAAACATTTCAAACCGGTTGCTTAAGGATTAAGATTGACTGCAGTGAGATCTAACACTAAGGATACCTTTAGAAAGTTTGTATAAAAATGGAAGGGGGAGGGGCTTACTATCACAGCAGTGAGACATCTTCATAAATTCAAACCATTCATAATCCCTGGTGTAGTCAGTGACACAGCTGCAAGGAACATGTGCATATGGCCTGTGGACAAACATCCCTCATAAACCCCTTATACATCACAGACTTTGAAGGGTCTCACACTCTCCCTGCGCAACACATGGACGCTTAGCTACTCAGCGACCAACCTGGACCCTCAGACTGTCACTACACTATACCATCCACTCCTTCATTCATAACCACCCGTTCCCACACACTGCTCTCCACTAATTCACAACACTATACCACCCATTCCTCCACCTGCATACTACACTGTAACACTCAATCCTCTCCATTCATAAACTATGCTACACCACCCCCTCCTTGATCCATACACTACACCACACATACACTCCCTCATCTTACATGACATTATACAAAACATACAGCATTTTACATACACTACAGTAAACCTCATTCTCCCATCTCTACTTTACAATAGTCACACCAAAACACACACTCCCTCATCACAAAACTACACTACAGTACACTGCTTACTCCCACATCGCTGTACTAAACTACACTACTCTTCTTCATCACTACCCTACTTCACAAAATACTACAGTACATTATTTCTCTGCTCCTCAAAACAATTCAGTAAGACGCCCCTATTACAAGCAACTAACATAGCCTATACGTAATCCATTTGTACAGATGGATATTTACCAAAGCTTTGGGATACAAGTCTGTCTACTTAACTACAGTGCCACTCCAAATACACTCACAACCACTGCAGCCTTTCACTCATCACACAGACACACAGACAGGACTAATCGCAGCCATGATCCTTCATTCACTGACTACAGCAGGAGAGATCTAGCCAGGGCCTCCCAGGGGTGCTAACGCTCAGTCAGCATAAAGAGCTACACGAATACATTCTCAGAACATTAAGACCTGGTGGGCTGGAAAAGAGAGCTGCCAGTCAGCACTTCCTCAAAGTGACTCTCACACTCCAGCGGAGAAAAACCGTGTTCCTTTTTTCTTAAATTAACTCACTTGTTGACCCAAACTGTCCATTTTTGGTGAAACCTATACAGAGAGTACAGTGATTCCTTTTCTCAACTCTTTAAATAATATCTATGTATATAACAGTATGTACAGTGACCGGGGGAGCTTTCACAGCAGGGCTTGGCATGGTGGAGGGGTGATGGCAGGACAGGGGGGCCACGTAGAAGTTGATTGCCTCCATCAGACACTGTGAGGCGTTACAGCAGGACTGAAACACGTGGCCCATTCCTGTCGCACGGTCACGGGCGTGTCCTCTCTCCCTCCGCCAGTCAACAGGGCTTGCAGACAAGCGTCCGGTCTCGCCTTCACATACTTGCTCACACACTCGTCTGCAGTGTGTGTGTGTGTGTGTGTGTGTGTGTATGTGTGTGTCTGTGTGTGTGTGTGTGCACGCATTTCATACGGCACATGTTGGGAAAGACATCTGAATTTGACTTTCTTCCTCTCTGAAGGGGTTCCAGCCAACCAGGGGGCAAGGAGGAAGGCGGCACAGCAGCAGTGCATCCTGGGACAGGTAAGAGATGCTCTGTGTCCATGGAAAGAGGGAGCCGATCGGGAAGCGAGCTACAGTCTGACGGACGCTCCCCCGTCCTTCCCCGTCACAAAGGGCAAGGCAACCAGGGAGCAGCACGGAACAGAGGAATACGGGAGGAGAATGAATAAAGCGAGTTGAAAAATCGGGGGGGGGAAAAAAAGAAAAACGACAGCAGATGGGATCTCAGGCTCCAGCGACGTCCGCGGCGCGCGGGGGCCCGCCGAGCGACCGGAGCCCGACCCGCGAGCCCGGAGGGGAGATCCGCCCCCGCCCAGGGGCCAGGGCCCGGGCCGGGGGGCCGGCCCACGGGGGTCATGTGACATTGACCTCCAGCACGTGATCGTCCGTGCTGGGCAGCACCAGCACCTGCCGGCCCAGGCCGCTGTTGAAGACCTGGCCGGGGCCGAAGGGCTCCAGGCGGGGCATGGGCAGGCCCCGCTGCTGCTCGGCCCCGCCCAGGGAGTGCACGCTGCCGCGGCTGCGGATGCTGCTGCTGTCTGCCGCCTGCTCGTCCAGCAGCGAGATGCTGTCGTTCTCCAAACAGCTGTCTGTGAGGGAGAGGAGGGCAGCGTGAGTCAGGGACAGCACTGTGGAGCAGGGGCCAGAGGGTTGCCAGGTTGAATCTCAACCGCAAGCCCACCACTTGTGAGGAAACAGATAAGACTACCTGAAATGTGGTGCAGTAGTACCAGATTCACAGGGACAGTACAAGTGAATTATGAGTGTGTGGTGTGGAGTAATTTGTCTAATAAGCAGAGATCAGCTCTAACAGGCAGAGTACTGTGGCGTCAGTGGAACTCGGCCTCACCTGTGTCGGGCTGGATGGCGGGCGTGGCGTAGTGGGGCAGGTACTTGAAGAGCTTGATGTTGGGGAAAGGCAAGTTCCCCGCAAACAGGGGCATCACCTCCATTTTGACCTTGTGCGTGGCGCCGGCCGCCACGGGCATGGAGACAAGTCCCGAGCTCTTCCCACACACCGCCCAGTTACTGCTGTTATCCACCACTGTGGAGAACACGCCCGTTAAACACACACAAAGACACACATACTCGCTTGCGCTGTTAATGACTGCACTGAAGTAGCCAGAGGCACTCACTAACCTTCATACATGATCTTCGTGGTGTAGAGGCCCCCGCTCTCCGTGAGCGCCACGTCCTCCCGCTCCGCCTCGCCCAGCTCCGCCAGCCGCGTGATGGACACCTCCAGCCCACAGAGGGCGCCGGTGTGACAGTGCTGCGCTCCGGACAAGGGCATGATCTCCGCTCTCACGTAGTACAGTGTCTGCATGTGTGAGGGGAGGGATATCAGTCAACAATCACTGCTCTACCACTAAGCTGGAGGAGGGCTGTGTATTCTGGTGAAGACGGTGGTTAAAACAGCACTAGTTTCCATGCAGAACAGCAGTTAGAGAGCTGTGCTTTGATGTGGAGCAGAGGTTTAAGAAGCTGTTTAAGAAAAGGTTTTTGAAGGTTTCATCTTATTCTCCAATCTGGAATCTGAGAGCTGACACTGACTGAAACATACATTTGTGTCAGACCAATGTACCATAGTGAGCGACAGGTGAGAGCAGTCTTGTATTCTGCCCCATTAAAAAAAAGGGACAAAAACTGTAAACATGTGTCTGTGAAACAGGAGCAGCCATAGTGCACTCTGAGTAGTCTGAAAGCAGACGGGTCAGTTTCCAAATGACCAGAGGGCACTCCGGTGCCATGTGACTGAATGCACAAACACACCCTTCCCCCGAGTTACTCCAAATAAAGCTGGCCTTTAAGATGAAGTTAAAAGCCCAGCAACAGAAAGGAGCACTGCGTAAGGCTGTAATGAAAGAAAGTGGCTGCACAGGTTTACCCTAACAGTGGTGTGTTCCTAAAACCCCCCCGGATGATGTGTGTGACGCTGAGTCGGGGAGCACAGGAGAGGCTGCTATACTCACAGACACATTCTCCAGCTGGAACTCGTATCGGTACGGCTGGCAGACGGAGCTCTTTGTGCCCGCGGGCGAGAAGCTGACAGAGAACGCGCACTGCAGGCAGGCTGGCGGGTCTTTGGTCCACTTCATCTCCCACACGCAGAAGAGGGACTGGTTACTGTACAGCAGCTAAAGAGGGGAACACAGTGTCACACACATCACATCCCCCACACATTGCTACAGACCGCATACATCAGTGGCAGAGAACACAACATGTTGTCATATACATGCACCACATCTCCCACACATCACATCTCCAAAACACCACATCTCCCACACATCCCATCTCCAAAACACCACATCTCCCACACATCCCATCTCCAAAACACCACATCTCCCACACATCCCATCTCCAAAACAACACATCTCCCACACATCACATTTTCCACAAATCACATTTCTCACACTGGCAGAGGCTTGGGAAAGATTTACGTCCCTGTACAGTTAGACATTATCTGCTGTGTTCAGACCGTGTCTCAATCACAAAGTGGTAATATTAGCAGTGGTAATATTGACAGGTATGAGGAGTGTGATCAGGTGTGAGGAGCGGACTGGCTGTGCTTTGCTGTGTGCTCACCTGCCGTGATTTGGCGTTGAGGGACTGCAGCTCCAGCGAGGTCACCTGCTGCCGCTCCGTCAGGCTCTGGTCCTCCAGGTGGAAGTTCATCTCTGACATATTCTGCACGCAAACCTGAATGAACTTCCTGTGGGACAGAGAGCAGAGAACAGCACTGTGATTGATGGTCATGTCACTAGAGTGCAAATGCCGGACTTTTATCATTAAAATCAGATGTAAGACTATTTCCTAAAATAGACACTAAAGAAAAAAGAAACCAGGAGAAGAGAAGAGTATGTTTGTATACATTTCTAGAGTTTCATCAATGTATATACTGGATTTTAGGGTATCACTATTATCCTATAATGATTAGAGGATAAACAGAAGAACTCAGACCTCACCTCTTCCCAGCTGATAACAGTGAGTGTTTGGCTTTAAAGGGGATGTGGAACGTCAAGGCTATGAGTGTAGAGTAAATAGACCAGGGACAGTCTATGGAGATCTGCAGACAGACATGAAAAAACAACACTAAGCCACACAGATTCAATGTACACAACCATTAACCAAATCATTCAGAGTATGTGTGTGAGACAGAGAGAGAGAGAGAGAGAGAGAGAGAGAGAGAGAGAGAGAGAGAGAGTGTGTGTGTGTGTGTTGGTGTGTGTGTGTGTGTGTTTGTATCTGGTTGTGCTGTATGTGTTATGTGTGTGTCAGAGGGCAGAAGGTGTGTGTGTGTGCGTGTGTGTGTG
This sequence comes from Megalops atlanticus, assembly GCA_019176425.1. Taxonomy (NCBI): domain Eukaryota; kingdom Metazoa; phylum Chordata; class Actinopteri; order Elopiformes; family Megalopidae; genus Megalops; species Megalops atlanticus. Next base: position 11,960,549 of record CM032889.1, read on the forward strand.
TGTGTGTGTGCGCGTGTGTGCATATGAACAGACCTTCTGATCAATGGTGGTCATGCCGCTGTCCACCTGCTTGCGGCTCTTGGCCCGGTGCCGGATCTCGCCGTTGGTGAGCCGCTCCGTTTCGGGCCGGGGCGGGGCCCCCGGGATGTGGCACAGAACCTCCAGCTGGAATTCGATGGTGTGGTAGGGAGGGGCGAGGGGCAGGGAGATGCTGGTCACCTTCTCAGAGGACTGGATCGAGAGAACACTCTCCCCCACAGGCTCTAAAACGGAGAGAGAGAGAGAGAGAGAGAGAGAGAGAGAGAGAGAGAGAGAGAGAGAGAGAGAGAGAGAGGGTTACGCTCAGAGGAATGCATGTGCACTCAAAGCTACTGAAAACACAAACACTTAGGGGTGGGGGGTATAGGGAGGGTTAGGATCGGAGTAATTTGTTTGCAACCAAAGCAACTGCAAACACAAATAAATACCTAGGGTCACCTCCAGCAATTGTCATTCTGCTTACCAACTGTTCCATCTCCCAGGCTCCTGAGCAAGGACAATGTGACACAGGCCTGGGAAATTATGGTACAGCAACACTGACCCCAGGATTTACACTGACCCCTCGATCTCGGGCCACAGTGTCCACAAGAGATAGCGTGACAATCTTTGCACTGACCTAGCTTGCTGGACTGCCCCTAGGTAGAGTGACCAGCACAGCACAGCACACACACATACGCGCGCGCACACACACACACACACACACACACACACACACACACACACACACACACACACACACATGCACACTGACCTCCAGTGCTGGAGAGGATGGAGGCGGAACAGCTGGAGGGGTGCAGGATGGGCATGGCGTCTGCGTTGCTAAGCTGCAGGGCATCCCCCTTCCTGACGCTGTAGTGACCCGTGACAACGGTGAACTTCACCCTCTGCGGGAGGCCCGCCAGCAGGTTGTCTAGGAAACAAACAGGGTAGAGGTCATGTAAGGGTGAGAGGTCACAGGAGGCAATGCTGGTGAGCTGGTCAGTCAGCGTCACGGCGTTGGCATCCACTCCTTTCACACTGACCACAATCTCACTCATCTGATCTTGCAGTCAACTACAGAAAAGCAAGGAGTGGCTCAATTGGTCAAGGTGTTCACAACTTGGAGGCTGAGTTATGCAAGTCACATAATGGCTTTGCTCTGCCAGGATAAGGTGGACATTTATTAGCTAGGGTTCCCCTGATCACCACTTTATCAAAGCCTTCTGGAGGCTTGCCAGGCACCTGTAAGTTACTTGGTTGTAGTCAGTGACAGATGTGCTGGTCCTCCAGCCGGCACTAGTTCTTCTGTGGTATGCTATGTGGATTGTTCAGTGATGAATGGGCTCTGGCACTGTGTGTGAGTGGATGAGGGGAGTGCTCGTGCTTTACTTTAACACTGCCTATGTGGCTGTAGGAGGTAGAGGGGCAACTTGACAGGGTCATCAATTATCCCCCAAAACAGGGCAAAGAAAAGGATAGGGGCCCAAAGGGATGGGGCGTCACCCAGGCTCCATGGAATGAATGGGACAGACAGACAGACAGACAGACAGACAAACCTGCGAGGGGCTCCACGCTGAGCTGGGGCTCCTGGGAGTACACCTCGTACTGCACGATGGGGTAGATGTGGGGCAGGACGAACTGCATGTGGCCCACGGTGGCGCACAGCTGCCGCAGGGTGTAGGTGCCCGGCTCCCGGCTCTACCGGACGGAGGGGAGGACAGTGAGGGCCGAGTCACAGAACCACATACTGTCCCCAACGCAACACCAGACCCTGGGGCTGTGGGCTCTTAGTCAATACGTGACACTTCTGTTGTTCCCCCTGAAATAGGCCCTTTACTGCTCTGAAAACCCACTGTGGGAAAATATGTTACACTTAAAGAGGCATTATAAATAGCATTATAAACATGACTGAAAATAATGTAAAAAGAGCTATGAGGTAATGTTAGGCCCTCTTTGTACCCTGAACTCCCATGATCCTCCAATATCTCTTAACCTAACACTCCAATAAATTTCCTTCTACAACACCAAGACCAGGCCCTATCAATATGGCAGTGAAGCACTCTGTCTGTACAGGCGCATGACTCCATCAGGAATGTGTGGAGAGTGAATGAGCCCATCAGTGTGTTGCTGGACTTACGGGAGCGTTGAACAGGATGCTGTTGCTGCCGGGCGCGAGCGTCACGTCGCGGGTCTTCAGCAGCTGAGCGCCGTCCTCCACGGCGATGGCGGCGGAGCCGGGCGCCTCCAGCGAGGCCGCGCTGTCCTGCCTGCGCAGCAGCAGGTGCACGTTCTTGCACACCACGCCGGCCGAGTTGAGCGCGTTGTCCGAGGGGCTGCGGTCGTGCATCTCGTACAGCTCCAGCGCCGGGGGCGAGGGCCGCGGCGGTCCCCCCGAGGGGCTCTCCTCGCGGAAATGCACCGTCCCACCGGGCCCCGCCTGCCGCTGGGCCCCGGGCCCCCCGGCCCCGCCGGCCCTCCCCCGGGCGCCGCCCCGCTCCAGGCTGAAGTGCACGCTGGCGGCCAGCTGCTCCAGCCGCACGGGCACGGGCATCAGGCTGTGCAGGCGCAGCTCCAGCTGCAGGGAGGCGCCCACGTGCACCACGGCGGCTGCCGGCCGGAACTGCAGCTGCCGCAGCTGCGCAAACGCGCTCATGCTCAGCACCACTTTGGGGACTGCAGGGGGGAGAGGAACACAAAGGGCAGCATTACAGAGCGCACAGACAATGCGTCACAAAAGTAACGGTGCTATACTGGGCAGCAGTGTAGCACAGTAGTAAGGAGCAGGGTTCGTAACCAAAAAGTCACTGGTTCAATTCCCTGTTGGGGCACTGCTGCTGTACCCTTGGGCAAGGTACTTAACCCATAATTGCCTCAGTAAATATCCAGCTGTATAAATGGATTACATGTAAATGCTTTAACCTATGTAAGTTGGTCTGGATAAGAGCGTCTGCTAAAAAAAACAATAATGTAATGTAATAATGTAAAGACTTTGTCACAAGAACTGTTCAACAAACTGTTCAAAACAAAGTCCCAGCAAAATTACCGTAGGACTACCAACATAATATTCTTGAAGCAGTAAAGGTGGCATGAGAAAGCTTCCCTTCTGGCAGGAGTACATCTGCCCATCACCATGCTGACAGTGTCACCCACTGCCTTACAGCACCACAGCCTGTGTAACTCAGGGGGCGAAGAGTGATGCCTCACCTTGGCTGTCTTGCGCATGACTGGCGAAGGTGAGGATCTCCTGGCAAAAATGTTTCCTCTCCTCGTCTGTCAGGTTGGCATCGCCGGCCAGCAAGGCGCTTGTCTGCAGGTAGCTGGCGGAGGTTGTCAAGGAAACCGACACCAAAAAAGCCCCATCCTCTTATGTGACCCCATTTCTTCTGGCTGGTGTTGTCAACAACACAGGCACAAGGAGGTGCCATTCACACGCACTTGTCTACCATGATCAAAGCACTCTCTCTCTCTCTCACACACTCACACACACACACACACACATCTGTATTGCTTCATCATTTGCTCTTATCTTGGCTACTTGTAAGATTTCAACTACTGTTATTAATTTTGCAATCTTTCATTCGTACTGCACACTAGGAAGTGGTTTCCTGTTAATTTCTTGCAGAATGATTTGTATAATTTGAGATACAGATGCTCCTTATCTGTGAGCTCCAGCATCTCTGGAGGAAGTGGTATTATGTGGAGGATGCAGAAATATTGTGAAATACAGCACACTGGCATCACATTTGATTGATATCACTACAGTCAGCACAACATCTGCACTTAAACAGTCCCAGAGAGGGAGGGGACACAGCTTGTGTTCTAGGGCTGTTAAACCGTTAAACAGTTCTGGAGGAAAGGCAGGAGTGTTAAAGATGAGACTGGGGATGTGGAGAGTCCCTGGGATGTTTAAGCAGTGGTGTGTGTACAGAGACAGGCTAGGAATGTGAAGCACAGTGAAGGATGCTCTTCTGTCTGGTTCAGCCGCTTCTGACACTCAGCGATCTGCTTCCTGGTGTGGGTGACGGGCAGCGCCCAGCCTTCCGACACATAGCTCTTCAGAGAGTCCTGCAGGAAGCCCTCTGCCCGCTGGGGGTCTCCTTTCCTCCTGCAAACACACACGCACACACACACACACACACACACACACACACACACACACACACAGTTACTCTCTACTACATTCACTCTCTGAGCTACTGCACCTCAGTCTCAACAGGGACTGTATCACTATCTGAGCTATCTAATGTCCGTCTTTAACTTACAAAATGATAAGTTGCTTCAAATGTGATATTCTATAATTGACATAATAAATCTTAGCTATTAAATTGAATTATGCATGAAGACATGGCTTTTATAATCCATAACACTATTTAGAAGCATAACTTAAGAAATAACTCTGAAGGTAAGCATAGTAATGTAATCTGAGCGGAGTGAATCATCGGTCATGTGAGTGTGTGGTGGTGCAGAGTGCAGAGCGTCAGGGCACACAGCGCGCCTCTGTAGCCCTGAAACCAGGGTTAAACAAGGTCAACTGCACGGACAGCAAACAACCCACAACCCAAACACTCAGATCTCATGCATACGGATGGCCTTCTGTACCGTCCCACAGACACTGCTCCTAAAATACACACTCTCTTGTGTCTCACACACAGACACACATACACACACACTTTCTCTCTCTCTCTCTCTCTCTCTCTCTATGAGAGGGGGGGGACAGTGAGCTCTCCTGTTTCATTACAGAAGCTCTTACATGTAGAACTCAGCCAGGCTCTTCCCCACCAGCCGGGCCGACCGCATCCTGCCAATGGCTCTGTACATCTCCATGGCAGCGTAAGTGAGCTCCTGATAGAGGGAGGGAGAGAAGGAGGGATGGAGAGAGAAAGAGAGACAGGGGGTTACAGGAAGCAAACCGGGTCTACAGAGTGTCTTTGCATAAGAACTGACTCAAACACCAAAACAGAATGTTTGGACTATGACATAACACGGCAGTTGTCATTGATTGGCTGCCAAATGGGCCAATGGTCAGTCAGTGTGGATATCTGGCTCCTCTTTCCTCTTGCGACTGCAGAGCAGGCTGTGTAGCCCGGGGTGTGTGTGTGTGTGGGGGAGGGGGGAAAGGAGAAGGGGGGATGGTTAGGCTGAAAATGGGTCTGACACTGAAAGGCAGAATAGAGGCATTATCTCACAGTTATGTAACCTCATATCCAGTAATGGCAAGAGACTTCCATAACCACTGAAAATAACATTCTGGCGCATCCAGATGAACCAGCTCCCACAGGACATGGTTCCCCAGTCTGTAGGTGCCTGTGTAAGTTTGGGGGGTTTCCTGCGTCCCCGCAGGTTTGCCAGCGACACAGACGCAAGCATAATTTGTCTTTTTTTAAAATTCTGACTCCACTTCAGCAGAAAGCGATACCTACAGTGAGGAAAGTACTAGAACAGCAAAAGGCTCTTATAGCCCTTTCCCACCATACAGCTGGAGCCCTGGCAAGCACAAGGTGGAGCCAGAACAGTCAGTCCAGCTACACTGCAGTTTCCTTTCTGTTGCACTGCCCGCAACCAAAGCTGCAGAGTATGACGTCACACTGGATTCTGATGTTCCCCTCATTTTTAGGAAACTGCCTGGGCAACCTCTGCAGCCCAAGGCTGTGGTTTTCCCAGACAAAACCCAGACTCCACATTACTTGTAATCACTGATGGCAGCATTCTCCTTCTGTCTGTGTTTACCTTCACCTTTTCAGTGTTGACAGATGGTGGTAACAGTTAGTTACACAGTTAGCCGATTCTGCCCACAGCTCACTCATACACCTGACACCAGTAACGGTAAATTACATTACATTACATGTATTTATCAGACGCTCTTATCCAGAGCAACTTATCCAGCACAATAGAACATAAATGTATCCATTCAAGTTAAGTGAGCAACACTAGCAGGCTGATCTAATGTGGGTCATAATCAAAAAAAAATCCAATGGAAAACAATAGCTAGACGAGCCAGCCGGGTTCCAGCTTTGCCGTGTAAAAGTGGTACTGAAGAACAGCTAATCATTTGAACACATTATTCGGTGTAATTAAGGATGATACACTGTATGTCTGCTCTCTTTAGCTCTCACCAGATAGTGTTTTTCAAACGCTTCCATGGAGGATAAGGCTTCCTGGAGTTTTTTGTAAGGGCTCTGCAGGCTGCTGGCTGCAAGACAACAAAAGAAGCAGAAGAGATGAGATTTTTCCGTTCACAGTTTGTGTTCCCACCCCGGAGACTGCAGGCTGCCTGGTCTAACGCAGCCTCTCTGACTGCAGGCACACTGAGATGAGATTAATGACCAATCACATGGTCTGCTCATGACTCTTCTCTCTCTGTCTGCCCATCTCGTTCTGTTTCTCCATCTCTCTCCATCTCCATCTTAGGCTTTCTGTTTCTCTCCCTCTCTGCATTTTATTCTCTCTCTTTCTCTCTCCATCTTATTCCATCTCTCACTCTTAACATCATGCTCTCTTTAGCTCTCTATCTCTCCATCTCTCTCTCTCTTTCTCTCCCACCTGTTTCAGGTCTCTCAGCCCCCAGTCCAGCGAGCAGGTCCACAGTTCTGTTCAGGTCCTCGGAGTCAGGCCCGCTCTCCGACACCAGGCCGCACAGGTAGCCCAGAGACTTCAACTGTGAGAAAGAGCCGAGCACAGAGAGCTGTACATGAGAAACGGGTGTACAGACTCCTCATAAGAGCAGTGAGCTCTGTGATGGAGCAGGTGCTAAGGCCAGTATCATTGCTGAAAGGGAGAGAGGGGATTTGCCCATTTCTTTTCGCCTCCCTTCAAAGGGAGAAGCATGGCTGAGACTGAGCCAAGTGACAATAGTGAGGAAGCAGAGGATGGTATTACAAGCAGGAGTAACAGCAAGGGGCGAGAGAGTAGCTCAAGGACTGTACTGTGGCATAACTGACACACAGTTTGACCTGTAACAAGATTTGGTTGATGTCAGATGTCTACTGTGCAAGTCGTTGTTTTATGGACCCTTATTTGCTCAGCATGTCAATAATGTTAGGTAGTGTAGTCAGACAGCAGTGAACATGAGTAGCAGAGAGTAGACAGTGAGTGGAGAGGGAGTAGTGAAAAGGGATATGATGCTGCACTGTGCCTCTTTGGAAGCGCAGGTCCACAGCCCTGCGGTGGGGGAGTGGTGAGAGTGAGTAGTGATAGAGTAAAGGGAGAGTAGTGAGAAGGGATTTGGCGCTGCACTGCACCTTGTCGGAGGCGTAGGTCCACAGCCCCACGGTGTGGGAGCAGTTAGCCTCCAGCTGGGCTCGATCACAGCACCCCTCGATTCTCTGTAGCACCTCCAGACAGCTGAGGAACACCCAGCAGTCCAGCGCCCCCTGCAGCACGGACACCTGCAAGATTCAGGGGGTTCATATTTCAGCACTGAAAAGAACCGTGTACTGAATCAAACATTTTTTTATCCCCAACTGCTCCTTTTAATCCCCTGCACCAATGCACTCAGCATGCAGGGAACAACAGCACAGATACTATCTGCAAAGCCAGTGAAAGACAGAGAGAGGACCCACAAACCAGCAGTGTGACAGCAACACTGAGTGATGATGAGGGTTGAGGGATAAGAGAGAGGGAGAGGGAAAGAGACACAAAGGGCAAGTGGAGGAGTGAAAGGAGAAGATATGGAGAAAAAGGAGAGACGGAGAGAAAGGTCAGGCATTCAGAGAGAAGGAGAGAGAGGAGCGATGGAGGGAAAGGCCAGGGATTAAGAGAGAAGGGGAGAAAGGAGAGAGGGAGAGAAAGGTCAGACATTCAGAGAAGGAGAGAGTTAGATGGAGGGAAAGGACAGGGATCATGAGAGAAGGAGAAAGGGGAGAGACAGAAGGTAAGGTCAGGCATTAAGAGGGCAGGGGAGAAAGGAGGTAGGGAGAGAAAGGTCACGCATTAAGAGAGAAGGAGAGAGAGGAGAGACAGAAGCAGAGAGGTGCAGGGCTGAGGTAACGGGCCCTCACCTCCAGCAGGTGCAGCTCCTGGATGCAGTTGTGCAGCAGCTCCAGAGCACGCTGTGTGACCTCCCAGGGCCGCTGCAGGAAGAGCAGCAGGGTGCACTGACGGGAGAACAGGTAGCTGCGCAGGTCCAGCAGGCTGGCCTGGCCGCGCTGGATCAGGTCCCGCTTCTCCATGTCGATCGGCCTGCGCAGAACCAGCCCGTTCCAGCTGCGCACCGGCTGGCAGAACGAGCCCAGCCAGTTGGCCCCGTCTGCACAGACACAAAAACGCATGAGGGCACAGCATGTGACATCAGCACCTGTGTCTGCCGCAGACTCTGTATGAGACCTGCACTGCTTCCATCTGGCATTATCTCCGCCAACCTCCAACCAATATTTGGCTCAAGCACTCTCCAAACCTGATGCCACCACTTAGGAAGCACGTAGCATCTAACGAACTGTCTGGGCTACAGGGCGTTAACACAGTCAGTCAGGGGCTTCCCACACCACAGAGCAGACAGGAGAGACAGGAAGTGCGTTACCTCCGGCCCCAAAGTTGAGGACGTACTGGGTGAAGAGAGCGTCCAGCTCGTCGTACTGAACCAGAGCGTCTTCGTACTGCTGCAGCATCTCGAACACAAAGGCCAGCTCCTCCTGAGTGCAGCACAGGGACAGAGAGGCAAATGAGACACCGTATGGGGTGGCAGTGTAGCATAGTGGTAAGGAGAAGGACTCATAACTGAAACATTGCCAGTTTGATTCCCTGCTGGGGCACTGCTGTTGTACTTAACACAAAATTGCCTCAGTAAATATCCAGCTGTATAAATGGATAGCATGTAAAAACTGTAACCTATGTAAGTCGCTCTGAATAAGAGTGTCTGCTAAATGCCAATAATGTAATGTAATGCATGTGTTCCGGCACACCACACACACACATGCAAGAAAATACACTCATATGGCCCCAACTATCACAGCTAGCAGAAGGGCTGACAGAATGAATGGAACACTATGTGAATGACAGCAGTAATAATGTGTAGTCAAAGAGACTGAACGGAACACTTAATGACTGACATAAATGAGGCACACTCTCAGACAAAATGGCTGGAACACTGAGTGAGAGACAGCTCCAATGAGGCGTGGTCTCAGAGAGAGAGAGTAACTGACACAAAATAAGACCTGCTCTGGAAGGCAATGGGCACTTAAAGAATGAGCAGAACTCTGTCAGCCCATGAGAGGTGTGGTCACGGGGCTAAGCAGGGGGAGTGACGGGCAGCCTGCTACGCTCACACACACACCTGCACCATGAAGTAGTCGCAGAAGCTCCAGCCGGGCTCGGTGCGCTTCTCCCGGAGCGTGCGCATGTCGTCCTCGAACTTGCCCAGGTTCTTAGTGAAGGACATGAGCAGCAGCGTGCGCAGCTTGGTCAGGAAGGAGCTCCAGGACTCGAGGGCCCGCGACGACTCCTTCAGGGGGTCCGACAGAACCACGCACCTGTGGAGGCGGGAGCAGAGAGAGGCAGCAGGTTAGAACTATAGCATGGTGTTATTCAGGAGTACAGACCCTGTCAAGCAACACATTGTATCACACCCATCCTCCAAGCGTTATTCAAAATATTCTATATTGTATGCAACTTAACCAAACACTCCTATTCTATACACAGCTGACTAGCTAGCTAGTAAACAACAACTATCATTAGATATTACTCCCAAAATTATACGAAGCCATCCAGCTGACTGCATACATCAGCTGCAAGCAAGCTGTATGTCTCACACACACACACACACACACACACACACACACACACACACACCAAACCATGAGGCCAGTAAGGACCGCGGACCTCAGACACCGTGAGCCCACCTGTCGCTCTGCTTGTTGCAGAAGTCATTGCGGATCTTGTCGACGATGGATGTGCGGGGCAGGATGTTGGTCTTGTTCTTCTTCTTGGTGTCGCTCTCCACCACCACGATGAGCCAGTCCACCGAGCTGTGGGCCCGCAGCAGACTCTGCCAGCGCATGATGTCTTCCTTCACCGATGCCTTGTACATCTCTGTGTCCTGGGGACAGACACAACAACATTGACACTAACATTCTGATGCAGAGGCCTTGTATATTCCCCTGTCCAAGGGACAGACACAAGAACACTGACACTGTAACACTGAGGATGTCATACTGACACTCAAACACTATGGCTATAACAATGACAATCTCTCACTCTGCCTCTAATACTGACATGCTCATACTGATGCAAAAGACATTTCTCTGTCCTGACGACACACACACAACATTGAGACTTCAATGCCCTTGCTAAAACACTGACACTCTCATACTGACATGGAGGCCTGCAAATCCCTTTACCTGGAAACACACATCACAAACACTGACCCTTAAACCAGCAGTGTCCAACACTAACAGTCTCTCACACTGACACTGAGGTCTTGTACACTTCTGCACTGACACAATAACACTGACACTGGCACTGACAGGGGAGCTTCTGAAATCCCAGAACCCTTCAGGCATAATGACATTGAAGCCCTGTTTAACTCTGATGGACACAGCACTGAGCTGAGCTGAGAGCCCTGTAAACCTGAGTAAACAGAAACACAAAAAGGGCCCAACCCACTTACAAGGAAACTGTCACAGTTTGGATTTCTTGGGACAAGAACATAGAAGACAGAATTTCTTAGAACACATCTTCACTTGCAGATGGAGCTCCCTGGGAACTCACTCTCACAATGGATTGAAAAAAAAACCAGCGCTTCGCGTGTTTGATCTACAATACCGTAACACCCTTCTAATATGTTTAGCTGCAGGTTTTGTTTGCTTTCAACAATTTATAAGAGGTCCCATTCAGTTCTCTAGGGAGCCACACTGCAGCTTGCCAAGCAAGAGCACATTCTCATATTTCAAAGCATACTGCATAGCAAATCTCACTGATCAGACACTGCACAGAGTTCAACACCTGCTGCCTGAACATAGCAATCCTCAGCAACCTGAGAGATTTTTATCGATTTATTTTTGCTATAAAATGAATAAATAAAAATGAATCCTTAAAGGTAATGCATCTTACGCAGTTTCATCAAAATGGTCAAAAAGGAGGGACTAAACTTCAGTGACACTACCTTACTCACCATGTCTACATAAAAAAATAACTCGTCCCACTCTGACACTGAAGTTGCATTTACATTAGCTTTAGCTGCAGGTCAGCTACACCTCATACAAGCCAGAGGCACCTCCACAGCAAATTTACCCAGGCTCACAGCGTGTCATCCAAACCAAGATACAGCAGCAGGATGGCCTGGAGCAATAACTCTGCTTCTTTCCTGAGAGCACAATATTAAGTAGAGTTTGTATAGCTGGTTATAGCTGGCTGAATGGTTTGTGGAAGTGGAGGTGGGCAGCAGAGCATTGGTTACAGCACTCACACAGCAGTCTGTCCAGTATATGTGCAGGAATGGGAATGTGAGGAGAGCCTTGTTTCCTTCCTTGGGAAGCAGCTCCTCTTTGAACTGGACGAAGTTGGCCTCCAGGTGAATCATCTTTGGTGCACGTCCGTATGACCTGAAGAGGAAAAGCAACAGCGCCGGTCAGACAGGCAACGCCTCCACTGGGGACTAATGCTGCACACACATGCACGTACACATACACACATGCACACGCACACAGATACTGACCCTGTTCACACACAGACACACGCCCCTCCCCCCAGACATGCACACGCTACCTGCCCCCCATACACTCATACACATCCATACACACAGACAGCCCCCACACACATACATAAATACACCCCCATAGACATGCACATGCACACACACTCATACACATGCATTCACAAAAACAGCGCCCCTACACACACACAGACACACCCCCTTTAGACACACACATGACCCCCACCCCCAACACGAGTGGAGCATCATTCAGTCTAGTCTCCTGGCTTTGCTTCCTGAGATCTAAGGACTCTTAGGCAATAACAGCTGTAAGAACACTTAAATCAAACAAAGTCCGGCTGAATGGGCCTTTGATTTTATAGAGCAGTGATTTTGCTGGGAGTGGCCTGGCTTTCATTTTTTTATCCTTACAATGAAGCACTGTTCTTATCTGTTTGCACAGGAAGCAATGCAGGAGCAACTGTTACATTAACCACAATGGGGTCAAGAGACTTTCTAGACTTAGGCAAAGCTATTTACATTGAGGTTAACACTACAAAGACCAAGTCAAAAACATGTAAAGTCAAAACACTTTTCTTTCAAATCACCCAAAATGATTAAAACAAAAAAAAAAAATGCAAAGTGGGAGATCGATTCTGTCTGTCTGGAACGAACTTTGCCCCGTGTGTACTTTGATTTCCCGGCATGCACTGGGGTGGCTCACCTCCTCCACTCCATGGCCTCCCGGGGCAGCTGCTGCGCCAAGGTGTTGTACAGAGACGTGAACAGCACCTGGTCCCCGGTGCCTGAGAGAGAAGCAAGGGCAGGCAGGGACATCAGCTCCGTCACCAGCAGAAATGCAGACCTCAGTGTGTGGACTGTCAGTACCGGCTTTGCAAACCGTCAGGACTACCTTGAACAGTTCGATTTTAAACTCAGCGATAGTGTTATGTAGACCACACAGTTCAGGCTGGTTGATTCAACTGCTCAAAAATCTGATTTCAACTGGCCACGGGGTGTCGATTGAGAGCTGTCTCTATTCTTAGAGGAATGCTGCAATGGGGAGCAGTGGGGTGTACTTGTAAGGAGCAGGGCTTGTAATGAAAAGGTTGCTGGGTCAATTACCCAGGGAAGCACAGCTGTTCCATGCTTGGGGAAGGTACTTCATCCAAACGGCCTCTGTTAATATCCAGCTGTATGAAGTGATAACATGTAAAAGTACCTGCTCAACAGATGTAATAAATGTAATGTAATAGCTAAGAAACACACCTTTCTGTTGTCTTGCTTGACTGCCTTTGTATAAGCAAATTTGTACACCAGTCATGAAATCCAAAAGTACCCCTCCTTACCTACCCCCAACACAAACACTCTCACCCTCACAGTATAGTACACCTGCCCAAACAGCAGTTCTGGGCTGAAGATAACACTGTTCCCAAACCAATGTTCACTTGCAAAAATTTATGATAGCCACCACTGTCACACTGTGTGCTCGTAGTGGGATCTCGTAGCTCCATGAGCACTGATTAGATTTATACTCTAGCAGAGTACAAATCACAAATCGGTGTGACAGAAATCAAATGAGGCCGAGTTATTGCCTGGCAGAGGGAGAGCCTGTGACACCACTGGCGAATGATGACACGCAACTTTTTTTTTTTTTTTTTTGAGAAAACTGAGAAGATGGCACACCAGCCTGACTCATCTGGAGCTCTACCATGCATGCAGAGGGGTTTTTATCTCCCTCCTCTCTCTAGCAAGGCCTGAGCTATAATTTGTGACAGCAGAGCCAAGAATTTAGACAGGTTGTGCAAACAGCTTCTTCCTCTCCTCCATACTGGTGTGTCCTACTGACTCACGGAAGAGCCATACACAACAAGGCATTCCTTATTAAATGAAGGCATAAAAACAACCTCACAGAAATCATAGGCTAGGATCACAGATCTGCATGAAATGCTATGTGCTACAAAAAGCCAATTTTGTCTTACTCACTTCGGAAATGTCATGCATTTAGATACTGTGAATTCAGTTTAGTTTGGTCATATATCGTACAGCTTGCAATGGTTTCCTGTTGTCCGTTTGAACTCTGACCCTGGTTTGCCGTTCCTGGGTTTAACCTTGGAGAATAAGGGGTCAGGCATCCTATCACAGGTGAGCTTGAGGGAACAGCTGAAAATTCTAATGGAAAAACTTGGGTTGATAATCTGGCATAAAGTCTGCATTTTCTCCAAAGTGTAAGGCAGTTTTATTCATCATGTTATCTTCACACAGTCCACCTTTGGATGAACTAGAGCACCCAGGTGGGCAAACACTTCTGCAGACTCAACACTAACTGTCCCTTTTGAGAAGGCATCAGCAGGTGATGATGACAAATATAGTGAAGGAGTGACTGAAAGGCATGAATGAAATAAGTGCATAAGAGGCATTAGGAACATGCTTCAATGTCTTGACTTCATGTGAGACAGGTGTCAAAGTTATAGAGCTGCTCAGTTCAGTGAATTTATGTCAAGAAGATAATGAGAAAAGGACAGATCATATGTTTTCGAACAGTAAACACAAAAAAAGTTCAGCTATAATTGGAGGAGACTGGAAAGGGAAGAGTAAAAAGACTTCTGTTAAAAACAACGTTTTGTCTAGAAACCTCGTTCAAGGTAATCTGTGTCAGTTAACTGTTATGAAGGCTTCTAGAGAGTTTTAATGTGAAAATATTTTTTCTACTCCTCCATTTCCATTGCCCTCCTAGCACTGTTGTAATTATTTGTCCTTATTGTTCTACCTATTTTTACGCACCTTGATGGAACTGCGAGTCAGCGCCTGTATCCCTCCTTTTTTACCTCAAGGTTTTGGAACACACATCTGGTCCTACTATAGGTGTGAGAGACCTGTGCAGCTCACAGCTAATAAGCTTGTAAAAGCTTATTAAGCTGAATACATTAAAAACATTCGTGAATCACTGTGTCATCACCTGATGGGGAAGTACTGTCTATTTCAGTTCAATACGGAGTAATAAGCGAATTACTTCAGAGGAAAATATAACAAGCCGACGTCTGAACAAAGACTTCGGAGGAAAAGCACGTGCTATACCTAACTATTTAGCAAAAGGTTTCTGTTCTGTTGGAAGGTTAACAAGCCATGCGTGTGTCTGTTGTACTGAAGCTCGCTGCCATCACCGAGCGATTGTAACTCAAACAATGAAAGTTAGGCTGTGTAACTATACATACAGTTAAACATAAGTACGGGCAGATAAATAAGGAAATCATATCTTCCCCTTAATATGACGAGGGGGCCCGATGGTGATGGTCTGTCACGGTGAATCAAAGGCACCACCTGTGTCTAGCCAGTTCACTGTCAACGGTTTACATCACACTATCTTATGGCCTGCGCTTGGTCTGCAACTCAGTTGCTTTATTTGTAATTAAGGAAGTGACATGGTGGAAAAATGTTGGCCAACTGGATTTTGTATGTATTTAAGCCTGCTTGGTGTAAACCTGATTCATCATGAATGGACATAACAAGCAAGATGAAACCAGCAAGCTTGCTGAGATGCAAGCTAAATCCAAACAGCTAGTTAACATTTAGAGTGCAAAATAAACAGCGAACGATATTCTTCCCAAGATATCTCTGCTTGCTCTCCACACGAATATTAATTGCAAACCCTGTCGTGTAACAGTCAGCTAAGGCCTTGATGTTTGTTTGGCACATCGTTGTGCGAGTGGCATGTCTGCATGACAGCTGCAGGTTGCCGAATCTGCTGCGCGAGCACCCCAGCCGCGAGATCAGCAAGGGTCTCCAGCCTCGGCTATATTTCTCCTGCAGCTAGTAAGTAACAACCTCGCCAGCTTCAAAGAGTCGTTACATCCAGAACACGGATTTACCCCAATCATCGCCAACTCTCATCATGCAATGCACTGTCTGCCCCCTTTTAACCCGAAACCGCCGCATTCCGTTAGTGTCAGTTATTGCTTTCAGTGCTAGCTTGGCTTTGCCCGCAACGTCCACTGCGCTGCTCGAAGCTCCGAATGTCAGTTCTGTGCTTTGCTAGCTCAAAAAAACAGCCGCAGTATCAGACCTGAAAGAAAAAAAAACTCACATGTCACAATCGGTTTGTTTTCCATTGTGTAGATTATGGGCTTTTCCTCCTGGGGATCCATGGACTCCGGCTGTCAGCAACGACCCTCCATGTAAACGTCAACAAAATCACTCCTGTTATTATTAGAGCCCTAATGTATGCAGTAATGTACCACAAGGGCCCTTTTCCTCTCCGCTTCCGGTATGTCCCTTACACCATTACGACTTCCGGGAGCTTCGTTGTCCCTTAAAGGAAACGCGAGGCATGGTTTATTTTTCATTGGTCGACATTAAAGAACCCTGTGAGGGTAATGTTTCACTAGCCATTTCTTCCATAAATTTGTGTCCCCAGATGTGCTGGGATTCACAATCGGATCGTCTCATGAGACGGGAAGAAACAGACACTTGTTTTAGTATCTAAACAGCACGTGTAAAACTAATACGTCTGGGGACTTATGAAGACTGTCATAAAATGCCCTTTGGCTTTGCTCAAAATGTCCAAAAATCTCACACTGGGAACATTAATAATAATCAACACCATCAGTAAAGTTCTGCTTTGAGATTTTGAAACATGCTGACAACGACGGAAGCAGCAGCTTAACCTTGAGGGGCGACAGGATGAGAGTGTACTCCAGTTTGTGTGGAGTGAACATGCTCAATGTTCAAAGCCACAACTTGGGCAGAATTACAGTCCGTTTAATGGGCTGGTAACATATTATCATCAAATCAGCAGTGTTACCCTGATCATCACATTAACAGTCTGCTGAAATAGCATAACAGAAAATGACAGTTCCAGACGTAAATAAAAGAATCAAAGAAGGAATTCATTTTCAGCTACTCCAGAGATTTTATTCATTGAGAGACAAATGCAGGTACAATACAGTTTGTGTTCCACAGCCCAGTTAAACCTTTTGTTTTGCATCCATTTAGAAATGAATCCCTGAATGTCAGACTTTGTCAGTGTGAGACTGATACTGCACTCCATGCAAAGAAATAATAAAATAATAAAAAAATAACACAGCCTAGGTTATGGCCAGGCTATAATTGGTTACAAATGTACAATAGGCATTCATTTCTTTGTTAATTGTTCTTCAGGTAGGAACAAATGTGAATATACAGATTCATTTAGTCCCTTTTTTAGCTTAAACAGAGTAGAAATGTTCTGGCTGTATAATCTATTTACAGATATATTCTGTGCATAGAGGAGACAGACTCTCCTCCCTTTCTGTGAATAATTTAGTCACATTTCACTGGACTCATCATTAAATCTAAAACACATTTTCTTTCCCCTTTTCTCTTGCGCTTGTGCATACACATGCACGCTACGAAAAGGAGACAGCTGCCAAATGCAGTCCTGTCTCAGCTGTGCATACGTACAGCATATGGTTACACTATGGGCGCTACTGCCAAATACAGCCCTATCTTGTAAGTGAATACATACAGTATGTACATTTAATTCTACACAAGTGATTTATACATCAGACTGCGCATCTGTGACAGACGCGTGCTCTGTGCCGTGAATTCTGCGGGCAGAACGGGCATTGGCTCCAGGGGAGGGAGGGGGTGGTGTGATGCACGTGCACGATATTCATGTGCTGATCCAGTCTGATCTGGCATGCTTCAGATCCTCAGTGTCCTGCCAGTGAAGAAGCCATTCAGGTTTCATACACCAACACGTGGCCATATTTGGTTTTGATCAGGGGTGTCTAACTCAGTGCCTGCAGGGATAATATTTTATGCTGATTTTTTTGCTCTATCAACCTTAATTAGTCCAATCAGATCATAATCTGTTTACATTTATTCTGGCACACAAACCCCAAAACACAGTGCACTGAAACATTTGAACATAGGGCATGCATGCAATCTTCTGATGTAATTTATGTAATTTGTAAAATGCAAAACCAGGTAAATGATTGGTTAAATTAACACATTAAAAGCAGACACTGGAGAAAAAAAAAAACAGCATACATGCTGACCCTCCAAGAATTGAGTTTGACCTCTCTGGTTTAGAGCAAGTGTCAGGGAAAACCCCACCATTCAGTGGCAGTTCTTTCTTGTTTTTACTCCATTCAAAGCCTTATTGTGAAGATTAGTTTTTACTTGTGGGGCTAAATAAATGCATGTGACAGTGTGCTCCAGGCACTCAGTCGTTCACCTTTCAGACAGAAAGGTAGTGTTTTAGAGCATTGTGGCACTCAAAAGTGTGCAAGATTCACTGATCATAAAATCATCCAGATGGCTTATCCAATTCACTGTGCCTGTTTTAGCTGATCCATGCATTATAAAGATCAGTCAGTCTGCACAGAATGACCACTCCCCCTTCCCAGAACTCATGTATTCTGACCCATTTCACATGTTCTGAGGGATTATGTGTGAGGAATGAGGATGTGTTCATAGGAAAAGCAACGCAGTAGGTCACAACAGTCCCCCCCCGTCTCTCTGAGTTTGAGACACAGGCCTTGAGAAAGGAGGGGTGATACGGACAGGACAGGTCAGGGTGAAGAGACGGAAAGGTTTCAGAGCTGACAGGAACTTCAGTGTGACCTTTCAGTCAGAGCCCAGGCCTCTGGTGCATCTACAGAGTGGCTCTTACAATGAGTTTTAATGCCTGCTGCGTTTGCTTTTGTCTTAGATGGCAATGGGAATTCTGTGTGGCAGGTATACAAATGTAAGGCCACTGAAACTGTAATGAAGCATAAACATCAGTTAAATGGGGTGAAATATTTCCAGTTTCACTGCACTCTGTGATGGTGAGTGAAACAGAATGTTACATTATTGTCATTTAGCAGACACTCTAGAGCAACTGACACTGGTTACAATTTTATCCCTCTGTACAGCTGGATATTTATTTTAATTAGTTATATGCAATTGTAGGGTAAGTACCTTGCCCAAGGGAACAGCAGCAGTGCCCCAGCAGGGAAACGAACCGGCAACCTTTCGGTTACAAGTCCTGCTCCTTACTACACCACACTGCTGCCTATGCGCGATGCTGTTTGTACCCAGTTTTTCTGTATGTGACTGGGCAGCAGTGTGGAGAGGCTGGGCGGCTTGTCCTGTGACCCAAATGCAAATCTAGGTTAAGGCAGTACTCTTAAGCAAGGTCCTTAACCTAAATTGCTTCAGCTGACGTACAATGAGTAACTATATGCCATATAGGCTGCCATTAGGAATCAAAGCTGGGGTCAATTCCATTTCAATTCAGTCAATTCATGAAATGAACTGAAATTCAGTCAATGAACTGAGAATCATCTACCATTTTCTATGAAGTTAGTTCAATTACCCTGAATTTCAATTCAGTTTCAAATTGACCCCAGTTCTGTTAGGAATGGCAGTCCATCATTGGTTTGAAGAGGAAAGAATGCGTGGTTAGCCTTGCTTCACAGTTCCAACCTGCTGACAACCATAAGCAGTAATGACACCTTCATTTAGCCCACCAGTATCTGGTCAAATAAGGAACAAGAGCGTAACAAGCAATGGTCCTCCCAGCCTTTAGGGGGGCCATATAACCAAATGTTTTTTTTTCTTCCATTTTCACAAGGGGAAGCAAACTGACAATGAAAACACAAGTAGAAGTTTACTAACATATAACGGATATGTTAGTAAACTCCTACTGGCATAATTACAAAACCATTACAAAACCAGATTTTAAATTGCTAATTTGAGAAACAAGTTGATTTATGAACATACCAAACACAAATAAAATTGATGACAGTTCATTCTGTGTAGCAAACTGTATATGGAGCCATCATTTATTGATATATATTTTTTGGAATGAAAAATAACAAAAAAGCAAAATCTACATTAAGTGAGCATTCAACTCCCTGTATAATAAAAGTGGACATGATGCATTTTCCTTCTGCTTCTATTCTGACCTGGATTCTGTCCCCAAATCATCAGAAGAATGCAAAGATGTCTGAGGGAGCTTGAGTGAACCACAGCAGTGCCTGATGGGAGTTGTAGGATCCATGGGCCAAATATCGTTCCCTCTTTTCACAGTACAATACTGCACATTCAGAGTTGGTTTTAGGAAGTGTGGGAGAAACTCGCTAAAGGGAAGAAGCTTAAACTGACTTGCAGGAAGTGGTGGGGGGAAAAAAGCATGCAGTATCAGACTCCTATGTGAGTCTTTACCACCTGCATCTGTCTTTACCACCTACATCTGTCACCCTACCCTGATAATTATTGGAGTTCAAACTGTGTAAATGCGTAAACACAAAACAACAAACATGCATTCCCTGTTACAACGTCCATCACCCTGTCCTGTTCGAAGTGTTCATACCTACGGGAAAAAACATACATCATCCAAACAGGAATAAAGGATGATGTCATTCCAACAAAGATTGGTATCATCCAATTACTGTGGCTTTGAAGTTGACAGTATCAGGCAAGAGGGAACATCTGAGTGAAATTAAAATGTTTTCTCAGTGCTGTTATGATGCTGTAACCAAGTGTAACACCATTTAAGCATTTCCACAACATTTGAGGAAACACTATGCACAGACCTACAGTGCAGGTACACCAAACCTGATGTCACACTGCTGTGACAATAGCCTGAACCCTCCCAAAGCAGTGTATTACTGCACCTGTCCAGCAGAGGGGGCACACAAGTTCTTTGGGGAGCTGATACTGCACTCAATCTCACTGATATGGCCTGTGATTAGGGAAAAGAGTTTACACTGAAAGATGGCTGTTCAGTTCACCGCTTACAGATGCTTAAAAAAAGTAGAGACTGCACATCGCTCTAATGCTCGCAAGTACAAAGGCAATTAAATATATTTGCATATAAAAAGGACAAAGCTTGAAAAGGAAGAAAGTGTTCCCTGTTTAGTGCCAGTAAATCATTTTTTAGGAGCGTTAGAGAAGTGTGCAGATTACTTGTACTAAATTTCATGCTAATCCACCCCCATATATAAATTGCTAATGTACAGATCAAGCTCATCTCACTAAAGCATCCTCTGTACTAGTGCTGGGCATACAGAACACAGTCCTCTGATTTACACCACAACAGCAAAGGCCGAACGGAGGAGGGACTCAACTCCATGACGTCAGCTGAGTGAGCCATAGGTGCCTGATGGGATCCTGATGACATATCGACATCAAGCGGGTGTAAACCCAGTCTGCAGGGCTCAGCTGGCCCTAAGAGTGAGAACCTTAGACTTACTTTCTCTTTTTTTCACATTGCACCTATCATACAATTGTTAGTGAGCATGTGTCCCTCTGTGTTAGATAACAGACATTAGACAAAAACGTTATACAACAGCCTCTGTCATATCTCAGTCCTTGGCAAATTGCATAAGTTAAACAATGGCCTCTACATCCTAAAAAAAATGTTAAGCAGGTGTGTGTTGCAGTGTCTGGGCTACGTGGCACTGCCTCCTACACCAGCAGGGAAAAGTCAGGGAGAGGAGGGGGTCCAGTCCCATAACCAACCCCTTCCCCCTGCACCAAACCAATTAGCAGTCTCAAGTCACATGATACCTCCCAAATACATGAATGGAACTAAGCAATGCACATAGTGTATGTGCTTCTAAGCATATCATATCAAGTCTGACAAATAAATGAAAGAATGAATGGATGGATGAATGAATGAATTAATATATGGATGAATGGATGGATGGATGGATGAGTGAATGGATACAAAAGCAACAACAAAAACACCCACAAAAGAGTATGAAAAGCCTCTCATTTCTGAGCTGCCAGTAGCTGGCATTTGCTCACAGAATTCACACAGTCCGCTAAGCTACACAAACAAGGCTTGTCCAGTGTCGAGAGACATTTATTCCACAGGTCAATACAGCCAGAGTGGCATCATCTCAGGATTACCCACAATGCTCTGGGTGAGGCATTAAAGGAAGAGGGTACAACTGTGACAGAGTGGAGGAATGAGAGACAGGATAGCAGGGAAAGAGGATAGAAGGGAGGTAGATCTGAGGCTTCCTTAACCTCATTAGCGGTAGATCGACCACCTACTGTCTACTTGTCTGAACCAATCAAAAGGCAAAAGACTCTCCACAGCAAAACACAATGACTGGTTCAAATATTCAGTTCTACAGTAAGTTCGCCCTATCAGAGGTTGAGGAAGACTTCAGGCCTGGTTCTGTGGGAATGGGAAAGACAGAAACAATGGGAGCACCCGATTATGTTCTCAAAAACAGAGTGGCACTGGACAGAGCGCATTACTCAGACACTCTGAACAGCTGTATAGTTAAAAATCATTTTGTTCTTTTCCAGACAAACACATATCGCCTATCACATAACCTCTGCTTGCTACTGGGGGCAAACATTACAACACTGATACAATGTTACAAGAATGCTCTCACTTGGTATGTTAGCCACCTGGAGTGACAGCAGAAAGAAACCTGCCCTGGTGACATAAGATACACTAGGACCAAGATCCAAACAGTGTAAGTTGGGGAGGAGCAGCTTCGTTTGGTGGGGCACCTACAATACCAAGCTCTTTACATCCTTTTGAACATTTAGTAATTCATTTACAACAGTGTTTTTTTCCCTATGATTTTGTGACTAGGTATTAAATAGGAATATGGGGACACCCCCTACAGTCGTCCAAAAACCGCTGGTGGCCAACCATCACCTGGTGCTTTCTACATGTAATCTGTAGAGCCAATCAGAGCGTGGAAGATGACAGAATGTAAATGAACATGAATGAGAATGAGAAGGAGGGCTCACTTTCCTGTTCACTCAAGAGGAAGGATGAAGAAACTTTTAAACTGTAGGTGTGGTATCAGTTTGGACTAGGACA
The DNA here is from genome assembly GCA_019176425.1 of Megalops atlanticus. Lineage (NCBI taxonomy): Eukaryota > Metazoa > Chordata > Actinopteri > Elopiformes > Megalopidae > Megalops > Megalops atlanticus. The sequence continues at coordinate 11,983,012 of CM032889.1, forward strand.
ACTTGACCATCTTGGCTGAGCAGGGTCCAGTGCTGTAAATTAGAACAGACTATACAGTAACAAACTCAAGAAATCCAAACACTGGTCAGAGATTAAGGACCATACAGCTAGCACTGCTTAGTTAAATAAGCTATCTGTCCCACACTAGCTAGCTAGTTACATCGTTTACCTAAACAATAAAAAGTCAGAGATAATGCTATTGTTTCTGAAGGCGAGAGTAGTATGGGTTGTTTAGCAGCTAGTAAAGCAGAGGTGTCAGCCACAGACTGGCATATAGGTTCCAGAGTGTCTTTATCAGAGACTGTTGGCCGACTCTGACAGACTACTATTGGACCACTTTGACACACAACGCTAGTAGCAGGAGAGGCAATAAAATCCAAACCAAAAAGACATTTTGCTCTCCTGCACTAGTCTGCATTAGGTTTGTTTCCCAGTTATAAACTTCATGAGCACCAGGCAATGTTAGCACAAGGAGCAATGCCAGGACACAGATGTTTTTTTAGTAACCAATACATTAATTGGAGGGCAAAACTGTACACAATATCAGCCAGGCTGTCACAAGTTTACTAGAGATTTTCCACTTTAAAAAATGGCTGTGGTCCTCTAAGGTGGAGAGTGTAGATGTTTATTCATCGCATCTGCTGCTGCTTTTGGTACTTGGCCTGTAGATAAGCAAACAGCTCTTCCCTTCTTTCTCGGGGGGTGGAGTGGAGAAGACGGGAGTGCTAAAGAATCAGAGGAACACAGCCAAGGGTCAAAGCTTCATAACTTTCCTGCAGCCACATCTCATAGACCCATTTCAATTAATTCAAGTTCAATGAGTTCAGCATCACCATACCTTCAAAAATAGTGCAAACTTCCATCAGTGTGGGGACAGGGGAAAGGGGGAGGGAGGAGGACATGTGTGTGCGGTATCTAAAACTTTCACCTTAGATCCTCATGAATGTACTTATTCTTTCCTTTGTCACATGACCATTTTGTTCAAGGCATGGAGGTCAGCGAGGCTTTCCAACTGTGTGAAAACATGTATGAAAATAAAACCACTTCTCAACAGATGCATTTAAAACCCCATTCTCAGCAGGGAAGCAAACTTCTAGGTGTGGAAGGAGGGCTACCCAAAGGCCTGTGGGGTCCTCCCTCAACACTGATCACACCACTACATTAGACACTCTAACCCTTCTCCCTGACAGAAAATCAAACCCAAACAGAACAAATACAATTTTTTTTTTTTTTTTTCTTTTCCAAAACAGGAAGCAGGAAATTAAACATGTGAGCTGCAGGCTACAGAGTCTCTCAACAGGGGAGTGTTTGTTCACTTGTGAGACGTCACACAAAGTTACACCACTCTGTCCCTGACTGGCCGAAGCCTTAAGATTTCCTGTGAAAACAGGTGCTCAGGAATACTGAGAAGCTGCAAGGCCATAACTTGTTTGGATTCTGAGGCAGTGATTAAGCTCAGAACCAAATACATTCCAGGCCTGGCTGCTCAGAATATTCATAGGAACATGGGGTAGTCTTCGCAGGAACTCTTTCGCAGGGACAGAAAGGGGACAAGATGAAGAGGATTTACTGCGTTTGCCTTTATGGTTACAAACACTGGGGGAAACCAGCCTGGGCTCCGATACTGGTTTCCTTCAGTTCTGTGCGGAGCACCACCGACCCCTCCCAACAACAAGTAAAAACCCTGCCTCAATATAGAGGGTGCACTGGAGTGTGTATGTATGGTCAGTCCCAAGCCTCCCCCTTCAGAGGTGAGGGACAGGGCGGAGCAACTTCTCATTGGTCGGCTGAGGAAAGTGGAGTAGGGCTGGGACAGGAAGTGGGCCGAAAGAGGTGAGATTGAACAGGAAGTGGGGTCACTGAAATGTGTGGGTTAGCCTCATGTTTTGCCAAGGGACCCCCAGAGACCGTGGAACTCAGGGACCGTGGGGAAACCCCCTTGCCCCAGCATTGGTTAGCCAGTCCTGGAGTCATCTCTCCTTTGGCCGCCAGGGTGGAGAAACACATTTGTGTCTCTGTTTGATCTCTTTCTTTTTTTAATTCTTTTTTATTTTGTTGTTGACGTTGCTGCAATCACCCCAATTAATACCTTTAATTTCCGTAAGAATGATCATTATTTTCCGTATCAGCGTGCTTGCTTGCCCTCTGAGAGAGTAAAAAAGGGCCTGTGACCACATGGTGACCGCACAGTGACCGCACGGTGACCGTACTGTGACCACACGGTGACCGAGACGGCAGCGCGCGGACACCTCTAGTCCTGCTTCTTGGCCTCCTGGTTGCCGTAGCTGGAGCCCGTCTTCTTGACCTCAGTGACACCAATCAGCCGCCGCACCGCTACGGAGGCTGCGGGGAAAAGAGACGAGACATTTCAGCAAAGCAGGGCAGACTGAGACACACATTCAGAGGAACAGATAAACAGATTTACAAACAGGCTGCAACTCGAAGAGCCAGTCACCACTGTACATCAACCATTAGCCTCTGCCCTAATTTTAATATCTGAAACAGGAAGGGGGCGGGGGGGGCGTTGGAATCTACATTCGCATTTTGTGGTCAAGGGCATTAATCTACCATGAAAACACATTTGGTGATGTGACCAGAGCCAGGAATGTCAGCGTAAGCACTCCGGTTTGATACAAATTATTTTCCTTTTAACTGTAAGGGAAAGGCAAACACACACAGAAGCACTGTAATGTACATAAGCACAGCAGTGGAAAAGCTCCGCCCGTCTGCGCCGGGGCCAGGTGAGGCCTGCACTGACCTATGATGATGAAGAGGACGAAGCCTATGATAAGGAGCGGGGAGCCGCTGACGGCCACGTCCCAGGCGAAACTGATGAGGGGGGACAGCAGGAGGGTGGCCCAGAAGAGGAAGTTGAGCAGCGTCCACGGCCGGCGGGGGGGCAAGATCGTGGGGCCGGGGTAGGAGCCCTCCTTCTCGTACTGCTCCTGCAATGCGTCCTGAGACACGGGGACAGAGAGAAGCCCTTTCAGCGAAAGACACACTCCCACACACAGGGAGAAGGGAACAGGGAAAAGACCGAGTGCGCCATTTCAGCTACCATGCAGGATAACACGCAGGATGACGCAACGTACATGATACATGAGACAGAACAGCTCACAATACGTTTCAGGAAACTGAGCTCACGATACGAAAATTATCGCGAAATGATATTTCCCCCGATAAATACTGCTGATAGGTTATAGCATACCATCAGCAAGAAACTGTTCAAATAGCTGCAAAAATGCACAGGGAATAATGGGCTGAATAAGTACAGCAAGTATTCCACTGACATGATATTTTTTGGAAAATATGTCTTTTACCCTCCAGCCAGTTTAAATTTATGTTACGTGGTAATCTGATTTCGCTGCATGCTCTCAGGGCCGCAAAACATTTTCTGATTTTGCGAAATTCAATATAATATTCCATCACATGCCTGGTCCTGAACAGTAATACCAGTAAAACACATTTGAATTTGAATTTGAGCAAGGGAGGGAGAGAATGGAAAGTGAGAGAAGGACAGAACAGATGAGAAACACAGGGGAGAGAAAGACAAAGAGAAGGAGCTAGATACTATCTATCCAAAGAATAATATAACAAAGAGCACCAACCTTTTCCTGGTAGAGCTTGTGTAGCCAGTTTGCACACTCTGTCTCATCATCCGGGATGTCCTCCACAGGGAACCTCCTGTGGGACAGACAATAGATTGAAGTGCACATTCAGCACTTTAGCAGCTAGGGGCACTGAACTTCAAAACCACCAGGGGGCAGCGCAATCAACATACAAACCACCAAGGGCTATTACAGTAATGCATTTAGATTCAAAGTTGGATTTCTGTAATAAGGCTTCAATGATCAGTTCAGATTGCAGGACAACAGCAGACCTAGAGCTACTTAATACAATGATATGCATAAAAATTTATTCTGTGGCATTGGCAGGATATTTTGGAATGACACGACCAGGGGTCCTGAGGATCTGCGCTGTATGTACAGGTATTCATTACATCACATTACATTCATGTAGCAGACGCTCTTATCCAGAGCGACTTGCACAAACTAGAACATAATTGTATCCCTTCATTCAAGATGAAAACCAGCCAACTGCACCTATCGTTGTTCAGGCAGCACAGGTGCATCTTTACTCCCTAGAGTGCATGTACTTCAGCCCCCAGTGTTAGCAAGAGTTTGGCAAAGCTTGCTAGACTGCAGCCAGCCTGGACCAGGTCTGAAGAGCTCTGCTACCAAGCGAGTGAAGCTGGTAGCCGATCTCTTCAGCTTATGTTTGCGTCTTTAACAGAGACCCAGCTACAGGAAAGCCAGAAGCACAGAGGCCCAGAAGCTGTGCTGAAGCCGCCGGGGAATGAGAGCAATCCTACCTTGTGGACACGCCTGCTAATTACTTACTCTTAATAACACAAACATGAGGACACAAATAAAGGGCTCTGTCTGCAATAAGTACAGATTCGAGATATCAAGTTTTAAAGGTTTCCGGTCCCATATCATGGCATTGCTTCCTGTTACATCACTGCAAGCTTTCACATGCTATAAAAAAGAATCTTCAGGCATCTCACCTTTTGTAGAATCTTATCTTAATGACACATTTCTAAAGTCCATAGTGAATCCTAAGCACCTGACATGCCTACCCCACTCTACCTTGTTCACTGCCTTATCTGACATGTCTCATGCATTCTCTTTTGTTGATAACCTTACCTGATACATGTTTGCCACACTCTCTTTTGTTTATGACCTTACCTGACACACATGTCTGCCTTGTACTTCTTCCCATTAATGATTCCCAGCAGTGTTGGGTTCTTCTTGTCTTTGAAGTTCAGCGTGACGTCATACACCGCAGCCACTGGCAACCAGACGAGAGAAGGAACTTTTCAGAACAGAGCAGTGACAGACAGCAGGGACAGGTGCGTGTGCCTCTCACCTGTTCCTCTGAGGCAGTGCAGTGTGGTGGTGAAGCCCTTGGTACGGGGCAGCAGGTGTGTGTGTGTGTGTGTGTGTGTGTGTGTGTGTGTGTGTGTGTGTGTGTGTGTGTGTGCCTCTCACCTGTTCCTCTGAGGCAGTGCAGTGTGGTGGTGAAGCCCTTGGTGCGGGGCAGCAGGTGGTACTTCAGTTTGGGCAGGCCTTTGCTTTCCGCCACCTGCATGCTGATTTGGTGCTTCTTCTCTGTGAAGCGCGTGCCTTCACAGTACAGCAGGAACTGGTGGCACAGGAAGTGAACGTTACACACACGAATGAGAAAACACACTAAGCCACACAAACACACACACACACATACGCACACAAACTCACACACACACCAACACAGACACACACACAAACATACAGACACATGCACACAAAGATGAAACTAAGATGCAGGGAATGACAAATGGAACCCTTTCTAAGGGTCCTTGATTCAGTTGTTTTGCATGGGATTCTGGGAATTCCACTATGGGGGCTCAGTATGCAGGCAGCCATTAATCCAGCAGCACATTAATCTTTTCCTCAATCTTCGGGCCTCATGGCCAACAGTGGAACCTTCTGACCAAACCATGCAGTCAGGGCTTACAGACGGCTTACAAAGGCTGGGGCAAAAGTTGGAATAAAGCCTTGCTTATATGTTAACACCCTAAAAGTGAGCTAGAGGGAAAGGTTTTCAGATATTTTATCCCCATCAACCCTAGTTATTACAAGCTGTACAAGCTGCTACTTAGTATGTAAGGTGGTGTGGGAGTCCAGCCAAGGGTGATTTTTCTTGTCAAGGACCCCTTTTTGCTTTCAGTTGACATTTTGAAGGGGAAATTTCTTGAAAATAAATTACTATTCTTTCAAGAACCTCACTGTTTTTTTGCTGTGAAAAACTGAAGCACACTGGCTATAAAACTGAAACTCATGGCCTTTACCCATAAACCAAGATATAATGCACTGCAGTTACTACAGCTCCACATATGCACTCCTGTGTATCATCTCCACACACTCACCCACATGTACTCTGGGTAATCTCGCAGTCTCTCCAGGCCTCTGAAGACCGTTTCTCTGTCTACCTCCCACTTCCTCTTGCAGAAAACGATCTCCAGGAAGTACCAGGTCCAGCCGATCAGGGGAACTTTCAGCAGCTCATGTTTTGCCAGCACTTTGGAGCTCTGAGTGGGGTAAGAGTGCAGGGCGTAAGATCAGAGAGTCTGTACGTGACACACATACAGAGAAGCTCAAAAACATACTCATGAATACGCACGGCCAAGTGCACACGCACACACGCATGCACGCGCGCACACACACACACACACACACACACACACACACACACACACACACACACACACACACACACACACACACACAAAGTGTACTGACCCCCAGCACTCCATAGCGTTCACACATGGTCCACCCGCACAGGAAGTCGATCTCGTAGTTGTGGTTGAGGATGATGATGGCATGCTCCTTGCCAAATTTGTCCACCGTGGCCTGGTCAGTGTAGAGCGTGCATTCTGTACATGACCACCACTCCAACAGCATCACCAGCTCTGAGAGACAGACAGACAAGACAGAACATCATCTACTCTGTCACAGCTTACTGTTATTATAAAAGACACTCCCATCACAACTTACAGCAAAACATATTTCTCAGCCACAGTGCAGAAACAGCAGACCATTCACTTTATCACAACACACCATTAGTACATCAAAGCCACAGTTCAATTTGTATGAAAGCCACAGTCATTAACACCTACAACTCACTGACTCCACATCACACCACCAAACCTGGGCACTGAATTTACAGAATCGTGTGGAGCCAGACCAAATTCTGAGCGAGCACTTCAGAAACCAGACAGACCGACACTAATATAAAATATAAAAAAAACTAATAAAATAATCATCCCTGTGTGAAACATATTATACACATATCCAAGAAATATCCTGACAAAGAAATGACTGAAACATGTATGAAACTAGAACAAAATCTAGATGTACCTAAACTGTTCACTTCTTGAATTTCTGTAATAAGCTGGTATGGCAATCTCATCCACATAGTTATGCAGTTCAGGAAAAGCTTACTTAACCTCAGTAATTTCACAAGGTGAAGGTGCAAGGCTCCAACAGCTGCCTCTCCTCAGAAACAGAGGAGAAGCTGCATAAGGACACACAGAAACACAAGCATTCATTCAGGCGCACTCACACACAAACACACACACTTTCACAGACACGCACACAAACACACAAGCACATACGCAAGCATACAGACAAACATGATCACGGACAGTCACCACACGTACACCGTCTCACTCAGGCGAGAGTTAAAGAGGGACTCACGGCTCCAGAGAGAATAGGCCAGCCGACAGTTGATCCTGCGGTACAGCTGTTTGTTGAAGGGCCACAGGACGCAGGTGCACAGCTGGATGAAGTTGATGATGAGGCCGCTCACCACAAACACAAAGCTGATCAGCAGCTGCAGGATGAACTGGGTCTTCAGGTAGGCGATGAGACCCATGGTAGGAGCCAAACGTGCGGGCAGGCCCCCCTCTCAGTGTGACTGACCTGGGGACAGAGCAGAAAGGCCCCTCAGTCAGTATGAATGACCTGGGCACGAAGCACAGAGGTCCATCAGTCACTATGACTGACCTGAGGACACAGCAGAGCGGTTCTTCTGTCAGTATGACTGACCTTGGAACAGAGGAGTGAAGAACTCCTGATTGGAATCAAAAGTGCTCCAAAAAACAGGAAATAGTATTTCCCACCCGCAACCAGGGCAGGCAGGAAGGGCTAGATTAGCAGCAGACCCTATCAGTGCTGGCAAGGAATAAATGTAAACACTTGATAAGAGGGTGAAAGCGTGAAACCAGAAAGAGGCACAGCAGGAGCAGCGTACTTACCACAGTGCTTCAGCTTTACAGGCCTCTCTTACACGGCCCCTCACTCAGCACCACTGACCTGGAGACAGAGAGACACAGAGAGTGAGAGACGCTTCACAGCCTGCTAACTCACATCCGCGAACCGAATCCACCAGAATTTTGGGGGACAGAGAGAGAGAAGGGGAGAGAGAGAGAGAAAGGAAAGAGAGAGAGAATGAGAAAACTGGGGGGGAGTATAATGTCTGTTTTTGTACATGCTTTGCCAATATGAGAACTTGTAAAAATGCCAATAAAGCAGTCTGAACTGAAAAATTTAATTGAAAGTTGAGAGAGAGGGAGAGACTTCACAGCCTGCTAACTCACATCCACTGGATGGGCAAAGGGGACGAGAAAGAGAGAGAGAAAGACTTCACAGCCCACTAACTCAGATCCACTGAACTTCCAAAGGCGAGGGAGACGGGGGGGAAGAGAGAACGAGAGACGGTGAGAGAGAGACAGAGCAGGTCCACTCACAGAGAGAGCCGAGCAAGTGAGCCAGTCCTGTCCGTCCCGCCCAGAATCTTTCGCTCCACTAACTCCCCCTTCCCCGGCCTTCACAGAATCTCCCTCACACCGCATTTCCCCAACAGCGCGGTGATCTATCTTTGCGCCCACCAATCCATCTCTCGCCCATCTCCCTCCCTTTTTACTCCTCTATCGGCAGGTTTGTGTCCATCCACTCATCCAGCCACCCATCATCTCTCCTCCTCTCCTCTGTCTGCCATCAATCCCTCGCTCGACCCCTCTTCAGTCCTCTCTCAGCGTAGCATTATTGATTTGCCTCTAATCCCCTGCAGCTGACTGCTTTATAGCCAATATCCTCTCCTGAGGGTGCCCTATGAACTGAGTACTGTGTGCTGGGCAGGGTGGCTTTGAACGTACGGGGAGCCACACAATGCATGTGCCAGTGTCCTCGCAGTTGGGACCATGTGTGACTACTGTGCAACTTTAAAAACGAAGTCATCTTTCACCAGGGCTAGCCTGACTGCATAGAAAGCTGCGCTGTCTCTGAAAGACGAGGGGCGGAGCTGGATGCGGGTCAACCCGACACCGTCCCCACCCACATATACCCTTTCCCCCAGCTGGCACCGAGCCCTATACCCCTTTCGCTCGCAGCGGGGCCGTCACGCTTTCGCGCACGCTCCTCCCTGCCCCTCCCCACCCCCTCCCAACCCAACTCCCAAAAGCCTCAGATCTCTGCCCTTTCTTTCACCCTTCACCACCCCCCCATAGGGACCTTTAAATACCCTGCTGGACTGAAGCTGAAAATGTCCGCCACACGTCCGATGAGAAGCGGCCAATGAGACTCAAGAATCCACTCACAGCTTGTGACACTCTAAAGTAGTCGCAGGTGGAGTTCAGCAGCAAACACTGGCAGGCCTTCAGAGCCAGGGTACTGCACATACATGTTGACACAATAAAAAACGTGTGTGTGTGTGTGTGCGTGTGTGTGTGTGTGTGTGCGTGTGTATGTGCGTATGTGCGCCAGACCATCTGTGAAAAATTCTGCAAAACTGGCTGAGTGTGGCCAGGGACTGACAGGCCTGACACGTGCACAGTACACGGCTGAAACTAATATAAAGGTGAAAAGGCACTGCTGTGTGACCCACTGTTTCGCACAATTTCAGAGACATCTGGGAAATGCTGTTGACAGTTATGCAATAACGCTTCAGACAGAATAGTTTCGAAGTCCCGCTAGATCCAATATGAGTTAGGCTTCTATTGCAGAGTTCAAATTCAATTTAGCTGAAGTCAGTTTAGCCAACACAGATGTACTCAGCTGAGCTCCTGTAAGTCTCTCTCACCACTCAAGTCTAGACTCCAGAGACACAGACAGAGGTGTAACTCTGTGTATCCAGGTGCACCGGCACCCCGGGGATTCTCACCTGTGAGAGAGTGACTTGGGTGACCCAATAACGTGGCGCGGTATGCGAAGGCAACTCTCTCTTCAGCGAGGCAGCTATCAAGCGAGGTGTCGGGTTACACACACCCAGGCATGCATGCACAAACGCGGATCAGGATAGAAATGAACTCTGATAACCTCAGTGCAAACACTGTATACACACTGTGCTGTCTAAGAACTGTATGCACACCAGAACAATTAATACAAAGAGACCGTACTCACAGTACTGACTGTCCATAACAAAAGCCAGGTGCACCACCACTGTCAGCATGTATTTCCATTACAAATGCATAATACTGATTTAAACAGTGGGATAAATAAGGCATTCTAGTAGAGTACTGTGCATAAACAGCATCTGCTAGCATAAGATTCAAACCTGTAACCTTTTGAATATAAGTGAAATTCCCCCCTCCACCACAATGCCGCCTTTTCTGAAAAGAGGAGTTGTAGCTGGACTGTAGCTTTTTCTATTGCCATACAGGTAAGACCGGCATTAAAGAGGACAGGTACAACTGCTCACCTGGAGCAGACCACCACAACCTGCCTGGCCTCACCTGCCTCACACCTGAGCGCAAGGCTTTCTGAAACAAGTGTAGAAAGGATCTCTCAATCTCAGTCCAGCCCAGCAATTACCTCCATAAACACAGCACAGATCCACATTCACTCAGATCAGGTGAGTCAGTTCACCTCAGAGACACACACCACGTTAAGGGGAGAAGCACAGCAGAAAACAAGAGTGGAATAGTGTTTACACAGAACCCTTTTCCTGTTGTCACCCCAGCAGAAATGGAATGAAATACTACAGACCTGGAGTTGTAAGAAGAGCTCCCAAAAGTTCTGCTCCCACAGAGAAATAAGAGGACTGAGGGAAAGAGGCTGAACTCTGACCTGGAGGTCACACCACACACCCCCCTAAACTCAACTGAACTCGTGATTAAGCGTGGTCTGAGTAAACACTGCGGAGATCTGGAAACTCCTTATAAGAGACAGAGGCACTGAGGGGGAGAGAGAGGGATTGAGAAGTGGAGAGAGAGAGCGGCTCCAAGTCTGCCTGCCAAGAAGCGTCCCGGCCGGGCGAGTGTGAGCGTGTGCGAGGCAGCGTCAGGATCACCTGATCCACTCAGACGAAGGGCCGGCCCCCGGCAGAGCCAGCCAACCCAAGACCTTAGCAAGCCCCCCCCCGACGGAGATTCAGGAGACTGAGCATGACGCACATGCACGCACACACAAACAGCCACGCGCACAGTAACAATGTGGAATCTGGTACTGTCTGTCTCGCCCTCATCCCTGACCCAGAGTATATTTGTGTGAGTATGTGTATGTTTGCATTTGGGTGAGAGAGTGTGTGTGTGTGTGTGTGTGTGTGTGTGTGTGTGTGTGTGTGTGTGTGAGAGAGAGAGAGAGAGAGAGAGAGAGAGAGAGAGAGAGAGAGAGAGTGAGTGAGTGTGGCCTCTTTCCTTTATTCTCAGAAACACTGAGTGAAATCAGCAGTCTCTTCTAACACGGTCCACTCTCTCAACATGGCTGTGACCTTGCTGCAACCACTAGTGACCAATTCAAAGCATGCGCTTTGAGGCGGGAGAGAGAGAGAGAGAGGCAGAGCGAGAGAGAAATCGCTGCCTTTCCACTGACCTTTGTTGCAGGCCAGCTATAATGAGGCAAGCCGAAGGCACTTCTGCAACAAACTGACCCAGGCCGACAGTATGTTGAGCCACCATAGATATGGTGAAACGTTAGCCCCGAGTACAAACTGAGTCATGTGGAAGTAGACAAGCTTTTCCTGTGTAAAATACTATAACCAGGTCATCTTTTTCAATGACATCTCCTTGATACTGAAAATTCATACCACAAAATTAATGTCAGCATCATCCGGCACCATCTTTGTGCTGCAGCCTCTTCATAAGCCACAATGACAACGCCAAGCGTCATGATTTCTTCCTGTGCAGGCAGTACCAAAAGAGTTTGACGCAGTCAGTGATGGTTCACCAGTTTACATGCAAATTGCCAATGCTGGGCTGCATTCAGACGCTGAGTGGCTATGGCAGGCCGGTGGAAGCCTGGCTCCTGACTGCACCCGTCTCTGCAAGTGCTTCCTGTGTTGCCCCGGGAGACAGAATGTGATTGGGCGGTGCTGCACATTTTGCACCATCTGTGCATATATCTGCTGTTGGCACACTGGTATGTGCCAGGCGGCATACAGATGTCGTGGGGGGGGATGGTAGGGTACAGCAGGACTTATCACAGATCAGCAGCAGGAGGTCAAAGGTAGAAGCAAATCCCGTGGCTGTAAAGGGCCACGGGTTTTAGGGAACTCGTCTGGAGCTGGAGGGCAACACCCACATGGTTGCTTGCATGGTAGCAAGGCCCACTGATGCCAGAGCACATTATGCACATTTATGTCAGTCTGAGTGAACTGTAGGACAATTTCAAACAAGGAAATTTTCAAGATAAAAAGCAAAAGTGACAATATTTCGACTTTACATAAAAGGCAATTAACGGTAAAATTTTGCCATTTTAAACTGAATTATTTCATTTACTTAGAGTTTTAACTCTGTTAATCTCCTGAGTAGCTCAGCTGGGTAAAGTGCTTGTTTCACCCTATTGCTCAGGCCAGGGTTCAAGTCTGAGGTGTCACTTTCCAATTTTAACCATGAGTCTGTGGCAGCGAAACACAGCTGTCTTTGTTCCACTGGGGCTCTGGTTGCTGCTGAGGCACCTGCGAGTCGCTTGGATGACATCAGTGGAGATGTGCCTACCCTCCAATCGACATTTGCTTTGCTGTGGTGCACTATGGGATGCGTAGCGAAAAATAGCCATTAGATGCCTTGAGGATTGCATTCATCTTGTGACAGTGCTCCTGCGGGAGCATAGAGGGTGTGTCATGAGGTGTACTCTGAACGGGCATTCCAAACTGGGTGAAAAGAGGAAAAACATAAATACTGAATAAAAAAAACAACAGTCAAGAGACTGACAGACGCTAGCTCACTCCAGCTGAAACTGACAGTCTGTAACTGAAACTGGGAGAGTCCAGTCAAAATGAAACTGAGAAGAACTAAATCTGACACTAACTGATGCCACAACTGACTTAGACTGACACACACTAACACTGACTGAAATTGATGCAGAAGCTGAGAATGACGAAAAATGGCAAACACACACTTCAAGCTGTTTTTGGCAGCAAATGCTAATCCTTAATGGATTCTTGGTAGTGGGCAAAGCACACAAAGAGATAGACAGTTTCTTTAACAATATCAGAAATCAAAGACCACTAGACTTGACAGCAAGTGATATGAATCTAGCCAGCTGGTTAGCAAGAAAGATTGACAGTACAAATTCAAAAATGACAAATGAACTTGAATCTACTTCATTTTTTAAGATTCTTGTGATTTTCTATAGCCTTTTACAGATAGTTAACCACTTTCCATGACATTTCCACAGCCTTCCTGGATGAAAGGCCCTTCCCCAGACATCACCACACAGTTCTCCTGCATCAGAACCAGTGCCTCAAATGCACAGGGTGCTGGCAGTCAGCCCTGATCCAATCACAGAGAGCTGTGGCCTCAGTGGGCTGGCCCGGAGTAAAACGAATTTGCTGCTGGTGCTGTTTGAAGGATCAGAGAGTAACAGCGGAAGGAAAAGCTGGGTGCTTTATGATGTCCAGGCCTTTACCCTACTCCTCTGGGTGGAAGTTTTCAGACCAGAGAAGCTGAGAGCAGCAGTTTCCTCTTCCCGCATCCCACTTCTCTCTCTCTCTCACACACACACACACACACACACACACACACACACACACACACACAGATACACTCACACCACAGGTCAGTTTCAATGCACATCCATCTCACTCAATAAAGAATAATGCCGAAAAAACCGCCTGCTTTCATTGTGAGGGGGAAGAAATCAATGTTTTAATGAGTTACTGCATCTCCTGAAAGAGCCCAGACAGTTGTGTGCAAAGTTTAGCGAGGGAGGGTCAGGTTCCAGAGAATCCATGGCATGCCACACAGAAACAGAACAACAGCAATACTTCATCACCTGTGTTCAGTACTGCCTCTATACCTTCCTGTATTTAAATGAGAACTTCCTATCACCACAACTCCAAGTAGCTTAGGAAAAACAAACGTATCCTTTGAGTATGCTGTGCTTTGTACCCAAACACTGCTGATAATAATAACGATCACGATGTCACAACTTTCTAAAATGAATGACAGCCTTCTTTTTTTTTAACTACACAAGTGGTACTACATGAATGAAACACAATCACTGAATTACATTTACTGGAAGACGCTCTTATCAAGAGAAACTGATCTGGATATTTACCAAGGAAATTCTGGCCAAGCACACAACAGCACCCTTTGCCCCCACCACCCCCGCATAATATGTGCAAATTAAAATGAGTTGGAATCTTGTATGTGGGGGCCCACAGACAATGTCCACATGGAGTGCATGTGTATGTGGACTTGTGTGCGTGAAAGTGCATGACTAACTGATCAGAAAAAAAGAGAAATTCACAGAAATTTTGTCTTGTGCTGTACTGATGTGACCCAGGGCACTCTGTCCTTAGTTAGCTGAGGAGCCAAAGAGCAGTTAAGATAACAGCACTGCCACAACAGGGTGTAGCGCCCAAACACACACAAAATAAGATAACGGGAAACACGCATTCGAAGACATTTTGATCTCAAGATCTTAAATGCTTGAAATTTGTTCCTTAGACAAATATAATATAATTATATGATATATATAATATAATATAATTAAAAAAAATATTTTTGGCTACTTTAAAGAATCTAAAATATAAGATAGCTACAGAAAATAGTCGAAATACAGAAAAACACCCTTCTATGAGTAGGTGTGTCCAAACTATTGACAGGTACTGCATACTAACACAGACACTGCACTTCAACATACATACAGAAGTACATGAAGATATGGATACATATGTACATGCAAATAGGCACAAATTCGTATTCATAATTTTGCACTTCCACCAACTCACATCCTCTTATACACATACACACAGCCAATTAAGGGATATGCTGTCTCCCTCCAGATGGATCTTCTAATCTCAAAGACAAAATAAAATGGACTGTCTGGAGCAAAAAGGCCGTGAATCACATTTTAAGATAGCTGTCTGCCGCACACAAGGAGGTGAGGTAGAGAGAAATATGCGGTCTTCTTCCAGGCTCTCGACTGATCCTGGAACAGTGACTCTGGTCCTAACTGCCACTTGGCTACTGGAGAAGGCCACAGAGCTCGCCAACGGATTCTGGCACTGAGTCAAAACTGAGGCTCACGGTTCCGTGCAAATCGCTCTATTCTCGACCATGGCAACAACGATCCACTGGTGACTCCTGCGATTCTGATTGGACAAACCCTACTGTGGCTGGCAAGTAGTAGTTACAGAAAAGTAAAAATGACTTTTGTTCTGACAGGCAGGAATATACTGCGACTGGGTAACAAGTACATATTTTGGCAGCTAAGCTGGTTAAACACTCCAGCATAGAGGTACAGTGAATGGGAGATTAACTCATCCAACCCCTGAGAGTCCATGTGAGGACAGGTACAGAGGAACATACCTGCCCTCAGGACCTGATACTCTTAACTCCCATGTCACCAGGCAAGACCATGGAGTTCCCAGTGCTTTTCCACTGTTTTTCCAATCAAGCCGAAGGAGAACCAAACAACATGGAACTGTGCGACCTCCAGCCTCTAAGGGAGCTGGTCCTAGCCAAGCAGAGTGAGGGCCATGGATAGAGCTGTACAACCAAGCCACACTGTGCCATTAAAGCTATGTTTGACCAGAAAAAAAGAGCCACCTAGCCTGCCTTCAGGTAAGCCGGAACAGCTTGGACAACGAGATGGGTTAAGCACTGCCAATGGAGGACAAACAGAGGGCAGTCTTTAACTGGCCTCTATGGCAAACAATAGCGAAGGCAAGCATTCTTGCAAATGGACATTTTACCACTCTACCAAGTTAAGCATTTAAAATATTCATGCACATTTTGACTAGATTAAAAATAACTACTTCATAATGTAGAAATGCATTCAACAGAAACCCTTTAACTACAGCTTCATTCTTTGCGATTGTCTTCCATCTTGTTTAAGAAATTTGACACTTTTAAATCACTCTGATTGGCTGGACCTGATGAGAGGTGGGGCTGGTGCTGTGATGGAAAGCACAGACTGGAGCCTTTGTGGCTTTTAGGATTTATGGTGGCTCAGCCTCTGTCTGACTCTGGTTCTGATAGTTGAGGCTCATAACTGCCATGACCCACCAAGCATCAGCTCCTCCTGTACAACCCTAAACTCAATTAAACACAGACCCAACACCAAAACAGACCACCACCTTGCCTGCCCCACACACACACACTCACACACAAACAGTCAGGCCACCACACAAGTAAAACAGACACTGGACAAACACATACCCAATATCTCCCCACACTCTCACACAAAACTTGTACTGCGGTTGCTATGTGTTGCTCTGTATTATATGGGAATTGAATAGAGATTAGAGAGGTAGGAATAAACCTACTTAGTGAAACAGCTGCCTAGCCTGCTCAACCTGATCTGCACACACACACACCACTCATACACACGCAAATGAGCAGAGGCAAAAAGCCCTGACAGCGCTCAAACACCACCTCTGAGATGCCTTCCTACAACTGCCCGTCATACACAGCGACCCCCCTAGAGGCCCAAAACCACAAATCCACCCGAGTCTGGTACAACCCAGCCCGCCCTGGGCCGTCCCTTGGGACTCACCAGTAGGTGTAGTAGGCCACCGCAATGACGACCAGGGCTCCACAGATCCCTGTGAAGATCATCACACCTCCCTGGGTAAACATTTTCAGTCCTGTCTGCTTCCTCTCCCTTGCCCAAAAAAACTATAACAACAAGTCTACTGGAGGCAGAATGACAGAAGAGAAGGGCGTAGTCAGCGTGTGTCCGGTTGGCAGGCCCTGCGAATCCCAGGGGCGAGTACGAAGACAGCAACAAGGACTCTAGAGATCGCTTGGTCGAGGATGAAGATGAAGAGGAAGAGGAGGAGGACTCCGCCCAACCTGCCGACTAAGCGTAATAGGGGGATTGCGGTCCCAGAGCCACCAGGCAGAGGCCAGACAGGTCTCAGTCTGACAGGGACAGTGACGAGAACCGGCTTCACAGAAACTCTGCTTTGCCTGAAAGCAGGCCAGCGAGGTACACACAGGGTGTAGGCTGCTCCAAAACGAGAGGAGAGACATGGAGGCTCCATCCAGCGTGCCATACTCCCATAATCCCTGCCCCCCTCACCAAGATCAGATTAGCACTGATTAGCTGTCCGGCAGCACCCTGGATTAGTCACTTCCCATTTCCATCAATGTTTAAATGGTTGGGGAGGAGCCAGGAGGAGAGAGGGAGGGGCAGAGGAGCAGCTGCGATTCGAGGACCAGCCACTGTTGGGTAATTCCAACCTTGTTCCCAACAACAGTCCCCATGGGTTCACTCTGGCAACATTCATTTGGTTGTGGGATCAGTGTGCAAAAGTAGGAAGCCCCACCCAGGTGAAGGGAATCCAATCACACCTGGCAAAGTCAAGGGAATGCACTCACACCTGGCAAATTCAAGGGAATGCATTACGTTATTACATTAATTTAGCAGACGCTCTTATCCAGACCGAAATCCAACAGAGAAGAACACAAGTGTATCCATTCAAGTTGAATGAGCAACAGTGTCAGAACAGACTAACACTCCCAAACCAGTGAATGTGAACATAACATCATTCAAGCCCTATCACAAGTTAACCTGTGCAACTAGACAAGGGAAGCCAAGTGTACTACCATACATCAGAATGCTATTTCACCTGGCTGAGTACAGCATACACTTTGCAACACTACAGCAGATGCCTGTACAGTAGGTAATCTGCTGTAGTCAGTCATGAAGTAGTCACCCTTAAGAACATCAGGACAAGGATAGGAAAACACTCCAGATCCAAAACCCGGGAGCCAGGAGCCCTGGAGGAGACCATGGGGTAACCGCTCAGTCACACATATCCATCAATCTCCATTAAAATAATAATGACCAAGGCTGCTGGATGACGAATGTATTAGCATATCTGACCAAATGCCTTGGGGTTGGTGGAGTATACATGAACTTTCACTGATGACAAGAAGACCCCTGTAACCCAGGGTTTTTTTCCAGAAATAAGTAGAAATCTGCAGAAATCTGACAGACTAAGAGAACAGGTTTATGATGGTCATTAATTAGGAAAGCACTTTAAACCAATCAGAGAAGACACCTGAGTAATTCACATTTAAAAACCCTACTGCAGTATTTTGACAGCTTTTTCTTAAGTCTGTGAGTTATAAGATGAATTTGACAAACCCTTGAGCATGCACTGGGCCAAAATGCATCTCTGAATGGAGGCCAATAACCCTGGGAATCAGACCAATGGAACACTCCAGGATTGGGGCAGTCAGAGCATTCTGAGGTTCAGAGTCAAAAGACTCATTATACAGTCAAGAGACTTCAGAATTTAAACAGTTAGAAAGCTCTGGCATAGGCACCTGTACACTGTAACACTGTATCTCTACCCTCCGGCGTAAGGAGGAGTCATTCATGTTTTGTGCTGCTCTTCCAAGAAGTCCCACATTGTTTACTTGAATTCAACAAAGGCCCTTTCTGGCTGAGGTAAGCAGAGAGATAAATAAGGGATGGGAGGAGTGCTTTACCCCAGACACACACACACACACACACACACACACACACACACACACACAGACACAGATATATCAACTTCCCTTCTTCCACCTGCGTCTGAGTCAATTATGAAGCAATGAGTTGTGTGTGAGAGAACGAGAGAGATACCATTTGTTATATAAACACTCCTTTGCCTTACTTTTTAATCCTCCCAAAGTTCGGGACAAGTCATCAACGCTTCCCGCTGTTTAACCTTGTAAGGCCATTAACTAACCCAGGTGCTACCCCACCACAACGTGGTCGGTAAAGAGAGCGTACACATGATGCTCTGTTTGTGTTGTAACATACTTTAGCAGGGGATTAAGGCCCCTGTTATCTACACCACAAGCAACACCACCAACATGCCCTAACAGCAGTACACTGTGTTACAGGGAGGAATGATGAAGGAGCAAGTCATGCCGGCCCATCACCTCATGGCCTCTGTGACTGAAGAAAGCTTTGCCTTTTTAAATGCTGGAACCTGAGACAGCAGGAACTAGACCCACGAACAGAGAACTTTGACCCAAAAAGCTAAGAACCTTATTCCAGTTATTTCCACTTCTGCAAACTGTCGGGCCCGACCAGTCAGGGGAGATGCAAAGCTATCAAATTTCTTTGACAAGACAGGGGTCAATGTCCCAGTAGAGAAACCAGAAGGGGTAAAAAGCCGTTGTGGGAGGAATGCCTACTTTAATGTTGCTTACAGCATGCAGTATTTATCTTTGAACCGCCCCAGGACTGCCCAGCTAAAATCTGTGCTCACAGCTTGCTACAGTTGTAAAACAGAAATTCCCCCTGCCATCATTTTGCTTGCTGAAGTAGTCACTCGCAGCTGATGTACCTGCGTTTGCTACTCCAGCTAAACTGAATGCTAGCTAAGCAACTACAGAAAGTAACGGTGAACTTTTGATCAATTCCAGCAAGCTATCAGCACATATTTAACCCGACTAATCACAGGATAAATCAAAGGAAGCATACACAAAGAGCAGACGTTTCTCAAAAACAGGCATTTGCTTATCGGACACTGCCAACATACTGTTAAGAAAGTTTAATGACTTTCAGTCTCCCGACCGGCTAAAACTGTTTCCCAGTTCCTGCTTGCCAGCACCAGCCATGCTATTAATTGCAATTATATTGTATCAGTCTGCTGACACATCCAAGATTACCTACAATGCACTTTGCATATTTTCAGTGCAGAGATTCAGTGCATGAATTATGGAATATAACAAATGTCAGTGATGGTTTCAACATGCTCTCCTGTCAATCAATGGGAATATAGGCATCACCCAAAGAGAGCACCCCTGAGCCGCAACACCTTCAGAAGGGGAATACAGCTACAACAGGTGGTGACACCAAGAGGGGACCCTGTGGGAGTCAGAGTCAGGTGAGTCTCTGAGGGGGCTGGCGGACTGGGGGGCAATGAAGTAAGGTCCACAAAGAAGATTAGAATGAGTCAGATTCATTCTTCCACCCCCACACAGCAAAACTCATCCAGAAGAGCATACTCAACTCAAAATAAAGATATAAAGTCTAAAAACAAAACAGCCACCAACTGTACCAGATTCATGTGTCTTATAGGTGTTTATTTTACAATTACCACTTTGACTGAAGCGCGGCAAAGATGTCAGCTCTGCACACAGCTGGTATAGATAGGAACTGACTTGCCAGAGCCTGGTTTCACCACAGTCACTATGTGAGAATGATACTGTTCCATCCTGACCACCACAGGCAACCAGACAGTCACTCAGTAAGCCCACACAAGGTCACAAACTTCAACCACAGGCTGTTTTCTGACTCTTTGCCTAATGAGTACAGCCTCAGTCCAGTGTGGCTCATGTGAGGGCTCAAGTGTGCCTGTGCATGTGTGTACAAGTGCAACAGAAGATGGCATGCACTCTGGCTGGATTAACCCAGAGGGAGCAGACAGAGGGGGGTTTTGGGGTTTAAGGTTTCCACCTTGGTGTCCATATGGCCCCCAGAGTTCCAGATGGCTCAGGCTGGGTTCTCCCCCCTCTGAATTAGACACACGAAACAGTGTTTTCAGACAAAAACTTTCCACAGCACACCCGAATAGAGACCGAAGATCTAATTTCCGTTTTGGACAATGTGCAACGCAGTGCGCGAATCCGAACACCCAACATTTCAGAATAGATGTGACAAATTACCCTGCTACGAGTATGCATAGCACGGGTGAATACCATGAAGCAACAGACAGAATGCATGTCGTACGCACTTCAATAGAGCGTCGAATGTAAATTTTGTATATGTTGGCTCAGCAGAACATGGTTTCTGAGCTAAGTGGACAAAACAGCCCGGCACATCGCTGTGCTGCACGCATGCCCATGCTGCTGGGCGAAGTTTTTACGGCATGAAAATCATTAGACGCGAAAAAGATCCACGGCGATTCTGCGGAAACGCATGTAGCACGCGCCAAAGGTCGCCTGCTCTGTTCTCCCGACATTGCACGTGCACTGCAGTACAACTAATGTTTGCAACCATAAAAAACAAACCATGAAACGGTTTCCAAGCCTTAAATGGATTGCACATTGCAAGGCAGTCCAGTCACAAATTTGTAATAGCAACTGAGAACTTGTACTGCGATAACCATGGTCCGGGATGATATGCGTGGCAATATAGCGCGACAGGGAAGGCACACGCACAGACCCTCGCTCACAATAGCCCTCATCAGGTTCAGATACACAATAACAGCAACCCAGCCAGCACACTTCTCACAATGCAATGTCACAGTGCAAGCTCCAGCGAAATTAGCAAATATGCAACGCTAATAAAGCTTGCTACACAAATGCATTTGTTCGCTAGCTAACCTTACTAACTTACTCTAGCTAGGTAGTCTAGTCAACCTAACCAGACTCGCTAAACTAATTCACATCAGTGTTATTTGCTGCCTAATCCGTTCCAGCATCACCCGATCTAGCTGGTCAGTTAAACAGAACACACAAATGTCATTTGAAATGTCATTAAAAAGCCACAAAAACAGCTAATAATCCTACACGTACAATACAGAAATAGGTAGCAGCCACCACACTTCGCTACTGGCTAGTAGTTAGCTAGCTATCGATCTGTTAAATACCTGCTTTCTGGTGTTGGTGTGCGAGGAGTGTCCAGGATGAACGTTGCACGCTTCGTATTTTAAGTCTGCAAATGTCACAAAAGAAGGAGAGCGTTTACGTTTAAGACCAGAGCTGAACTGTAGCCGCTGTTGTTCGATAGCCTTTGTCCGGCACGAGTGTATCCTTCCGATCATCACCCAGTGTAGGAGCCGCAGCAGCAGCTTCTTCAAGTCAGAAAGCTTCCGGTTCACCCTCCCTTACTATTCGTCGGGAAACAAGAGCATTAAACAGTTCCCGTTGCAAATTATATTGCCTTGAGGCACACCGTTTCGCAGATGAAGAGACTATTTTGAACAAAGAAATATCATTAGACATGCTGTTGTTGTGGATGTCATCGGTAGTCTTTGTAAAACAGGCAGGCTAGCTAAAGTTGTTGTGATGATGATGATGATGATGATGATGATGATGCCTCACTACAGAGTTAGTCCTGCCGGGCTCTTGACCACTTTTGGGTTTGTGCCATTCATACCACATCATCTACACCTAGTGAGGCGTATGTGGTTTATTCTGTGTGTGCGAGTTGCAGGTGTCTTGCATCTTAGGTACTAGTGATGCGAAAAACCGAAGAGGGTACTACAGGATCACACATGCACTTTTCCTAAATCTAAGAACAAGCAACAATATCACTGAACAGCACCCAGACAAAGAACATGCAGTATGTAGTGTCACAGAGGTGAAAACGAATAAGTTCATATGTCTTCAATATTTAACTGTCATGCAAACTACAACTGTGTCCTCAATAGAGTTTTGTTGAAAACTTACATGTAGCCAAAGTTTATTTATGATTCCTTTCAGTGCCACAATATCGGCTTTTAATATAAATCAAAGCAAAATATCACACAGACGTATAATTATCACATAAACATCACATAACATAATATACAATGAAAATAGGCCACTCATACCCTGTAATTGATTTTATACTCATGAGAAGAATACGGAAACCTGTATTGAAGACTGCTCAATAAGAGCTATGGGCAACCGAGAGTAATAAAGAATATGGCCTTGAAATGAGTTTTAATTCGAAACGTCATTTGTAGATTTGTAGAAATGTATTGTAGCTATGCATGCTCAGTAGCGGTGCAAAGAGAGCTATTTTACGAGCCTGTTGTGCCCTCTGCTGGTGAATGTTACTACTTACAGTTTTCGGTCCAGCTGCATTTATCTGCTTTCCTTGCAGCAAGTGTGCTGCAAATTGTGCTTGTGTGTTAGGGTTTGTCATGTAGCACAGTTTGATTTCGTTTGGTTCGGTTTGGTTTGGTTTTATAAACAGAGCAGTTCCTCTTCGCTGTATTAAGGGGTTGAAAAACACACTTCAAAAAAAGCTGACGAAAAAGAAAATTCTTCCACATATTTTATTAGAGGTTTAGGTTCATATACCCTCTTGCTCAAAGTGGGGAAAGTAGATACATTCTGCATCCCCCAACCCCCAATATAACTACTTTGCAAGGGTCTGTGTTCACTGAATGTTTATGGTTTGAAGCATTTCTGTTTTGTTCAATGATTTCATGCCCTCTGTAAACCTCTTTTATTAAAGCCACAATCAATGATAAATATGCTAAGCAATAAGAGATGAAGAGATAAAATGCTAAGCAGTGGTAACTACAATGGATTTACTTTGCATAGAGTGCACTTTAGGAGCACAGAAAAGCAAAGTTTGCATTGTAAAGCACTAGCTGTTGAATTGGTTCAAGGTAAAGATCCCTCCCAAGTAAGCCCTAGTGGCCTTGCCTTCAAAAAATGCTCCAGTCCAGGACATGCTATTTGTGTGTGGGCTAAATGACCTAGGGTATTATTTATGCCTTACGGTCACTGTCTATTTTAACTGATAGTAAGCAGCATGGTACTGTTTGAGATGTTATAGAAGAATATGCTGTCACCTCAAAGGCAGGTGACAGGGGGCGGGGACAACCACTCAGTGTATAAAACAAAAGGGGGTCAGAATAATATATAATCCACTGAATTAATGGTGGCAAAGCACAGCTAATAAGGGTAAGAGGCAGTCTCAATCAAAATGGCAGTGAGATATAACAGACTGAACAGCACTGCTGTAGCAAAGATTTATGGGCAATTTTGTTTGCCATCTCACAAATGGTACTTTAGCAGAGCTTGGCATGAGATATAGTTTCAGGACAATGAGCTGATCGTGACTGGCAATGGAACAAGCTCTTGAAGAGCACCGGGAAACAAGCACGTTTTCCTTCAGGGATAAAGACAGAAACCCAAGAGCTGAGGCAGCCCCCTGTGAGGTCATATCGGGTGATTGTGGCCCTAATTTGAACAGCTGCATGTACTATATTTGGTTTTCCTGTTGTTACTTTGCATTTCCTTGCTGACCAACTCAGACAGAGAACCTTACTGAATGGTGCCACTGTCACGCCTCACAAAGAATTCAAACTCTCAGCCCCAGAGTCCTCTGTGCTTCTTAGACCAGGCCACAGACCAACCCTCCCCCACCGCCCACCTCCCCATACCACACTACAACCACCATCATCATCCCCACCCTCTCCCACATACACACAGACAACCCAGTGGGGTAATATAATCATTACTTTATATTTATTGCATCATAACATACATATTATGTATTATAAATGTGGATTTGTACACTACAATCTTTGTTTTAACATGATATAAAATACTGAGACTAAAAAAACCAAATCACTAAAAACTTTACCAAACAGTCATACACTTTTTATTTTTGTTTTAATTCTCCCATTAAGAAAAGAAAATTGAAAAATAAACATCGTCAAATAAGAACTCTGGAAAAAAAAAAAACAGCCAAGCAAAGACTGGTCACTGTTAAACCGCTAAGGGACAGACACGAACACAAAGGCCGGGGGGGGGGGGCGCTCGTGCGCATTTGGATCACAGTTCGTTTCGTCTGCGCTGACATCATCGCGCGGAGGTCGTCCGCATTTGGCCTTTCCATCCACTCCCTGCACATCGAGACACTTCACCACAGGGACCGGTGGGGCGGGAACGCAACATGTCTGCTAGCACAGTGGTCAAAACTAGAGGGCGGGAATACAGGTGTGGGCACTTTTGCTTCACTCTGCAAGACTATAAGGAGACTGTTTGGGTTTTCTTATTGCATTTAGCTCAGAAGCCTTCTGAACCTCTGTCGTGCTCTTTTTGCCGTGCCATGCTCTCCCACCTGACTGTAACTGGGAGGCTGGTTTTTAGTCCAAAACTGTCCAGGCAGTTGGCCAGATTCCAGAGCTGGGGGAATTGGCTATTTTCTGTGCCAGGAGGAGCAATAGAGTAATTTGGTTAAGGGCAGTAGTCTGGCTTGAGTTTTACTAATACTCAACAACCATACCAGAGTTGGCATGTCGATCCACAGTTTCACACTCCACACACAAATAATACTCCCCATTTACATATTTACACATATTTACACAGCTTTTCTCAATACTGAAAACCTCCCTTTGCTTTTCCTCCCAGAGAAAGTCACACTGCGTAAACAGTGTCTGGAATGGTTGCCACGGTTTCCTGCAGGGCACGTGCTTGGGAGAGCCGAGCGAGTCTGGTCACATGATTAGGCTCCTGCTTGGCAGATCGTCACGACGCTAGTGGGGGCCTTGCGCGTCTTGCCAGAAGACACGCGTCCATGCACGCACACGCCAACTCACACGCGTTTCATACATGCCGTCGCGCAGCTAACTGGCAGCTTTGGGTGCTCCGGTTTGTGTAGGCCACCTCTTGTTTTTTGGACTCAAAGGCTGGCATAGCCAGCAACCACATCCCCTGCCAGGTATGCTGATGCGGAGACACAGAGAAAAGGTCTCTGAGCTCTTGGGTGGTCCAATGAGAGGCAGAGCTGTTCTTCAAAGAAAACACTTGGGGAAAAAGAAAAATATTTCCTGTCTCTTTTAGTATGGATTTGCTCACTTTTTCGTTCTTCCCTTAAGAAAACTTTTCTTCTTACAGCACTGTTTCTTCCCCCCCAAACCCCTTACATTTAACAGACACACATACACACTTACACATACACACAGCTTGAACAGAGATTAAACAGTTCACAGGTTCATGGAAAGCTGAAGAGTCAGTATGTGTCGGTCAGAGCTGCGTTAACCTCTGATTGGTCCTGCACAAAGCCAAAGCCTCCCCCCCCCGTGTCAGCAGCAGAAATGCTCCACAGTCGAGGTGCAAATTGTGGAAATATGAACTGAAAGTCATCACAATGATGGAATGGAAACGAGACTGCAGGCCACTGGGGTAAGCCACACTGAACTGCAATGGATTGTGGGAAGTGTATGCTGGTGAACGGCCGAGAACTACAGCTGACAATGATATGATGAACACTTTCTCCCCCTCTTTACCCAGTTCAGTTTTGACAGATCAATCAGAAATACTGATCGTGTTGTAGAAACCAATCAGAAATATACATCATGGCAACCAATTATTAAATATATTCACATAATTTAGGCCAATTGGACTTACTCCCCCATGTCACATGACTGTGATTCCCATCACACCCTGCAGCCAGCATCAAGGAATAACTGCACAAGTCTTCTCCTTAACAGAACCAGATGGAAACAAGTCAGTTTGATAAAAAAGGTTCACAAGTTTTATTTGTAGTTTACATGACTATAACAAAGCAGCAAGAGGCAATGTGCCACTTTGACACTGTAAATAGTGACTAATTTGTTGGCAGAGATTCGCCAAGTGTGTGCTATCTCTGTTCTTCTGTTCCATTATATTAATGAACACTTCTCTCTTCCTACGATATGCAATGTGTGAAAAGGATTAAATTAACACCAAAGTATGATGCTTAACTGTGTGCAGTTGTATGTAAGCCAGCAGTGTATGGCTATCACTGCAAATAGTTCGATCAAAATGAAATGTAAAATGTAAAAAAAAAAACAACACTGCATGTCATCCTAAAGGGATTACAGTAAACAATTAAAATGAACACATCTAAAAATCTTAAAGTTCAAACTTTGAAATGCTAGACTTCTCACATTTCAAAGACAGTAACAAAAATAAATAACCACATGTCGCTGGAAATGTGCAGGTTAAGAATTGCATATGACAGCCATGATTCAGATGAGTACAATGGACACATTTCCTAAAAACATCCCAGCGATGCTCCCGAAAAGGATTTCTGAATACAGATTACATTTGAAGATTAAACCAGATTAAAAGCATAAAGTCTGACTCATCCAGTACTAAAAACTCCCCCTGCTAATTGCATTTCATTTTTGTGCATTTGGATTAATTTGTATGAGGGTTATTTGGGTACTTGGTGATTTATGGACGGGCCCATTTTTATAATTCAAATTTCACTCTTGATGTTGGTGAGTCACACCCAGCCATTTCATAACTGCTCAGGGTCTTTGACTTTCACCCACGTCTGGACCACAATGGGGGCCTACCTGAAGAGAGCCAATCAGGAGCCGAGGAAGGAGCTACATTTTCTGATGCAGTGGTTGCCTCTATTGCAAGCAGTCCAAAAAAAGCTCTGACCCATCATAACCTTTGACCTCTGAACCCGAGGGGAGAACAAACCGGGAGCTGCAGGTATTTGCATGCAGTCCGTCTGTGTGGGCATCAGAGGCTCTCAGTCGAACCCTGTGCCAGGGCAGCCTGGGGCTATGTGTGCAGGACACGCAGAGGTTAGAGGAGCTCAGAGAGGGAGTGAGCGAGTGAGGGAGCGAGAGAGAGGGAGAGAGATCTGGGGGAACCCCGCCGCCCCACCCCCCCAACCCCCCTCCACCCCCAAGCCGCCGCCCTCCCCCCACGCTCCTCCGTCGGTACCCTGCTGATCTCGGCTCATGGAAATGTTGTGCTCTGTTTCTAAGGCAATGTCACATTACAGGTCAAAATGTACAACATCTATACATTGTGCGGTTGTGTCGGGGGGGAAGGGGGGTGCCTATAGCACAGTGGCCTCCACGACTATGGCTGGATCCTCGATGTCCGCTTTGCTCTGCACCATCCGTAGCTCCAGCTGGGCAGGGCTGGGCCTTCGCCCGGGGCCTGCCATCTCTAACAGAGAGGGAGACAGGGGGTTAAAGAGAGGAAGTGGAAGAGGGACAGGGGCAGGGTTGAGAAAAGATCAATACACATACAGTACCGGTCAAAAGTTTGGACACACCTACTCATAGAAGGGTTTTTCCTTATTTTTACTATTTTCCACATTTTACAATAATCGTAAAGACAACAAAACTATGAAATAACACAAATGGAATTATGCAGTGACCAAAAAGTGTTAAACAAATCAAAACTTAAAGCTAATAAAATCTTATATTTTAGATTCTTCAAAGTAGAAAAAAATGTTTTTGGAAAGAAATTCATACACAGGCATCAACTTCGCTATTTATATTTGTCTAAGAATCAAATTTCAAGCGTTTAAGCATAAGTCTTTAGATCAAAATGTTTCTCATTATCTTAATCAGGTGTGTCCAAACTTTTGACTGGTACTGTAGTATTTTAAAGTACCAGTCAATGTATTTTTACATTGTATTTTACAATGTAAAAATATTGTGTATTTTAAAGTGTATAATCTTCTTCCATATGTCATCACTGATGATGAGAGAAATAACTCACTCAGACAGACACACACAGACGCCAGCCTCTTACCATGAGCGTAGGAGATGGTTCTCTGTATAACGTGGTGCATGACAGAGAAGGTCTTCTCACATGCCGTCTGAGAACAGGAAAGACAGAGAAAGAGAGGGAGAGAAGAGAGCTTTCTGGGACTGAGTTTTCTACGAAATGCTCTGGGACTGGAAAAGTCTGTCTCTTAATGTTTCATTCTGTTACATTTCATCTGTTTTTACTTGCTATAGCAACACAAGATCACCTGCCATGCAGATAAAATATATCTGAATGTAATTTTGAATTTGAATTTGGACAGGGAAAGAGGATTGAGGAAACATGTGAAGGTGTGACAGGGTTAGACTTTACTGAACAACATTCCGTCTCACCTAATATGCTGAACACACTACATTACATTACTTTATTGGCATTTAGCAGACGCTCTTATCCAGAAGATGTTAAATGATGCTCCTGCAACACCTCTCATGTTTTTATCTCCATTGCAGCAGAGTCTTTCATTAGAGTAGTGGAGTCTTTCTGGACTGTCTCAGCCCCCACAGGCTGTCAGGGTGGTAGAGGTTAGTGCCAGACCTTGAGGTCATTGGGGTGGTAGTGAGTCCAGGCCAGCATCATGGCAGCGAACAGGTCACCCGTCCCCACGAACACGGCGTCCACCTTCGGGATCTCGAGTCGGATCCGCTGCGTCAACCTGGTACCGTCCGGTTTCACTGGAGGGGACAGGAACACACATTAACACAGCCACTGCGGAACTAGAGCGAAACCAGAGCATAATGGGACTAGACCTCGGGGACCCCACAAACGTGGAGATTCACACGCACACACACAGCAACATACACACATACACACACACACGTTTTCCATGCCGACAGGCCTATCACCAAGACTTAGGTTCATAGCTCCACACGTCATCACTGTCAATGTCGCTCCTCTGAAAGCTGTCTTTCAACACTTACTTGCAATAATCAAACTCACTTATGAGGCTGCAGAACAGCTCACAGCATTTCAACTCTGATCAACCGAAGAAGAAAATGCATTTCAGTCAGCTAGCTCAAAAACTGCTTTTGGTTGTTAGGATTTTTGACCCCAAACAAATTTGCAGTTTTGGATGTGATAATTCTCCTGCTAGATTCTATTCCCGGCTTTGATGAGAAATTAAACCCAAACTAGACAAATACAAACTACACGGAAAAGGACACAGCAAAGCAATGGCATTTAATCAAATTGGGACAAACCTGAATCTATTTTGTATACAGATTCCTACCAAACATTTTAATTTACGGCCAGACTTATTGCTGTGTTCCTAAGGAATAGGACTGAATCTGACACCTGGTGGTGTCAACAGAAGTAAACATCTCTGTCAATCTTCAGGCCTATGTAATTAATCTCTGGTAATTAAAAGCTTAATTGGGATGACTGAGACACCGCAATGGGATAATTGTCAAACAAGTGGCTTGAAAATGAGGCTATATCGACCTCTTGGCACTGGGGAGCTGAAACGGATGCAGGAAAACAAGTTGAGGGAAAAACTCCGGGCTCTACCTGTGAGTAGCCTGGCCATAATTATGTCCAGAACAACGTCCTGAATCAATGACAAGTGTTCATCTTTTGCTGACTGTTCCATCAGTGTTCCACAGGGTTCACTTCTGGGATCTATTTTATTTAGTTTATATATTAATGATCTATCTTCAGTTTGACCAGGTGTTAACATCCAGATGTATGCAGATGACACAGTATGCAGATGGCACACACACACACACACACACACACACACACACACACACACACACACACACACACACACACACACAGAGCTGTACGGCACATGCTCGTGCGCTGGTCCCAGGAAAGGTTCCCTGCACCTCACCTGTTCGCAGGCTCCCCAAGGCCACCAGGAAGCGGTCCCCCAGCCGGGAGGGCAGGTCAGAGCTGGTTATAACCACTGTGTCGGGGCCCATGTTGTGGAGGAGGTCCATCACCTGGGAGGAACAGAACAGCAGGGGGGGCATCAGCAGCGAGAGCCAGGCCTCCAACAGCAGTGTAGTGTCATGTGCTTCCATCCTGTGTTCCATCCCCCCATGAAGGAGAACCTTCACCTTTTCCCAAAAGTGTTTCCATTTCCAACCATGTACATAACTGAGCCCACTGATCAATTTCATGTCATACAGGCTTAATTGTCAAGTGATAACTGTATCTGTCTGTGTGGACCAGCCCATTGGTTAATGAGCCACACCTTTCTAATTGAAGGCCTATTAAATAGAGGTGTGTGGCGGTAGAGCAGAGAGGCTCATTTTGTTTCTGCTGTCTGTTTGCTCAGGCTGGTTCTTTTGCCAGTTTGTTGAGTTTTAAAATAAATTATTGTTTTTTTTTGGATGTTCACTCTTCTGATCTGCTCATTTTGTGAGACGTGTTGGCCAGCTTGTCCGCACCCCTGTCCATACTTCTGTGGCGGTTCTGATTGATAACGGGACGATCTGGGGCTCTCAGTGTTGCTCTCTTACCTATGGGTGTTCTGTCCATGACCACACATTCATGAAGATATCGAAAATCTAAACGTTTTCAGTTTCAAAAATGGCAAAAGCAGAATTTTCTATGTTAGGTACACATACCCAAATATCTGTTCAGTAAACATTATATCAGTATCATTAATGCTTTCACCATGTGCAATGTGGCTTCAAATCCCTGGCGCTCCACCACTGATACACCCTTGAATAATAAATAGGTTTATGATTTGTTGCACAGTTGTTACTTTTTCCACAGATCGTTAAATCACCTGGATGGCTCATGGTATTCACCAAGTCTAACGCATAGCTTATCCAATTACTAAACAGAGCATTCTCTGTTGAGAATCTGTGCAGCATCCCCACATCATTAATCCAACAAAAAAAGAAAATCAAGCCCATTGTGCTCAGCTCATATTGCTCCACTAAAGCTTGGAGAGATGGCTTAAAACACATGTAGTAGGCGTGGGATGTAAGAGCAGGGGAGGCGATACAAATAGCCCTGTGAACAGCCCTGGAACCTGGCAACTACCCAGTGAATAAATTATGGAGGCCTATGGGTAAATTGACACTGAACTGAAAAACCCTGGACATACCCTTCACCTGTTCTGCTCCAGTAGGAATACAGCACTTCTTCATCTATTCTGCTCCAACTGGCACACAGCTTACATTCACTGCACCAATAGGAATGCTGAACCATTCTTGTACCAAAGCAGATGAAGCTCTTTTTCACCCGCTCTGCAGCAGCAGGGACATTACATTACATTGTTGTCATTTAGCAGACGCTCTTATCCAAAGCAAGTTACATAGGTTACATTTTTTACATACCATCCATTTATACAGCCAGATATTTACTGAGGCAATTGTGGGTTAAGTACCTTGCCCAACGGTAGACAAAGATGTGAAGGTACATTAGACACAGAGTGTATTCAGAGATGTGGACCAATGTGGACACTTATATAATGTATATGTGGTTGTAGTGTAGACTTACCTCTACAGCATCCTTCTCTGTGCTGACATTCTTCCCTGTTAGCAGCCTGAAACACACACACACAGACACACACACACACACACACACACACACACACGAGTTAAAAGCGATGTACATGCACTTCACACAGACATCACAAAGCTACAACATGAAACCATGTACAGTGTTCCTGGTAAATTTAGAAACTTGTACAGCATTCCTGGTACATTCACAGACATACCATGGACAATTTTTCTGACACTTTCAGAGACAAGGACAGAGTTCCATGTGCCTTCACACAGAGACATGGACGTTATTCTTGGTGCCTTCACAGAGACATGGCAGCGTTCCTGGGCATTCACAGAGAGACATGGAGAGCATTCCTGGAGCATTCACAGAGACACATGGACACTGTGTCTCTGGACCCTTCTGCACACATGCTGTTACTTACTCTGCTTCGAACTGGTTGGGTGTGATGATGTCAGCCACTGGGACCACCTTGTTCTTGTAAACAGGATGGAGATTCTCAGGAACATACTGCGGTTACAGGGGGAATCCCACACTCATCAGTTATGCAAAAGCACACCTTGGTCACTACAGGTCAGAAAGTTTACCAATTTGTAGGGTCTCCCCAAGCATGGTATGAAACTCCAATTCTTTCTATGGCTCTTAGGCTGTAGTTTGTGAATACTGATAAAAAGGGAATACAAGTCTGGATTAATTTTCTTCATAGCTTGTTCATAAGCATTTGAGTGCTGATCTAAATAACCCATTAGTGTTCTTATGGTGAAATTAGAATTTTCCTTCTCTAATAAACACATCCAAGCCCTTACATACATGCAGTTCTCACATGCACAGTGCACGCCTGACTAAGGACACTGGGGCGCACTCCTCTGAGTCACAGTGCGCAAGGATCCCTTTTCCACACCGCTCACAGAGACGAGGAATACTCTTGGTATAATCTGGCTCTGTGAAATAAGACTCTGTGACACCCTCCCCCTCCCCCTTCCCCTTCGACGCAAGATGTGACATCATAACATGCACTGATTAATCCGCCTCTATCAGCCGGAGGGGAGATCTGGGGAGGGAGGGAGAGGGGGCAAGAGAAAGCAAGAGAGCGAGAGAGAAAGGAAGGGGGCAAAAGAGTGAGAGGGAGAAAGAGACAGATCCACAGGCAGATGGAGAGAGATAGAGAGATAGATAGACAGAGAGAGAGAGAGAGAGAGAACAAGAGGGGGAGAGAGAGAAAGAATGAGAAGGAGGAGAGAGAGAGAGCAAGGAGTGAGAAAGAGAGAGAACAAGAAGAGGAGAGCAAGAGAGAGAACGAGAGGAGAAGATAGAGAATGAGAGTAGGAGAGAGAGAGAGAGAGAGAGAGAGAGAGAGAATGAGAGGAGGGGAGAGAGAGAGAACAAGAGGGGAGAGAGAGAGAGAGCGAGCTGAAGTAAGAAGAGCAAAGAGCCCACGGTTTTGCAGTGTGGTTTCATCCTGACATGCCACATGGCTCTGCAGAATGGCTTTACTACACGAATAACTCAGTGTGCGGCAGTACAGGGGGGAGATGAACAGGGAGTTTGGGTAGACATTCCTCCCATTATCACTGTGTGAGACCCATTGTCACCTACCTTACAGGGACATGTTGATTCTAATATTCATTCAGGGAGAATGTAAAAATAGCTTGTGTATGAGCCTATGGCGTTATGTCCATGTGCATGTGTGCGTACATATCTGCATCTTTGTGTGTGTGCATACGTGTGTGTCTGTGTGTGCACTCATGTGCGCCTGTATGTTTGTGCATGTGTGTACGTCTGTGTGTGTGTGCTCATGTGCGCCTGTATGTTTGCGCATGTGTGCATGTCTGTGTGTGTGTGAGTGTGT
Organism: Megalops atlanticus; assembly: GCA_019176425.1. Taxonomy (NCBI): domain Eukaryota; kingdom Metazoa; phylum Chordata; class Actinopteri; order Elopiformes; family Megalopidae; genus Megalops; species Megalops atlanticus. Next base: position 12,016,551 of record CM032889.1, read on the forward strand.
GTGTGTGTGTGTGTGTGTGTGTGTGTGTGTGTGTGTGTGCACATGTGTGTACGCATGTATGTGTGCACGTGAGTGTGTGTGTGTGTGGGCGTCTCTTTCTTTCCTCCTGAAAGCCTGTAATTTCTCTGCCTTGGCGTTGCCCTCACCTCAGTCTGCCTCTTCTGATAGCAGAGCACTGCTGTGTTTGGCTGTCACGCTTCCAGCAGCATCCCCCTCGCAGATTATCACAACATCACAAATTATCACACACCGCGTATGGTTCAGAAAGAAGTGGGGGCAGAGAGAGAAAGGCAAAGAGGGAGGAGAGGGAAACAAGGAAGAGAGGGAACTGGGATGAGCCAGGAAGCAGAGCAGCACAAAGCAAATAAACAGTGGCACTCACCATGGAGCCATGGTCCCCCAGCACTGGATCACACACTGCAGAGGGGAGAGACACAGCACACAGGCTATCAGCTGACAGTTCAATGCATACATCTAATCTCTTGCTAAGGATAAGCAATGAGGCACAATTTACAATTTATTTAAAGATGCGGGGTCAAAATAGGAGAAATCTCACAGACACACACACACACACACGCACACACACACACACACCCCAGCACACAGAACAATTTGTACACGGCGTTCTCTCCATTAAAAGCCGGCCTTATCTGAAGACGTCCTAATAACGAAATCGTGCGTTCAATTAGAAGGGTGAATTAATGACGTCTGCTGAGCTCCTCCACCCTCATTTGGAGGCAGGAGCATAGAGTGTTTTTTAATGCTTTTTCCCCTTTTTACACCCCTTTATTTTCAGAATTGCCAACTGCATAGTAGACCCCTTTCCACCCGACAACATCTGCTCTTGAGCAGGCGCACTGGGGATAGCGAAAGCAGTCCTCCGAAACACAGACACACCTGTAGCGTCTATTTTTCACACTACGAGTCCCACAGCGCGCCACACAGAATCGAACACCGATTGGAGGATAGGTGCATCTCCACTGACGTCATGTGACTGGCTCATGTCAGAGGGTGCCTGGTAGCGAGATGAGAGAGCCCTGCTGACAAACCCACCCCACCCTGGCAATGCAGGCTGAGGACATGGTCGAGCTTAAACCGAGGCCATATGGAGTGAGGGCCTCCGCTGACTGAGCTATTCGGGAAACCCATAAGAGTGTTTTTTAATAGGTTGTTATGTCAACAGTGGAGGAAACACATCGCTTATTCACAGATGCCTTTTCTTGCTCTACTGGCTGTGGCTGTGGGAATGTGACAGCTGCCAGGGGCTTATGCGGGGAGGGGCAGTGTGGGAGCCCAGGGAAGGCCAAGCGAGAGGATGTCACGGTCACCCTGCGGACAGGAAGGACTCTCACCACGGTCCTCTGAGCTGCAACCCTGGAAATCCCAGCATGCCCTGCAGGGATCCTGGCCAAGACACGGACATCAGAGCCCAGGGAGATACAGGGAAGGAGAGCGAGGAAGGAGCGGAGAAGGCAAGCGAGAAAGAGAGAGTGAGAGAGAAAGGGGAAGAGGGAAGAAGAAAGAAGGATGGAAAAGCATCCTCCTTAGTTCCTTCCTGTTCCCCTTTGGCAGAGAGGGAAACAGCAAAAAAGAGAGCAAGAGAGAAGGGGGAGTCAAGAAGGCAGGAAGAAGGGTGGGTGACAGCGAAAGAGAATGAGGAAGAGGAGGAAGCAGTAAGGAAGCCACAGCTTTATTTATACCCAAGGTAGCTGTTCCATATTGGCCAGATAGGGTGCTCACTCTAGGGGCCAGAGCCAAGATGGGGCTCCAGCGAGAGGTAGCATGTGGGGTTAGGTGCCCGAAACACCGGTGTGACAGGAATGAAAGAAAATCAGTGTTCTCGTAAAGCCCTCAGTCATCAATGGCTGTTGGCCCTGAGAAGCTTTCATAGGTTTCTCTGAGCTATCAACTTCAAATGAAATCCATCCGGCTTGACCATTCCAAGCAAACAACTCAATGACCCAGTTCGATAATCAATGCCTCGGACGGGATAAAAACAAGACCTCCCTTTCCTGCTGACTGACATAGACGGACAGAGACAACATGCTCAGTACTGGAACAGACTTAACCACATCCACATCGCGATCTAGAACTGGGTCACGGGATGTCAATCATGATGATGTGACAGAATGATCTTGCACATCATTTAGTGTGAATACATCCAGCAGGGCAGAAATGGAAGAATATTGAAAATAACCATGAACTACTGCCAAAATAATATTACGCCCTCGCTCTCTCTTATACAGTACCAGTCAAAAGTTTGGACACACCTGATTAAGATAATGGGAAACACACATTCACTTTTTTGCATAATTCCATTTGCGTTAGTTTTGATGTCTTTACTATTGTTCTAAAATGTGGAAAATACTAAAAATAAAGAAAGAAAAGCGTCCAAACTTTTGACTGGTACTGTAAATCACCTCCAGATGAAGAGCTGAAACAATTGTTTAAAGGGTTAAAATGGCATTATTCCATAAGGCACTGTGTGATAATAATATACCTTAAAAGTAAAAATGTGTAAATTTTATAGGGAATAGCTAATGGTGTAGCGGTGGGTGTAAGGTAGTGGATATAGAGTGTAATGATTAAGGACAGGGACCCACCATACACAAGGTTGGGATTTGCCCTCTTCAGCTCCTGCACAATGTCCACCACCATCTCCAGGAAAGACGTGTCTCTGGTGTACCCTGCGGAAAGAAGAGGATTCTGGGTAAAGACAAAAATTATCAGCAAAGAGACGCTGCTCAGGGCTGCAACCATTGACATACATATCAGAGACTAGTGCACTGACTCATCTGACTCTATCATTTCACATCTGGCCAACTGGGAAATAGACCACTCGCTCATCTGAGTCATCATCAGTTAATAAAAACATCCTCGTTATCGCCTTTTTGTAAAAACAAATCCCCAGAAGGAATATGTTTTTGTTCCCATAATCTCTGACAGGCCGCCTAGGACATAATCATTTGACTTCTGCTTTTATAAAAACAATTGAAGGTTCCCAGTCTATGGACAAGACTGCATTTTGGGCCCAAGACGCCATGTTGTCATGGCAGCAGTTGGGTAATACCGCTCACCCAATGATTGCCAATCTAGATACTTGTATATGTGTACGTTTGCAACTGCTGCTGTAATAATGGGTGAGTAAAGGCTCACAAAAGCCATAATGGGTGGAGCTAGACATGACTTGTCAATAACTAACGAATACAAGCTTATCAAAATATTTCACTTTCCATAGCACATCACTTCGATTAATTAGCTCAGATTAGTGAGTCACTGATATGACATGATGGCTTCACCTAATTTGAGGTTCATGAAGCCTCACTCTCCTTTCACTACTTTGTTGTCTTCTTGCCATCTAGTGGTAGAATTAGGTACTGCCATTCACTGAGGGATCCATGTTGTCATCAGAGTCAAGAGGGAAAAACTGTATGTAGTTTGAATTCTATTCACCGAGATAATTTACAGTAATCCCACTGAATCTGTGCGCCTTCAAGCACAATTAGTGTAATGTCAAGATAATCTCAACACGCAGAATTTACAAAATCGACCAACCTAGACCTACTTCCATTCAACTCGTTGCAGTTTTTTTTGCATGTCAGCTCTAGAGACCTGAGATTGGTAGCTCTGGAAATCACTGAGGTGAGGGGAAACCCAGGCCTCTGTGGTGCGCCAGTCTCTGGACCCGCTATGCTGACGCTGCTGTACAGCACACAGGTGGAAGAGGCAATGAGCAGAGATAAGGACTGGGAAAATTGCGAAAATTGGAGACAGCTGACTCCAGGGTTCCTTATCTCTTCTCCTATGTGTGGGTGTGCTCTCAGCAGATATAGTTCATGTAGGTTTCCCATTCCTCTTTGTTTTTTTCACATTTTTAAAAAAATTTATTTTTAGTTTTAAAACAGCTGATATTTCAGAAAAAAAATTCACAAAATCACAAAAAATTCACAAAAATCAGAAAAAAAGCCTGTTTGAGCTGTCTGAGACCAGGAGATTAAACGCAACAGAAATGTCACACGAAGTGTGAATTATGGAGGAAGAGTGATGCTGACGCTTGTACAGCGTGCTTGCAGGTGTGTGCGCGTGCGTATGCGTGTGTGTGTGCGTGTGTGTGTGTGTGTGTGTGTGTGTGTGTGTGTGTGTGTGTGTGTGTGTGTGTGTGTGGAGGAGCCTACTGGTCAAGGGATCACCCCAAAATGACTGCATTGCTGGGCAGTGTTTCTGATAGAATACCTCTGTGCTTCCGCTGACGGGAGACAAACACAGCAGCTGACAGATGTTGTGAATGTGGCTAACAATGCCAAAACCACTTTATAGCCTTGTTATATTACTAAAGCACAGCTATTACACAATTAGCAGACTCATTAGCTGATTACAGCTATTTAGCAATCACCACGCACATGATATTCCTATAGCACTGCTATTAAGCAATTAATAGGCTCATTACATTACTGCAGCACTGTTGTTAAATAATTAACGAGAACATTATATTCCTATGGTATAATTTTTAACAGTGATCCAAGTAGTCAGGGGCTGCCGAGTGGCACAGACAGCACTGGCCCTTGTTCTGAGCACAGGTTGAGCCGGGCCCAGATTTGTGTTACTTGCAGGCAGTCACTGGAGGACAACTGTGACAGAAACACTGGCTTTTTTCTGAAGGGGGGGGATAGGTTGTGTCAGCCAGGGTCATCTTGCTGCCACTCTTGGTGACCTACAACTCGACAGCTGCCTGCAAGTGGCTCGGATGACGTGATGAAAACGTAGTGGTACACATGCAAACTAGAATGGAAAACATTTTTTAGTGCCTTGCCAGCATTCATGAGCCACAAAGACTTCATATCCTCTGTCAAAAGATGCCTCAAGCAGTGCCGCAATGCCCTAAAGCTCATGACTGTATGTATTATCTTGTGTATTATTTGTATTCTTCTCTTGTATGCCACTCCTACAACCATCACATCTTACAAGGAAAGCCGCAATGTGATGTCGCATTGACACTCATTCGCATGGCGTGACGGCCGCGTCGTGTGCGACAGACACACACAGGTGTGCAAGCAAGCCATTCCCTCTGATCTGTGAATCATACAAGCCCCTTACGTTGTGGGTGGATGACACACATATTCATACTGGAAAAAAACACATTCTTTGATGTACTAATTGCATGAAACGGTAGTTTGTATGTACTACGGCATTAGGGTGCTCACAACCTTGAGTTATGATTAATATTGGATTTGTTACACTTCAGGATTTGTGTTTGAATTGTTTTATTGCTCTGCATGTTGGATTGGAATTGATCTGCTATTTTTATCCTCTGCTATAACACTTCAAGCTGCCCTACAATAATAAGGGTTTCTTTTTAATAAATAAATTACGATAATATAACGTAGACAGGCAACCCCAGCATGGGTCCTTGAGGAGATCAAAGTTCAAGAAGGTGAAACTGTCAACCGATTTACAATTGGACTTTTAGCCACGTCACCCATATGTCCTATAGCAGGACTGTGGATACACAGAGCAAGAGCGTCCCTCTCTGATAATTACCTCTCCTTCACTGTCACCTTGAGGATGAGAAAGTGACAGAGGAGGAAAGCGAGAGAGAGGGAGAGGCTGAACGCAGAAGGAGGAGTCTGTGAAAAGAGGGGGGAAAGACAGAGGCACGAAGGAGGGCGGGGGGAATGCAGATGGAGAGATAGAGGAGACCGGAGAGACAGACGGACATGACGGAAGAAGGGGACTGAAGGCTGAGTGAGTGAATGAAAGACGGAGAACGGGGAGAGAACAAGAGAGCTTACCCTGTGACATAGAGACGTATTGGCAATACCCATCTATACACTGTATCTATAGAGTTCCTGTCACTTTCCCTCTTCCCTCTCTCCTGTTTGTCTTTGCCCTCTTCCAGTCTCCTGTTCTGTTCCCCCCTCTTGTTCCTTTCCCATAACCACCACCCCCCCATCCCCGTCTCTCTGCTGACTCTAATCTGCGTCTTGCCACACTGAACACTTGACCAATCAGAGACAGATGGGGAGGCAGAGGAATTTAACTCACAGAAGTGACAGTTTTTCCAACCAATCATTTTCTTAGGGGGAAAACCTTCAGTTTTCACATGGGCTCTGGGAGGGGCAGGGAGGGTTGGTGAAGGGTAAAGGGAGCTTTGCTCTGCTCTTGCAGGTGCAGTGACCCAGATTCGAGGAGAGGACAGACTGGGGAAGAGTCACAATACAAACCAAGCACAGACCCGTGCGTACCTGCATATGGCTCAGTTCTGCTCTCTGCACAGCTAGTTATACTCCTATTAATACTACTGTAATACCAGTGCTACCTTCCACCAGGACTGTTTGTTATCAGTATTTTCCCCCTTTTTTAACCACCCAACTGCCAATTGTACATTTCACCTCATCACAACAATTTCTGCACTGACACTGCAGTGCAGGGCAAGGCAAACGAATCCTCCAATACACGTGCTGGGCAGCATGACAACTTTTCACGACAAGTCCCATAATGCACTACAGTGAAGTGGGAGCTACTTGGAACACAGGCGCATAGTAACTCCAATTACCATGCCAATTGTCATCCAGATAATTTTATGCTGAGCCATGAGAAAAACCAGCAAAACAAAAAAACTAAAGCCTGTTTTTATCAGCCAGGATGACCCCTTGACAGCCCTAGCAGACACAAGACAATCTAAAAAAAATCAACTGCATTTCCTTAAATGACCTTACAGTGACATTAGGTACAGAAGGGCATCAGACTTCTCCCCTTTTTACCTGCCTCTCAGACAGTGGTAAAGTTCTAGAACTGTCATGTATTAAACCACTTTGACATATTTACAATATACACATTCCTTTTCATCTACAGTACAGCACTTTAATCACTACCTCATTTGCTTCAATACAGGCTACATTAAACTATATAAAACAATTTCTCCTTCTGCTATTTGTGACATTTATGCTGTCATTACTGCTACTGTAGCTTGAACTTGAATATAGCCTCTTGTCTGTGGAGCCAGTATTCAGTCATAAGGGTTCTCACTTCAACATTTAGCTGTTTACATTGAGCTGAGGACTTCTGACAGAACCTTTATCAGGACCTGTCTGGTCAATGTGCACAGGTAGAATGACAAACATCAGGAAATTAAAAGACACCTACATGCAGAATCCTGAAGATTTACTGGGTATGTCTGAGCCAATCAGAGATGTGAGTGACCCATGGGGTACCAGTGATGTGTACATTGCGAAAGGTGGGTCTTGGGACTAGTTAATTAATTGTATGGGACTAGAACACACAAGAGGAATGTGTAAAAAGAATAACAAAGGCGTTACTGCAACTGACTGACATCCTGAGTTTACCCCAGTGTTATTCAACATATGATGTGGATAAGTTATTTGAATACGAATTAGTGGTATCTGTCTTTGTCTACTATTCAAAAATAAAATGAAGCAGCCATAAATTACGTTCATAAAATCAGTGTGCAGTGTACATTCTGTTTTCCTTGTGCAGGCTCAGTAGGAGGACCTTTCAGGACTGTGCAGATTGATGGAGGCTGTCCTGAAACATACTCAAAATGCTAATTTGCCCCAATAAACTGGCAGACGATCAGTATTCCATCAACTGGTTGTCACCGGCTTGACATAAACTGGGCTTAAAAGGACTCGGATGATTAGCAGGTATGTCAGCCTTTGGATGGCCCTCCACTCCATTTCCCCATACGTACCCCAAACATGCTGTGGATCTCACCTGTCAGCACGTAGTCATAGTGGTTAACATTGTTGAGCTTGATCCCCTCATACAGAACGTGCAGCTCGTCTGCCGTTAGCACCTGGCCCCTCCAGCAGCCATAACCTGGAGATTTGACAAGGAGAGGTCAGAGGTTAAAGGTCAGCGCATGAAAGCATCACAGGCACACACAACAGATAACGGCTCTGCTCATCGAAAGTCAATACTCAATTATACACACAGTGCTGGACAGGACCTTTGACCTTATTAAGTGTAACTTAATATGTTGAATATCTGTAACTTAAAGTGTAAAAGCAACACCATCAAAGTGTGAGAAGTGATTGATCTTTATTTAAATACATATTTCAGAGGATTCATTCAAAAAACCCTTTTTTTGGAAAAAAAAGTGCTTCTAACATCAAAAAATACATAAACTGAAAGCTCACAATTTACCCCAGAGTACAGATCTGACATTTACTCCCAGGATCCAAAAGGCCACGGCCTTTGTTACACTGTGTTACACACGCACACACAAACACACATACACACACAGGGAGAGATATTTCAGAGTCATGGTGTCTACTCCATCACTGAGTCCACAGCAACTTGTCAGTTTCACATTTCCCACAGTAGATGGATGTTTTTCTTGAGGATACATGGGTGCTCACAAACACAAGCACTGCCACATAAATAGAATTACATTTCAGGAAATGAGTAATCACCATTTTCCCGCAGCATTCGTTTTGCAGTGTGCGGACGAGGCTGTGCTATACAGCGTTTCTCCCCTCTGTCTTGACCACTCCTATTCTGTGTGTCCCTCGCCTCTCACGCGGTCTTCATTCTTACAGTTGTCAACATTGCGCCGCGAGGTATTCAAACCAACGGCCCTCCCGCACAAAGCCTGCCAACCCATTACGCCGCTGTTTCTTAACCCTGGTTCCGGAGGAAAGCTGCTGCATGCTGCTTTTCATTCCAGCTCAGTTCTTAATTAGGTAGGCTTGATTGAGCTGTTTGCTGAAAAGTGACTTATATCTTACATAACCTTGCAGGTATGAGCTGTTAGTCCCTCAGGAAAGAGATGTGTACACAGTTGAGGCATTGGTGAGTTACCTGTAAGTTACAAGTAATTCATCTTAATTCTGGGCATTTTAGCAGAAATTATAGTCCTGATACAGATTTGTATTCGGCATTTATTTATCTTAATTACTTGTTCAATTAGTGAACCATAGTGAACCATAATTCAATTGTTTTATGGTTAAAAACAAATAGTATAACAACTTTTACATATACATGTGTGCCTGCTAAAAATAACATTTATGTAATACATACCTATAATTAAAACTGTACAGAATACAAAATACAGCCCTGACTTTAATAAAGACATGCTGAACAATACCTTTGATTGTATCTTCTCCCCATTAGAAATACATCTCAGAAACTGCATTTCTCTCTTCAAGAGCTTAACGGAGATGTCAAGTGATGTCAGTTCAGCAGTCAATCAGATGAGCAATCAGCCCAAACATATCTAAGTCTTTATAAGCATTTGGGAATAAAAAATCCAGTACTCCAGGATCACAGAAGGAAAACACTGAACTACACCGCACTGATTCCCAACAAACCAGGTGTGGAATGGGCAAGGAACTGTCGCCTCCAGAGACTGAGAGAGGGCCTACAAAAAGCCCCCAGCCACAGTGACAGGGTCCCTGACTGAGGGGAGGGAGCGATGGGGACAAAGGCCATGTCTGAGCTGTCAAGACAGTGCCCCTGCAGGAAAAGGATGTGCACAGACCTGCAGGGGCACCACCATTCCGTCAGCAGCTGCTGTCGTTGCCACTGGAAGCGTGATGTCACAATCCAGGTGAGTCACCCAGCCAATCAAACAGTATGGTACCCGTTGCTTAGTAACACAACAGGAGGAGGCCTGAGGGCCAAGAGCTATGAAGAGTGGCCCTCCCCCTGAATGAGTGTGTCGTGTGTGTGTGAGTGTGTGTGTGTGTGTGTGTGTAAATGCCGGCTAGAGAGACTGCCTCAGTCATCATTCTATGCCTGTGTGTGCGTGCACGTAAATACATGTGACTGTGTGTGTGTGAGTGAGTGAATGCGAGGGTAATCTTTGTGATAAGCTTTTCCTCTGTCGTCACCACTTTCTGCTGCCGCAAATCTAAAATGACTCTCTGCTTGAAAGAGCTTTTTCAGTTCTCCTGTCCACACGTGCACACACATGCACACACAGAAACATGCACACTGCTCACACACAGCAAGAAAGCAAGACTGTAATAATGAAACAGACAGGGAGGGAGGGGGGAAAGAAAGAGAGAGAGAGAGAGAGAGAGAGAGAGAGAGAGAGAAAGAGAAAGATTTCTCACCCAATCCAGCTGAGAGCCGATTTTATTAAAAAGGCTATGATGCCTCCTCAAACAGAAATTAGCACACGTACACACACACAAACAGAATGACAATATATAAATATACATTAACCCTCAGACACCACCATCACAACTTACACCGGTCCTCTCATTCTCGTTAGGCGGACACAGTGAAAAGCCATAATCAAAGCCCCCAGGAGGCTGGAAGAGTGACCAATCAGATTCTCATTAATTTGTTTGTAATCCTGGCTCAAGCATGGGAAAAAATAACTGCACTGTGCTGAATGGTAATAATGCTGTGCTTTAAATCACAGACAGACTGCAAATGACCTTCACCTGGTGGAATAACTGATGCAGGTATATGCGTTCACTGGGCACCAGCCTGCCTAGCAGTGTAAGAGGTACAATTTTCACAGCTTTAGAAACAATGAAGCCTTGTTAAGAGAAAATGTGGCTGACTACCTCACTTATCCCTGCGAATGTATATTTAATTAGAAATCAATTAAGGTTTCTGAGACAAATTAAGCATGTGAAAATGAACCTCTAATTCTCAGCCTGACATACAAAGTGCATGAGAAGTAATGGAAATTTCAAGGCAAATAAGTTTTGCTGTATCCACCCAAAAACTCTCCTTGAATTTTATTTTCTCAAAGTGCACCAAAATGACCTTCCTCCTGCACTGATGCAGAACGTGAGGTAGAGGTTAGAGTGGTGGACTTGTAAACACAGTGCTGAAGTGAAGGTTCAAGTCACAGATGTGATACTGCTTCAGTAATATCCAAATGTACATGGATAATATGTCCAGTAAGGGCATCTGCTAAGCCTATTATCTTAACTAGAGTGTCATTTGGTACATCACATACTTCTACTTCTTCATGCCTGCTTCACAGTTGCTGCCTTAGCCTTAAAATCAGTTTGTTCACCAAACTTTTCAATATCTTCTTCAGTTTTTTTGCAGGCAGACAGACAGACAGACAGAGACACATGGACACTCACGTAATTAGCTCTCTACCAAGTGTCCATTTTAACCACAATTTACTGACTTACTACATTATACTTTTCACACATGAGCAACAAGGAATTTGAATTTGAAAATCACCTGGAACAGAGAGATCATTTCAGTGTTTGCTTTTCGACAGCACTGGTGGGTATTTGCGCCCAACATCCACTCAGAAAAAAGCAAATTGAGACACTCGTGCTTAGAGGTGTATTTGTACAGCTGTGGGCACAATAAATATGATATTCAATAAAAAAAAAAATTTGAGGGGACTGGGTAGACTGTGCATTTCAGGCAGTGAGAACAGATCAGTAGCCTGCAGTGATGTGAGAAATAATGGAGATCATTTGTAACTCTGGAACTCGTGGTCCTCTCCTGGTGAAAACAGGAAGACTACATTCATGTGAGGAAAACTGTAGGGACATTTATAAGTACATGCCAGAATAAAACTGTCAGGTTCTGTTGTCAAGGCTCCCTCTATTCTTTTATGTGAGTGTCTTTAGCGTCTAAACACAATGTGCTTTCCCCAGTGCTCTGTGTGCTAAGCTAAGTAGCCAGTGTTACAATGACTACAATGATTACTGACTGGTCTGGTTAAAAGCAAAACCCTTAGATGGAATTTGGTGGCCATAGTATGACATCCACATGATACCTGCATGTAATTAGTAATCCCCACAACATTTTGCAAAATGCTAAAATAAATGGATGTACCTATAGGCTGAATATGATGAGTAAGCATGAGCTAAATAGGTTTGTAATGTGTAGCTACAGGCTAGAGGATGGCCACTTACTGTGTGGCCTTATGACATTGTATTGTGCGTGTTCAAATGTGGTTGAATGGTACAGAAGTAAATGCTTGTAAGGAAGCACAACTCAGGCTGTGTGTATTTATTTGTGTGGGACAGCTAAAAAGGGCATTACTCTCTTTGTTATGTCTAAAATTTAAGTGTAAAATGTTAGACAGACAGCCTTGTGGTGGGAGAAAAATGTTATTAATATAATTAATAATGACATCAAGTTCCTGTCATTGGTAGATATTAACTGAGCCCTTCTCACTCACTCAAAAAGACAGCGCATCCAAATCAGGGCAAGAAATGAGATGACTGCTGTCTAAATCGAGCAATTTTTAATTAACTACAGGCAGGGTGCGGAGGCCGGATTAGCTGCGGAAAAAAAGGAAAATCTATGCGGAATGTCCTTTTTTTTCTCCATTGGAATTTAAAGAAGGAGACATTTCAATAGAGCAATACATAAATCGTTGGGAGACCGTGCCAAGAAAGCGATTTGGCAAAGGTGTGTGGAGGGAAACGGACGCAGCAAGATCAGAAGCAAGTGGCAATTTTCAACAGCTGTCGGCCCCCCTTCGTCTGAATCATCTGCTGATCACATAATGGCATCTTTAGCAAGCCGCTAAAGAGAGCTCATAAAACATTAGTGCCCCAACTCTATGTCTGTACTTAACACCTGCACATATTTGGCTTAAGCCGAAAGAAGTTCATGAGCGAAGTCAAACAGAAAGGTAGTAAGGTTTGTGCAGCCGCTGTGCGATTCTCTGCAGTGATCTAGACACGTTTGCAAGAACGCAGGGGACACCATGACTGCCGTGTGGCACTAACTGGATCCCTTCAGTCACACTCTGACATGTGCCATACAGTGCATTTCCATCCTCAGATTTACTTTATTGTTAAGAGAAGAACACAGATTATTGTGGACACTTTCAGTGGGAAAATGCAAGAACAGATTTGAGTCTGAATCAAAACCAATAGGCTATATTCTGGTGAATAAGCACATGTTGTAATTTCTGATGAATGATCTCACATTTTTTAAATTCATGTATGCATTCTACTTGCGTTCACTCAGGGCTTTCTTTAAAAACATTAAAAAGCTGTAGTGATACTTTCAACAAGGTTCACATTGGGGCCACAAGAAAATCTGGCCAGCTACATCAGTAGCCCAGGGGTTGTTGCCCTGACCATCACAGAGCAGCACCTGCTTCTCTAATGCCATTACTTCAACATCTCTCATGACATCTATACCGATGTCTCTACAGGCGCTCTGATGCCGACAATGCTGCCCCAACACCAGCGAATTCTGCGAGTCATTTTAGGCCCTGAGAGATCATTTTCACCATGTGTCATCTCCACTGTGGATCCTGGCTGCCCACCTCTCCTTCTCTCTCTCTCCGTTTTCTTTCCCTACAGAAATATCAAATATGTCACCGTCACACTTGAAGAACCAAAACTAGGTAGGTGCTCAGCCCTCAGGCAAATGCGAAATATGGCTGAGGAATGAGGGGGCAGCGCTCATAAAAACCAGCCAATCTGATTTAGTGATTTCACTCTCTTTTTTCCTTTATCCTGATTTTTGAAGGGTCAAATGAGCATGCAGATGACAAACATTTTGGTAGTCAGCATCTGTCAAAGGTGTTCATGCGTGTGAAAGCACAGGTGTGCAAATATAATGACAGCCAAATGGAAGACAAAAGGCTGGAGGAATAACCCACTAAATAAGACTTTCATACAGAAATCAGTTTGCCTTCCTTCGTAGGCCAAGCCTGTACATGTCCACATCACATCTGCTATTATACTACACAGAATGACTGGAAGCTACCAAGGTGGACTAACAAATGAGTATTTGGAACTACAGTTTGTGATTTTTGTGTTAAGATCAATGGAGCAATATCTTTGTTCGTCTTCTTTTTATCCTGCATGCAGTCTGAACCTGCCAATCATTTACTGTGTGTTCCCCATCTGTTTTGACTTGAACAATTAGGCTAAATGTCCATTACACCAAGGCTCTGAGACAGAACCACAGTTTCAAAAAAGGGGCCTGGTAAGGCTATCATATCCCACAGGCCAGAACATTTACTCCCAAACTAAACTGGTTCACACCAGCTCAGACCACTTTAAACTAGTTCATTACAGAATACCAAAACGTGTGGGGATATCAACATGGTCAATAAAGTCTAGGGCAGGAATCACACTGCTTTCCTATAAGGCATGTATTGTAATGCAGGGTAACATTCCCTCTGGAACACTCTTAACAGAAAACAGGCTGTTTACTATAATGGGATTCATTCATATGTTAAAAAAACAAACAAACTGCATTGACTTGGGAATTTCAGTATACATGGTAACAGCACGGACAGGCAATGATTTGTGACAGCCACACAGAGTGACAGTGCTACAGCCTAAGTAAAGAACACATAGCGCCTCCACTTTCCCCACGATCTCATCCCACATCCCGAACAAATGGCTTTGGACCCCCTGCCGATTGAGGAAATCGGTTCCACTTTCCAACAGGAAGATTGTACATTTAAAAAAAAAGACCTAGGACAAACACAAAGTGGCCGAATCTCCTCAGAGAGGAACTAGAACAGGAAGCCAAGCTACGAGGCTGAAAGGTGAAAACCTTTGAGGTGAGCATATACTGATGATATCGCAGCTCATCAGCCCCTGTGGGTTCCGTTTCATGTTCTGTTGTATTTCCTTTTGCAGCACTGCTCCCGCCCACCACCAAGCCAAAACCAATCAGAGGAGACAAAGCAGTATCTAAATATAAATTGGCAGAGAATATATAGGTACAAAGAACAGAAAATAAAGTGAAAATGTAAGGGAAATGTATTAGAGAAATGTATTAGTCTTAGATTTGATACCAGTATGAAGCATTGTATCTTTTTATATATTCTGAAATTTATCAGGGAAAATATATGTTTACCGCTTGCTACAAAAATACCACTGAATTAGAAAAGTACCTATGGTCATTGCTTACTATCGATAAAATAAAAAATCTACCCTCTGTGTAGCCTCCCATGAAAGTGTCTGAGTCCTTGGATAAGAGTGTCTTCCACTCTCTTTGTTTTACAAACACAACTAAGTAATACTTAGAATGTCAAATTTCAGGTTGCAACAAAAAATTATTCCACACCAAATACAGCTATGCTCTTGACAATACAAATAAACTGTTTTTGCAGATAAAGTCCCACATCAAACAGAACTGAAGTAAAGTGTCTGTCTGGTGAGCACCACGTGGTAATTTTACTTCACAACTGCACATCTGCAAAGCACTGAATGAACACAACTAGGCTACTCCTTCGACCATTTATCACATAAGAGCAGAACAAAGATACACTCTTCTGGCATCTTTTACACCTTCCCTCCTTTCACTTATTTTTGTCCTTAAAAATGCAGAATTATGACGCATATTAAGAGGGGGGTCAACAAAAAGTGGGGCAGCCTGAAAGCAGAAGTGTTTTGTAGAATTTGGAAGACTTGTCCCTAAAGTATTTTAGAAATACTTATATTTATACAAGGATTAAAACTGAGTCCAGGGTGACTTTTCTAATCAAGGTCATATTTCACTTTTTTGGCCGGTTTTCACCCTGTCACAACTACAAGGTGAAACTTTCTACTTTTTAAACTTCTTATTTTTAACTTATTATTATTATTATTATTATGTGACTCACTAAAAAAACCTAGCTTTGTAAAATCTGACACCAACCTTGCATACTTGACATGGAATTTTCCAACTGTACTTTTAAACTAGCTTCACAAAACTGAACTGGAGATGAATCAGGACAGAGTTCTGTGGACAGACACAGTGTCACCACAATTGTCCTGTCCCATACCTGTATGATTGGAGAACTGCACAGAGTTAATGGAGTCCACCTCGAACCCCAACACCTGTGTGACAGACGGACAGGAGGGAGGAGAGGGTTAGAAAGCAGAAAGAGAAAACACCTGTGTGGTCTCTCACAGAGCAAAGCCCTGTTGATTACTGATGGCAGAGAGAGAATCATATTCTAGCGTGCGCTCAGTGACAAAAGCAGTGTTGCTGCTGTACCAATTTTGTCACCAGATCTAAAGACTTTTAGAGCAATCATGTGACATCAATAATCAGAGCACACTTAATTTTCACTGTGTCTTAACTGCAATTTAGGTCTTTTTTAGATGACAGTGTCCAGAAATGTGAGACATGCAGAAAACAAGCAGCAGTTCCCTCTGGGTAACCCCATGCCCTGCGTGTAGCACCTTCTGCCCACTAAAAGCAACTTCTGGAGGGCAATCTGGTAACTTTCTGTTGTGAAACTTCGGCTTTGGTAACACAAGACCCAAACTCAGAGCACCCATATGTGTGGATGCTTCTGCACCATTGTGTTAAGGCTGTCTGCACTGAAAATTTAACAGAGGGGAGATGAGAACAGAGGGGAGAAAGGACACAGAAGTGCATGGTAGATGGAAGCAATATGGAATCCATTATTTATTTATTTTGCTGTCTGGGATGTGGGTGGACTTCTGTCAATGTCTGGTCAGTTATTTCAGTCACAGCAGACATCAACAGTGCAAAGGCAGTGCTAAGAAGCTGGCTGTACATAATGCAGTGGGTAAGGAACCATCCTGTACCAGGGCAGCCTCCACTTCAAGCTAGCATGGCTCCAGCATTAAAGTGGGATATGTGTGACACCTGTTTCAGACCTTCATATCTGTCTAGTAGCTCCTCTATCCCTCTGGGTCTTCACTCCTAACTGAACTGATGAAGGCAGTTCTGCCTCGAAAAAAGAGCACCACAAACCTTGCTTTCAAACTTGTTCGGCAGCGTGAAGGCAGGGTATGACATAGCATGCATGATACTCCATCATCGGTATTTCATACACGACCCAAGAACGAACAGAATCCTCAGTTTCCCCCCTCCCCCGGCCAACCCCCGGTTGTGACGTCAAGTCTAGCAAATAATCAGCCATTTACATTATGGCTAGGCATACGGGCAGCATACCCACGGATGATGCCCAGAGATCTAGCTAGCCACTCGCCTGTCTCTCTCGTCTTCTTGTCGCGGTCTGTAGCAGTCGGAGTATTAACTGCCCCCATATTAACCAAAATAAATGCAGCGGACAAAATAAATGCAGCCTCCAAAGATTCTCCTATCCTCTGCCATTTAGCTCACCAGCTACCAAACTAACATGTTCGAGAAAATAGCACAGCTGTCTACAACCTATAACAGTAATTTTGAGTCATATTCTGCGAGCCAGTGGCTGGTTTGCTTTATATGACGATGATGATGATGATGATGATGGTCTTGATGACGATGATGACGATTTTTGCAGTAGCTATGGATGTCGGAATTCTCTTAAGTGAAAAGATGCCCGGGTAGCTGGATAGACACATAGTGAGTTTGCCAGGCAAACAAGCAGCTGGCTAGCGAGTCACATACACATAAGCTAGTTTGAAAAATGCTGACAATACCTGAGTGTCATTCATTTATTCGAGGAAAAACCCCGCGTTAAATGGTTCTTGGTATAAACGGCTAATTAGTCAGATAGATAGCTACCTGTTACCCTCTAGCTAAGAGCAGTAGTTGCAAGCAATCGTTCTGAATCACATGGTCAATCTAGCTGGTTTACTAGCTACGTTAGGACAGTAACGATTGTCATCGCAGACATACACCCCCATACAAATTCGCAATGAAATTCCATTTTGTTAAGATACTAACACACTGTGTCATTAAGATCTCAAATGTCATAATCGTAATAAGGCTACGTTCATTTACACGTTCATCACTATGCGATAGCTGAAACGATATTTCTAGCTACCATGTGACCTTTAGCTAGCTGCTAGTTGCTATCTTCTCCGTCAAATCATGCAAACAGCTTCCTCTACGAAAATGACAGCTAGCTAGCTAAGAGGGTATATAAATGATGTGTTCTTACCTGCAAAGGGAAAGATGCCGATTTATTTCCAACGTATCCCCTGACAACATGACTCTGGATTGATAACACTCTGCATTCCATTTCGTGCATACAGTTTTGTATCAGATGTAGGTAACGATAGCTGACGCGAGTGTAACGTATGCTATATGTAGCTGGCTGCAAAGAGAGCAAACTCAAGCCGTACAGTCCGGAAAGCAGCTAACCTGCGATGATGAAAACAGAACCGAGAGACAGGACTGAAGGACACCCAACACACGCACAGAAACACACATTGATGAGACAGACCGAAATTCTTCAGGCAATTTAGACAGATACCTAAGTACGCTGACATCACAAGGATAATTACGAAGTGGCGTGACAGCAGTGTTCAGATTGCTATTTTAAACTCTATTAATTTCTGTCTTCACTGCATATAAAATCGTTTGTATTCTGGATGAAATATGGTGTGTTTAAGTGACAATGAAACAGGTTGTCATTTTGTTTTCGGACAGCCATCAACTAATAACTAGCAAGTTGGTCAGAAAGGATAATTAGGTAACTAGACTCTTTACTAGGAACTAACTTGCTAGCTAGTAGACAGAGTAGCAAAGTAACGTTATGCTAGCAAAATAATCATTGAAACGTTTGTAAAACGCCTAAAAACAAGTCCCTGAAATGCATCTCTTAATTTATTACTTATCATTCTACCTTATTCTACTTATCATTCTTTGACTTCCTTAACGTTGACTGCTCGTTCACCTGAAAAAATTGTAATTAGAACTGTGAAGCCAAGCAATATGTAATAGGAATGAAGAAATCACAATTGTATTACAATCTGGAGCCAGTAACCCCTCAGCGACAAATTTGTAGCGAAGGTTGCGGTGCCGAGAAGGGGTCCTTCCTTGCTAGAATTTGTCGCGCTGTGGAAATCCTCTATCTACATGAAAGCGGCAGAGGCTGACTCAAAGGAGGTGTTTGACGTATTCTGATGAATGAGAGGTTCGTGACGTTATCGGTATTAGGCAGCAGCACGTGTCTCATCAAGACCATTGTCAATGGAAGGCAAGACAGATGATTTATTTACCTGAGAGACAGTTAATTTGGTGATACATTAAATACGTTAAACAGGAGCAACAAGAACAACAATATTATAGGTATATGACAGCTGGAATGACAGTGATTGGCGTCAAGATGAAAAACAGCGCGGAAAATAAACGCATATAACCCACAGTAAAAACACAGTACCTTACAATATCTTGCTGCATATGTACGAATATCCATAATGGTGATGGATAATAAGGATAATGGATAATAAGTCCTACTTGCAAAAGTAGCCTGGCAATATGCTGAGTATTATGGCTTTTAAATGTATAATCCGTATTAGAGTCTGGTCAGGCTGTGAGTTGAATTAACTGCTTACTTAGTTGCTGTCCACCATGTCCACCAAGTCCACCATGTATTCATTTTTTTCAATATGTTTACACTGGTCTGGACGGATATGAGTGTTGAATGCAGAGGTCAGATGTGTGACTCAGGAGTCTCTCCCCATTAGCCCTGGTTGCAGTGACTCTTTGAGCTGCTTCAGGGGCCTGTTCCAGCAGCATGGCCTAGTAACCTCTCTGAGCATCCAGGTAGTGTTCATTGGCCAGTACCCGAATGTTTTCTCTTGGTAGCCATTCACTAAAGTGGTGTCAGTTGTTCCAATTCATTTTCAAATAGAATAAAAATAACATTAAAAGAAAAAGGCATGAATATCAGCACAGATTTGGAGCTGCATGTTGGAGCCCAAGCTGTGCTAATATACATGATAATTATAGATATCATCACATGATTTATTAATGTATGTCCTGATTGCTGTATTTTAATACATTTAATTCATTAAATTCATTCATTAAATTGCCTGATAAATTGTAAAGAGGAGGTGCATTACATTTTAACAAGCTATTATTGTAAAAACAGCCAATTGCTATTACAAAACTAGAGCAGATATCTTAAATGGAATACTGTGATTAATAAGTTAATTAGCTAATTGGCAGACAGCGAGTGCATTGTGAATCTTGCTAGCTGTTATATTTATGGGTGTAATAGCTAGCCAGCTTATATAGCATGAAGACCTGATGTACACCTCACACATCCACCTCCTTTTATTGTACAACTTGCTAAAAACCATGAATAAACCATGAATCAGTTCAAAAAGTTAAAAAGTAACCAATATCAATGAGACCCTCAATCATTGTTGGGTAGTTGTTCCAACTAACCAATTCTGGTTGCCATGCTGGTGGTCAGGCCAGAGAAGTTAATGAGGTGAAGTCTGCCACTTTATCATTTGGTGTCACAGTGAGGTGAGCAATTCAGATCTGTGCTTGCTGTGATGAACACACAGTGAAATTGTCAATCAGTAGTTTTCTCTTTGTATAACCACAACCCCTAATGCATAGAATTAAATTCCTGGCAATCTGTGGGCATGTCGACTTTTGATTCAAACTCTGTGCTCTTAAGAACTTAGTCCAACCATTATTTGGACTGTTTTTGGAAATGTTATAAGCTGGTGAGGACGTGATGCTTTTCGAGTGAGACATGAAGTACTCTTTTTCATTGGCTAGTGCTCTCTTCCTGCTTCTGACCCTGTATACTAATGCTGGACACAAAGGAAACACAAGTATGGTTCTGAGTGGCAGTGAAGGTTATTTCCTGAGCCCCAGTGTAAGAGATTATAATAATTTTACATGAGGCGCTCAGAGACACTTTCAGGGTGAGAGACAGCAAGGATCTGCCCATTCATCAGTGGGTCGCTATCGGTCCCGTGTGTCGCCGTGCAGAGAGCAGACAAGGATGAAATGGGATTGGATGATTCGTTCTCCTCACAGCTGCTGAGTCACTGAATCCTCTTTATCTCCGTAGTCGTGACTGAGAATGGAAGAGGAGGAGGAGGAGGTGGTGGAGGAGGGGATTAAGAGAGAACATGTGCTTGGTTTACTCTACCAAATCGTCCCGGGAATGAGTCATTGTGACCAATTGCCCAAACTTCAGCTCAATCAGCTCTCAGCATTCCCTGATTTCTGAGCTAGGTGTGCGCTCTATATTAAAGAGGAAACAAACAATCACAGAGGCAGGCACAAAAACATGGGTCACAATGAAGGCTTTGCTGTCATTTGGAACAGCATGTTTTCCATGTGCTTTTTTCTGTGTTTATGAGTTGTGAAGCACACACTATGATGATTGTTGCAAAAGCATGGTTTGAAATTAGCTAATGCGGATTGTTGTTACACATCTCTGAAACATTGCAGTGATTCTCAGTAGAGCACAGCAACGGCACAGCAACAATGTGAAATTCTTATGAGCTACAGGTGGGAATAGAATCAAAACTATACTGCAGAGTCTAATCTCTCTGTCTTTATTAGCAAGAAATTCTAAACACCTACTATAAGACTCTAGAGTTTACCTATCTGAATTTTCACTGAACTTGAATAAGGCGTAGTGGAGTGACATGATAAATCATCAAAACGCAATGTTTTATGATTCTTTTGTTTATTTCACTTGTGATGATGACTAAAATCTTTTGATGTCAAGCTTGGTTTTCATTAAAAACTCCAAGCCACATTATGGAACTCATGTCTCATTCCCTCATTTGAAACAACTTGAACTACAAAGTTTCCGATCAATATTTACAAGACCACATAACATATTTGAACATTTAAAAGTCTTTTGTATAGAAATGCAAATGGATATATGTGCGCATGTGTGCATGTGCGTGCGTGTGTGTGTGTGTGTGTGCGCGTGTGTGTATGCATGTGTGTGTGTGTGTGAGGAGAGCATGCTCATACATGTGTTTCCTTCCTGAAACATCATAGTTTCGCAAGCTGTTCCAGATAAGTAATAAAGATGTCCTCTTTGAGGAGGTTTATTAGTGTCTAATATTTCCCAGTGTGCCATAGAATGTCTTTGCTTTCTATGCTGTCTCCATTCTTTTCAACAAAAATTTACACTGACTCTGTTTACCTCACATTCAATGTAACATGTAGCTTTTCAGACCTTCTGAGAAACTCTTTGGCTTCTGGATAACTGCCAGTCTTTATCCCTGGTGGGTTACTAATTGCCCTTCTGTATTATCCAATGGTGTGAAAGCACCATGTTGTAAAAGCCCAACACAAACTCTGATTTGCATGAAGCTGTTTGAGGTATGCTGACTCTCAGAAAACTCCACCCTGTCTCTACCCTGATTCACACCACAAACTCATACTGTCAGCAGGGATGAGATGAACAGCGATGACAGGGTTTGAGTTTATGTGCTCTTTCCTTCTATAAACCAACCCGCATTATTTCCCCAGATGGCCAATGACATGCAGTAATAGAAGGTGCTGCTGACACCTTCTGGCAGGATAGTGTCATTACATGAAATTGGACTGGAGACTTCACCCCCCCCTTGAACTCATTTCTGTTTCAGAATCAGAATCAGACTTTATTGGCCAAGTATGCTTTTACACTCCGGTTGACTCCGGTTCCAATGTCTCTCACAGAGTGTTCATACAATGATTTTCAAGGTGACAACAACAAATACTGTCCAACAGTAGTGGTACAACAAACAACAAGAGTAGTGCAGGACACACACATGGAATGGTGTAAGGATGGAATGAATGAGGTACATAAAAATAAATATGAACAGATACTGTACAATTAATTAAAGTGTGCAGGAGTGCCGGCTGTGGGTCTGTACAACAATTTGTCATAGACAGCTATTGCACTGTGTTATATATAATGCTTGAACTCAGGTGGGATATCATAATGTGGAAGGACTTGCTTGCAAAAACATTTAAAACATACAACATTGCTGTCATCACTGCTGTACCTTCTCATTTCCCCCGAAAGCAATCTGAAGTAATTCAAGAACAAACTACATGGACGTTACCTGACCTGGGAAGATTACAAACAAGCGCACAGATAACATTCAGGAGCATGCACGCAAACATTCACACACACACACACACACACACACACACACACACACACACACACACACACGCACACACACACACACACACGCACACACACACACATGCACACACACACGCACACACACACAGCATTCAGAAACACAAACTTGATACTAAGGAAGACACATCCAGGAACACACACGTATGTACAAATGCATACAAAGGTAAACACACACACACACACACACACACACACACACACATACACACATATTAAATAAGCCATTAATCTCGGTCAGCATGACTCAGGTTAAGAGGAAACAGCACTGATACTGGTTTCTTTTGCACATGCAGTGATGCTCCCAGTACATTGAAAGGGATGTTTTCGGAGCAAATAATAAAAAAGTACAAAAAAACTGTAATCCTGGGTTGTAAGTATCTTATGGAATGCCCATTGAATATGAACCTGTATGAAGTATTTTAACTATATGAGTGGCTTTGGCACTAAGGCCTAGCCCCCGCTGTGTGGCACCTAGGGCCCCTGTCCAAGCCCCTGTTCAGCTCTGTAACTCTACCTGGGAGATTGGAGGCATGTGGTCACTTGATCCCCCCTTGGAGTGGTGCAGCTCTTCAGCGGTCACCTGCTCAGGTGTCTCTTTGTACCTGAGCGGAGCCGTGACAGCCGCGCAGTCCTGGGGACTCGGCTGGATCGGTCCGCAGACTCTCTGTGTGTGTGCTGTCCCGCGAGTCCCTCTCCCCTCCTGTCCTGTTCTACAGTACGCTCTCTCCTCTCTCTCTCTCCTCTCTTTCCTCCGGTCTCTGTCCGAACCTTCCCCGAGAGTCTATCCCCAATCCGTCTCCGGGGGCTCGCCGTGAGGCCGTCAGGGCCCTCTGTCTGCCCCCTCTCCTCCTCTCTCCTGCCTCTCTCTCTCTCTGATGGCTCAGGATACTGTCTGCCCCTCAGTAATGAGGGTGAAATGAGCACCTGCGGACTGAGACATGGCGGAGCCTGAGCCTGAGCAGAGTCCTCCCAAGACCGAAGAGGAGGCAGCGGCTGCTGCCGTCAGCTCGCCCGCAGAGGAGCAGGTGCGTACACCGGATAACTTGCTGTGGCTGTTTTTAGTGTGGACAGGAATGGGTTTTGCTGTTAATGTATATTCAACTTGAATGGATACACTCATTCCATTTCAATGGATACACTTCTGTTCTATTGTGCTGGAAGTTGCCCTGGATAAGAGCGTCTGATAAATGCATGTAATGTAATGTAATGTATATATTGAGTACTTTTTAAAAATATAATATTTAAGGTTGTATATGTTGGGTATGATATTGTGTGTTACTTTGTCTTGTTTTAAAGTGATTTCTTGATTTTCTGATCCTGGTGAGATACCACTGAAATTTATTTCAAACTTATATCATTATTGTTATATTTATTTTACTGTAACGTATGACTCAGTAAATATCGGGAATGGGGGCAGGGTTGGGAAGGGGTGAACTGGTTATGGCCTATGGACCAGTTTCAAGGACCAGTGACAAGGTGTCAAATCTCTCCAGACGAATGTAATTTGTTTAAACTCTACTCAGGGTGCAACTAACTATGTGTACCATCTTCAAGGAACTTAGTGGCCATGTTTAATACCTGACCTATTTCATCATACCCAGATGGAATAGGTCTGAAGTGGAGAGAGTCAGGTTGAAGCCAATTATAACCCCTCTCCCCACAGGAGACTGCAAAGGAGGAGCAGGACCCCTCCCGGATTGAGGTGGTGTCAGTGACCGACGAGGAGCTGCCAGCCGTCGAGACCCCCAATACCATCAACGTCAGTCCCTTCAGCAGCCCGGACGGCACCCCACCCCCGGACGACAGCGCCGCCGAACCCGAGGGCGCCACCTCTGCCGAGCCCCAGAACCCCCTGCGGACCCCCCTCCGCCCCCTCCCAGCCCCGGCATGCCTATCACCAAGGTGCAGCCTTTTATCAATGGTACGGAGACTGAGTGCTGGCGGACACCGAGAGCCTCTCCTGTTGTGAATAGTCCTGGAAATCTAAGCGAAACACAATGTGGAGCTAGCATGGCGCTTGGCAGAGTGCAGACTTTCACTGCTCTTTACGGTTGTAGCAGGGACCCTAAAATCAAATAATTTCTTGTTTGTTCCAAAGGTTCATCCAAATTCAGCCATGGCCTTTCAGCTATCCTGTTCACAGACAGACATACAAACATATATACAGACAGATAGACAGACAGATGCAAAAGGATGACCACACAACCTCTGTTCCACTGACCAGCAATGGCAGAACTAATTAGCTCTCTTTATATATAGTATCTATCTAATAATCTATCTAATAATCTATCTACCCTCCTTTCTATATGTCCAAGATCCTATTACATATTTCCTGTAATATGTATTTTCTACATTCTACCACTAAATGGATTTGGTTTTAAGTTTTGGCTTGCTCATAACAATAACAGTGACAATAACAACAACAGGATTTCTAGGGGAAGCAGCTGTCAGAGTTGTCCTTCATCTCAAGCTTCTCTGTCCCCCTCCGTTCACTCTCGCTGCGCCCCCGCAGAAGACGACTTCGCCGAGGAGAAGACGTTACGCGGCCGGCTGCTGGCGCGCAGGACGGAGTTGCTGATCGGCGCGTGCGTGGCGGTGGCGCTCATCCTGGCCATCGGCATCGGGGTGGGAGGTGAGCGGGAGCGCCATGCATTCGTAATGAGCCGTCATAGAAGGAACCACCGCAGCCGCATTAATATTTAACGGCCCATATCCAGTTATGCGATGGGGAGGAGGAGCCTCGGTTTGTGAAGTTTGCCGAGGATGTGTTTGGGGAACTCGGGTTGCGTTCGGTCCGGGGACAAGCGCCGGCGTTGGGCCGGTGTCATGTTTTGTCGTGCGATGGTTAACGTGGCGTTGACGTAGGTTCTGGGAAATAGTGAGGTCATCTGGCAGCCATGAACCGCAAAGTGGCTGCTGAAAGTCGAAATCAAGATAAATTCAAAAACAGGACTCTGCAATGAAAAATGGTGTGTGTGTGTGTGTGTGTGTGTGTGTGTGTGTGTGTGTGTGTGTGTGTGTGCCTGTACTTGTTCATTTCTCTTTAGTGGAAGAGGAAAAGAAAGCATTGTCAAAGTGAACCTGTCTTTATAACGTTCTACATGTGTGTGCATACGTGTGTGTGTGTATGTGTGTGTGTGTGTATGTGTGCATGTGTGTGTGTGTGTGTGTGTGTGTGTGTGTGTGGGGGTGTATAGTGTATGTGTGTGTGTTTGAATGTTTGAATGTGAAGTTTAATTTCCTCCGTTCTCTCTCCACAGTGGGTCTGAGCTGCGCTGGAAAGTTCCGCTGCGGCTCCTCCTCCCGCTGCATCAGCCGCTCGGCGCTGTGCGACGGCGTGACCGACTGCGAACGCGGCGAGGACGAGCTGCGCTGCGGTGAGTGACTTCACTGTCCCTCTCTCCGAACGCGCTCTGACCAAACACATAAATGACTCCCGCTCTCACCCGCCCGTCTGCCTCCCTGACTTTCCCTGTCCGTCTGTCGGTCCCTCAGTGCGCCTCATCGGGAAGAGCTCCGTGCTCCAGGTCCTCAGCGAGGGCGTGTGGCGGACCGTGTGCTCGGAGGACTGGAGCCCAGTCCTGGGAAACTCCGCCTGCAAGCAGCTGGGATACTCCAGGTGCCAGAGCTCGTGATCATTCACTGTCCCGTTACCTCACGATTACCCAGCATGCATCTCTCAGTTCTGACAGGGGGAGCTGATGGGTTTCTCTTCCCTGAGGCCACATTAACCGCAGTGTGACTCTTATAATCAGCCCTGACAGTAAAAGCAGTGGGTAATCATTATCACACGCTCTCAGTATGAGCAAGTGTGTCACGACATTCAAAATCATGCTGTACACTAATGGCTTTTAAAAGCCGTGTTGTAATGTGCACCGTGTTTCATTATGTTGTATGTCCACTGCCAACTATTTCAGGAGTCAGAGATTATTTCTTGCTACCCAGAAAATTAAGTGAGATTATACTTTCGTTGAAATTTCCTCCACCCAGGCCCCTCCTCTAGTCCCCTGTATAAAAGTTTCTGGAGGTTGTGTCTGTTAGAGCTGGTATACCTGCCATTTCATGGTACTTTTCTCACCGTTTGTCAGCTAGTGAAAATGTGTGTGTGTGTGTGTGTGTGTGTGTGTGTGTGTGTGTGTGTGTGTGTGTGTATGTGTGTGTGTATGTGTGTGTGTGTTACAGCTGTGTCTGTCCCCTTTCCCCTATCCACAGTAAATCCATGATCTCTCTCCCCCTCCCACAGTTACGTGAACTCCAGTTCCCTCCCCCTCTCCTCCATTGAGCAGGACTTCCAGAAAGACCTGGTGTCCATCAACCTGAGCCAGCCAGGCTCCCAGCAGGCCATCAAAATCCACAACTCCACCAACCTCAGGTGGGTCGGCAGCCCGGGAGCATGTGTGTGTTTGGGGGGAATGTTTCAGCTGGAACCACTCCCACAGCAAGAGACCCCGCCCTCAGGTGAGCCCATACGCACCTTCAGCTGGAGGAGGCCGACCTATCAAGGAGATGACTCATGCGGAGTATTTGGGTCAAAGGTCATATAGTCACACCATCTCTTATTATATTGTAATCAGACAACACTAATACATGTTCCTTTTCAGAGGTTTCAGGTTTCAGGATTTGATTCATCCTTGATTCATGTAATTACATTTATTGCTTGAACACCAGTTTTTCCACAAAAAATGTAATTCTACAGTGCAAACGCACAAGCCTACTTTGATTTTCCTTTCTGTTAGGGCACAGGCACAGACTCAAACGCAGACCAGGCGTACTCAGGTTCCAAGTTGTTTTATTAGAATGGGAAATCACAGGGCAAGTTCGTAGTGGCAGGCAGATCAGGCAACCAAGGCAGGGCGGCAGGCAGGGACGAGGTCTAAAGTAGTGATGTTACATTCGCGACCAATCCAAATCTTTTGAACGGCTCTTTGGTACAAACGAAGGGATCCGAGTCGTACTTGAGAGCCATTCTTTATCGTTGCGCCCAAATTTCACTGCCTGCCCTAAATCCACTCAGTGTAGCATAGTGGTTAAAGGGCAGGACTTGTAAGCAAAAGGTTGCTGGTTTGATATGAGAGAGAGAGAGAGAGAGAGAGAGAGAGAGAGAGAGAGAGAGAGAGTGTGCATGTGTGTGTGTGTACACTCATGTACACACTCACATACAGTGTACGACACAATAGAAGTAAATCCTTCTGGTTACAGACAACTTGCCATCTGTTGAGTTTCTCACTATTAATTCTGCTTTTCTCTCTATGGTGTGCTCCTGCAGTAAGACAGAGTGCAGTTCAGGGAAAGTGACAACGCTCAAGTGTCTGGGTGAGTGGCACATGAATCATCAGAACTGTCCAATGCAGGCTCAATCCCACACGTGGCTGTTGGTGTTAGGGTAGAGGAAACATCACTCTGGCAACTTGCAAACATAAGGCACTCATGATAAATTTGAAGATTGCTTTGTGTTGTGTTGATTGCAATCCAGCCTCAGTGTAGCTCATTCATTTGTGAGCTCTGTTTGTCAGATTTATGACTATGGAGATATGAATATTTCTTCTTGCTGACAGTGTAAAATGCTTGGTATGAAGTCAGAGATAAGCACTATACTGTGATTTATTTTCTCTGGTTGTGTTTCTATGCCTGTTGGTGTTTCTTCACAAAGGTTCAGGTTTAGCTCTCTGCGTGTATGCATATGTTCATGTGTGTTTCTGTGTGTGTGAGACCATGTGACTCTGTTAGTGTGTGTCAATGTGCGTGTTTCCGTATCTGACCCTGTCACTGTGTGAGGGGGGAGACCACTGTATGTATGTCTGTGTTTGTGCGCACCTGTGTGTTTATGAGTGTTTGTCTCCTCTCTGTAACATGCGTCTCCGTCCCCCGCAGAGTGTGGCATCAGGCCGCGGTTCATGGCCCGCATTGTGGGGGGGAACCTCTCCAGGCCGGGCCAGTTCCCCTGGCAGGTGAGCCTGCACTACCACAGAGAGCACCTCTGCGGGGGGTCCATCGTGTCACAACGCTGGGTCCTCACTGCAGCCCACTGCGTCTATGGGTGAGTCTGCCTCACACACACACGCGCATACACACGCGCGCACACACGCACGCATGCACACACACACAAACACACGCGCGAGCGCAGCACACACACACACACACGCGCGAGCGCAGCACACACACACACACACACACACACACACACACACACACACACACAAAATACACTGTAACTAGCAGCTGAGCTGCCTATTTCCTACAAATCAACCAAATAAATGAGTATTTACAATGAAAATTTGCCTCCCTGAACCATTTACAAAGAGTCTCATGCAGCTTTTCCACTGTAGAGCTGTAACCTGACTGCCCTGCTTAGTTGATATTCAGAATGGATTTATTCATTTTTTGTCATTCTGGCCTATGTTAGTTTGCTACTCATTGTTACTGATGCTGGCCTACTCACAAGTGAGTTATGGGTGGTGTTTGCAGGCTGTGTAACTTGCTGCTTCTTTTGGTGTCAGTGCTTAAACCTGAGATACCCCATTCAGAGGGGAGAAAGGAGAAAATTAAAGCAAAACAACTGGTAAACAATATGTTTAGTTTCTAGTTTTTCAGATGAAGCCCAGTCAGTCATTTGGCTCTGGCTAGCATTCAGTGGTAACATCATAGGCTAGAGCTAGCTGAAAAAACAGTTGTGCTATAGCAAGCCCTCCAGTTCTGACTCTAGCTCATGCTAGCCTGTCTCCACTTCCACAGTGGAAAAGGGCTATTATGTCTGCAGATGTGTGATTGGTCAGTGGGTTCCCAGGTTTGAGGACCCATCGCTGTGGGCGGTGCTCGTGGGATTGACTGAGCAGCCAGTCAATGGGGCGCAGTATCTTGCCGTGGAGAAGATCTTCTACCACAGCCGCTACAGACCGAAGGGCTTGGACTATGACATCGCCCTCATGAAGCTGGCGGAGCCACTCACATTTGATGGTAGTCTGTTTCTTTCACCTCTCTCAAAGGCCTGCAGTTCTCTTTCCCAGGTGCTGCTGGGAAATGTAAGGTGATCTGACTCTGCTCAACTGTCCCACTCAGGTCTTGTGGAGCCCATCTGCCTCCCCAACTTTGAGGAGAAGTTTGAGGATGGGAAGGTGTGCTGGATATCCGGGTGGGGGGCCACGACAGATGGGGGTGAGTCTGGGGGTGGAATAAGGAGGGGAAGGCACAAAGAACAGGAGTGAGTCTGTGAGGCTTTGGGATGGGGGTGGGCATGTGTGAAGGGGAGTTTAGGGGGGAGGGGGCCAAGGAGGATGCCGTGTGTCCAAGGATTGACTGCCATTGTGCATATATGTCACTGTTGACTATAGATTATATAAATATAAATTAAGTCTAACACACTGATGAACGCTGCTAGTGGACAGTAATGTTAGATGACATATCTGGATGAATTCACACAAGCACTAAGCTTTGTATTCCTGAATTTCCTGACAACAAAACTGATTATCAAAGAGGTTGTTGTATAATTAACAAACATATTACACAAATTATGTGGACAGGTCTCTGGCAAAGAGAAGTGTCAAATGTCTGCAGTATGTCTACACAAGAAATTATTTTATCAGATGAAAATTAGTGCCTCTATTTGTACTATAGTAGTCATGCCAAACCATTCTACAACACTCTGTCTCAGGCTCACAAGCAGAATGCTCCAGAAAACACTGTGCCACATGCATTTGAAAGCCACACCATTGACAAACACAGGAGAGAATGTGAGCATTGTTCCTGCTGGGATGACCCCAGGCCCGGCACTGTGGGGGTGCTGAGGGGTGCATTGCATCCCCAGATGGACATCAGCGCACGCCTAGTTGTCTCCTTATATCCCGATGTCTACATAGTATTTATTACACGTGAAACTGTGAATAACTTTTTCCCCCTGTATTTTGTCCTGGTACTGTAGCCATTTCCCCAGTCTCAGCTGACCGCTGAGTAGAGTGCAGGCAGTCCTTCAGTCTGTCTTATGCGGATTTGTTCTGCCATGACTGAACACAAAGCTGTCTGTTGCTACTCTAACCGCAAGGCCCTGTCTCACCCTGAATGTCTCTGGTCAGGTGAGCCCAGCGTGTCCCTGTACTCCGCCCGGGTCCCACTGATCCCCACCAAGACCTGCAGCCAGCCAGGGGTGTACCAGGGGTTCATCTCTCCCTGGATGATCTGTGCTGGATACCTGGAGGGGGGCACCGACTCCTGCCAGGTACTGGAAGGGGTGAAGGCGTGGGGCGATGGGACAGTGGGGAGGTGGGGGGTGTGAGATACAAAATTGAAGTCCTCCAGAAGCTGTAAGAACACATTCAACTCTCCCTCAAAATTTTTTGTTGAAAAATCTTCATTTGTACTGCATTCACTGGTAGTGAATGTTACTAAGCATGTTGTTGCCTGTATGTGAGATATAACTGTTAATATCTGTACCATAGTGTATGTGAGTTATTACTGTTAATATATGTACCGCAGTGTATGCGAGGTATTACTGTTACTACCTGTACCTGTATGATTTCTTACCAGCCTTTCTTCTGCCTCCCAGGGGGACAGTGGGGGCCCCCTGGCCTGTGAAGACTCAGTGTGGAAGCTGGTGGGGGCCACAAGCTGGGGCCAGGGCTGTGCGG
The DNA here is from genome assembly GCA_019176425.1 of Megalops atlanticus. NCBI lineage: Eukaryota > Metazoa > Chordata > Actinopteri > Elopiformes > Megalopidae > Megalops > Megalops atlanticus. The sequence goes on from CM032889.1 coordinate 12,047,919, forward strand.
AGAGGAACAAGCCCGGAGTCTACACCCGCATCACCCAGGCCCTCGACTGGATCTACGAGCAGATGGAGGTGTGTGGTGACGGGGTGGTGGGACGAGGCTGAGGGGGTTTAGGGGGTTTAGGAGAGGGTGCATGAAATGGGTGGTGGGTGGGGGCCGTTTCACAAACTGCCTGACTAGGAGAAGAAAGCCCGTGGACCTTCTGTAACAGATCCGCTGTGTGTCAGCCAGCATATGGGCACATCGTCTGCGGGCTGCCAAGGAACACATAATAAAGCAACACGATGACTCTAAAGGAAACATAATGCCCTCAGTGTTTGGGACAGAGCAGATGGCATGAAGAACCCTGGCTGCCCTGGGTTAGAGGGACGCAGAGAGCAGATGAGAGAATGAGAGTGAGAATGAATGGATGAATGAACGAAGGAATGAATGAATTCATGAATGAATACATAACTCTCTAGCGTGCGGCTCACAAAGGCGTTGCGGGAGTTATTAACGAGAGTCAGTGGCAAGGCAGCTGTTCGGGAAAGAGAGCTGGACGGCTGCCCTTCTCCTTTCCCTTCCAAGCTGTCTCCCTAATCGCTGATGCGCTGATGTATGACTGACAGGTGTGCCTCAGTCATTCCTCTCTCTCCTCCTCCAATCATCTGTGGCCGTGTGGCATCAGTCAGCCCATGGCACAATACTGTCCTCTAGTGGTCAGAGTGCTGGTACTGTAGCGGCTAGCATTAGAGCTCTGTAAGAATTCTTGGGACCAGATCTGTATCATTTTTGTCTCATTTGAAAAGAACCAGCTGGCCAAAATGAGCGCCAAAGTTATTCAAGAGTATCCCAAATAATCTCATGAGTCAACTGCTCAGAAATATTTGACCCTGCACATGTTCTTGAATATTTTACTCTATGGTGTTTTTGTGGGCAAAGGACTTATAAATAATCAATTATAAAATGGCCACCAAAAACATTTCTAAATTGAAAACTTGTAATTCACTTGAGAGTCTGAAGTAAAGAGAAAAATAATGAAAAAAGAATCTATCAGCCATTTCTAAACAATGAGCAACATGCAGGGGAATCATGATGCATGATACATGGGAATGTGTACACGAGAACAAGGGCAGTGTAGTGTAGTGGTAAGGAGCAGGGCTTTGAATTGAAAGGGTTCAATTCTCAGCTGGGGTCACTGCTGCTGTACCCTTGGGCAAGGTACTTAACCCACAACTGCCTTGGTAAATATCCAGCTGTATAAATGGATAAAATTGTAACCTATATAAGTCACTGAGGTTAAGAGCGCCTTCTAAATGACAATAACGTAATGTAATGGTAAGTCATCATGCCTGTCACCACACAAGCAGACTGCTAACTGCACTTTGACATAATGTCAAGGAAATGCAGCTTTACTGCTGTGAGGAATGATGTCCTTATGGTAGCGGTGGGAGAGAAAGAGCCCATTTGTACAGACAAGCAGCCTACTGTCATCCTGTAATAAACCTTGCTGCTGTGGAGAGCTGGCGGCAGCCAGGCACCAAGCCAAGCGGAGGGGTGTGTGGGCGTGGGACGCAAAAACCGCAGTGTTTCAACTCTCACGGTGTCCCTCGCTCCCTGCCACCTGACCCAGTCAATCATGCATGAGTGAGGCGTACCAAAGCTCTTTCGAAACATGGCGTACCGTGGCTTTTTAACAAACAATCTGAAGAGAAAGTGAGACTGAAGAAAAAAAAAGTTTGACTGTGACATTTAGAAGTTAATCTTTGATTTGTCATGTGGGTAGTTGCCTCAAACATGGGCAATTGATTGCTACCAATGCCAGTAAAATACCACTGGCTATCTTTTCTCCAGTGGCAGTGTGTAAACTGTGTCTAGAACTTGGTGGGAAGACTACTTTTCTGCATTTTCTGTGTGAGTAAGCACACAGAGGAATTCATGAATACTGTTCTGGGTGGAGCTACCACAAACTGTCAATCATATAAACCGGTCTGATGGCCCTGCCCTCCATTCCAAACATTGTGATTGGCTCAGAAAAGTGAGTCACAGCTAACACATGATGAATCTATCTATTCTGAGGCCCACAAAGCTTAAATCTCCCATCACTATTTCATGAGTCTGACTTAATCGTTGTATCATCATTGCTTTTAACGGCTCTTGTGGTAAGATATGATTCTGCATGCTCAATCATACGGCGCAGCAAGCAATTAAACTGGTTATTCCAGCACAAATTAAAAACCACAAAACCCAATTCAGTAACATTAGCCAGTTATAATTTGAACATTTCCTGCCTTCTGGAATGCAAATCGACTGCTGATAGCATCAGGTTTTTTGAGGATCGATTACTGAACCACTATCTGTTTGAGTCTAACCACAGAGTTAAAAAGTGTAATTTTTTATGTATGAAAACTGTCATCCTGAACTCATTTCTCTTTTTCCTCAGAGAGAAGAGACACAGAATCACTCCACGATCAGCACGGATAATTAAATGTATTTGTACATATATTTATTTTTTACAAGACTTTTATTTTTTATCTAATCACTTTCGCATGTTGTATTTGTAAATACGCAATGTGCTCGACAGATGGTGCTTGCCAGCCCCGATTCTATCCCCTCCCCTAAAGGTTCTCCTGTATATATGTGCAAACTACAGATGTAAACAATGTTGGATGTAGATCTGCAAAGATGTACTTAAGTGACATATTTGCTAGTCCATGTACTATGAAGACCAGTGGATCATAGCTGGATGCAATGTTAGACCTGACCGAGGTGAATCTATCCCAAGTCTCAAAGCTGATAATATATGATTACGTACATTATCCAAATGAATATGCAGAAAATGTGTCCTTTATTACCCATTAACACTATTGTCATTGATCTGAAGTGCTTAAATGATTTCTTACATTTAATATGATATGCACTGTGGTGATTTAGAGAAATTGTGGTAAGAGTCCATTAGAATTGTATAATTTGCAAACAAACTGACCAAAGAGATCTTCATGGGGGAATTCAATCTAATCTCTCTGGCACTAAATACTGAGTAACAGATTTCAAGAAGTATTACATATTTTTTCTTCTTAGGGATCATATTGTGTTTGGAAATCACTGAAAATAATAATATATTAGTATAGTATATAAATTAATATATATACAAATTCCAAAGAACAATAAATCGCCATAGTAAGCAGACTGACTGCATGCCCCCACTACAATTACCAAAACTGAAAAAAAAGAAGCATTCAGAGTCTGAGGTTAGGTATAGTTTATTCCAAAATAGAAAGCTCTAAGGCAAACAGTTAGCAAGTGGCCAGAGGGAAAAAAGGAGAGATAGCTAAAAGCAACAGAACTGGACACATACAAATTCGAGGGAGCTCTGAAGAGCCTCATATTCATGGAGCCATTTATTTCTACTGTCTGAAATGGCATCACAAGACCAGGCAAAGTAAAAACACATGAAAAGTATAAAAAGCACATGTAGGAAATATATATATAATATATGGCCCTAATTCATGTAGTGATTTTTTTAGGACAGTTCATATTGTTTGCTGTTGCCAGTTTTCTTTTGGCTTTTTTTCCTCAACAGCACACAAAACATTTTAGAGAAGCTTTTGACTGGTTAGCGGCACCCTTGTGTGACTAGGTTACGAGCTGCTTAAAGCACATGGAAGGTTCACTTTGTGATTCCGTAAATCTTATGCGAGCATCGCGGCTGTGGAGGTTTAAATAAAGTGACCACCACATGCATCCTTGAGCTCCTCACAAACAGCGGCTAAGGTACTGTGATACTCTGTTCCAGCCTGTTCTGTTATCAGTTTGTTCTGTTTTTTTTTTGTAGTAATTTACTCATTCATGTATATAAATAAAAACTACCATGTGCAATGAACCCTTTATTTTTTTGGAAGGCTACTGTTCTTTGTCCTTTCGTGACTGCAGTTCTACTCATCACTATATCTGCTTTGGCCTTTTCCCCTGGCTGTGTTTTGTGGGGGTGAGCCATACAGACAGTGATGGCCACTCTAGGGTACAAGTGTATGTTTGTGCTGGTAACAGAGAACAACAACTTCCTCCCCCTACCGTACTCACCGCAGTAAAAGTAACGGTGCAGTTTTAAATTCACGTGTGGTTGTGGAGACAAGACTATGACCTGGTCTTAAGACTCACTCCATTACCACTAAGGTACAAAATGTAACAATCAGTCTTTTTTTTCACTTTACTATATTCATCAGAAATATCATTCTGTATAATCTGAACACATACAAGGTTTCCTGTGCTTCTGGACTAGTTTTACATACAAAACGTAAGGCCTTATTAAAACCAATTTACATATCAATATTTGAACTTTTGAAACCTTCTTTTTTGGTGTTTGTAAAAAAAGAAATTCCACCAGGCCCTGAAAAACAGGGCAGATGTCTTTCAATAATGAATCTATACATAAATACTCCTTACAAAAAAAAAAAAAAAAAAAAACATCACAAAACAAACAAAAAACAAAGCCACACCCATTATTTTTCATGTTCATATAAAAAATAACTTCTTCTGCGGTTGGCCTCATAAGCTGGGCTCCGCATGGGCGCAGCTGGTCAAACACAGACATGCCTAATGAGGGAAATCGGCACCCCAAAGGAGAGGTGGGGGAAAAGTCATCCCACGTGTATTCACCAACCTTAGAACACGTTTAAGGCTGTTTAACACTTCTGTTTTAGTTTTTTTTTTCTTATGAAGCTTACTGTATAATACAAAAAAGTGCACTCTTCTAGAACTACATGTAAAAAAAAAAGTTTCTGAAATGAAACTTCTGACACACAGAGCGCTCTTTGTGTGCGTGCCAAACACAATGGGCGCTCCTGTGTGTCCTGTGGTTGTGCTCTGCGTGAGAGAGTGAGTGTGTGTGTGTGTGTGTGTGTGTGTGTCAGTGGCTGTGTTTCACTTTATGGGAGTGTGCGTATACAAGGTCATCAGCCCTTACAGAAACGTCCTACAGGACAGCAGGATTTGGCCTATTCACATAAGGCGCAGATATCCAGATTTCTCTCACTGTTATATTGCTATAAAAATACCTTTTTATACCTTTTGTTACTTCCTGTTCCTGGTCCATTTGGCAATGCCGCAGACAGCTAATCCTGTCTGCACTTGCATGACCACAGTCAGATTTTCCCAGCATTAGTAACAGAAAGCTTGTGAGGGGCCAATGTTAGCACATTACCAGCCTCTGAATGCTTCTGGTTCAAAAGGGGCAAGCAATTACACCAAGAGTAATTTAAACAGGCTGTGCAGTTTCAATCCGAGTACATGTGACCCAACATTACAACAAGTAAATGTAAATTTTGAAAGGTTTTCATTTGACAGTAAAACCCAACATGGGCTTTTGTTTTTTTGTTTTGTGTGACATTAGCTTTGTTTTGTGTGACATTAGTTTCGCTTCCACTGCAAAAAAAGCATTCTTACACAGCACTTTGCCTTCCCTACACGGAAATAGCCTGTCCTGTACAATGTTTTTGTAAAGAGTGGCTCCCACTGGTGTGTATATCTCAAGCAGTATGTCAAGTGAAATGTGTTTCAGTGTGCGTGCTGTATGTGTCCTCATGTGGGGCTCAGTGCACGTGCTGTGTGTGTTGTCTCTGTCGGAGTGGGTGTGTCAGTGTTGTGCTGTGTGTGTGTGTGTGTGTGTGTGTGTGTGTGTTTTTCCGCGTGCATGCTGCGTGCGTCGTGTCTCCCGGGTGTCCCAGCGTCCAGTCCTACTGCAGCGAGTCGCTGGTCTCCAGGCCCAGCCCGGCCATGCTGGAGTTGGACAGGTCGCCGTCCTCGTCCTCCCCGCTCTCCCCCGACTCGTCCTCGCTGTGCCCCGCCCCGATCATCACCTGCTGCACCGCCAGCGTCGCCCCGTCCGAGGACAGCGACTGCAGCCCGTCCATGCTCACCGTCACCATGGTACCTGCAGAAGCACGGTGCGTTAGCGCGCTATTCACCCAAACAGCGTTAAGCACCATTCACCATCCAAACCAGTGTGTTACCCACTATTTGCTGAAGCAGGGTGCATTGACTGGTTACTGACTCTTACTCATTATTGATATAGATCTACACAGGGTTATACTGAATGTCACATTCTCCATTCACCAAAACAGTTAAGCACCACTCACCACCCATCCAGTGTGTTAACCACTATTCCCTGAAACCCAGTGTACTTATGGGAAACACCTGGTGTATCCTACTTACAGATATGAAATGAACAGATGTACCTTGTTTACCATTTTTAGTGTGAGCTCTCAAGAAAATGAAACACTTCTCCTAATTTAGTTTGTTTAAAGAAAGGGGGTGAATACTCATCAATTAAACAGTTTTCAGATTTTTATTTTTATTCACAGAAAAAAGAGAAATAATCACTGGGAGGGTGATTACTTACTGAAGGCACTGTATTACTGATATACCTATACACCTTTATACTGACTGTCTCCCTCCTCCATTTCATCCTCTCCCTTCACTGAGGTCAGCATGGCGGCGTGGGGGCCTGTACCGTCGGGCATGGTGACCTGCTGCTGGGGCACGGCCGAGGCGAGGGAGTCGGGCCAGAAGCGCTGCAGCGGCCGGTTCTGCGGCGTCTTCTTCTTGGCCTTGGGCGTCTCCGAGGAGCTGGCGTCCAGCATGGGCTGCAGGATCCGCCGCCGCGCGTTAATGAACCTGAGAGCCGGGGAGGAGAGGGGAGGGGCTGAACCACGCGACCGAGAGCTGCACACAGGGAGTGTGCCCGTAACATACACACAAACTGTAATCCCGGCTCTGCTTCTTTATTATGTGCTCAGAAGAGAAGGTGCTGTGAGCATCATTACATGTACAAGAGAAAAAATGTATTGTTTCGTCTTAACCTGAGTCATGCTGACAGATTTATGGCTTATATAATATTTGTGTGTGTGTGTGTGTGTGTGTGCATGCAGGTGAGAGACCCACCAGTTGTTGACCTGCAGCAGGGTCAGATTGGTCTGGGTGGCAATCTGTTTCTTCTCGTCTTCAGTGGGATATGGATGCTGAGGACCCAGAACAGAAGAGCTCAGTGTAAGCAGGGTTAAAAGCCATTCACTACTTATAATCTGCCATGCCAGTCCAAACCTCCCTCTCTCTTCAGCAGAGACAGACCAATAAGGAATACACAGAGACAGGGAGAGACGTTGCTGATTTTCATAAATTATTATTTTCATTAATAATTATTGATTTACTTCGCGTTACCATCCATCCATTTATATGACTGCATCTTTGTTATATCCATAGAATGTTGCTAAACACCAACCACGTGTTGTCAGTGATATTGTGATATGTTTAATGGTAACTGCTATTGTGGCCTTGTGTGTCCGTATCAGGAGAATACAAAGGTAGAATATAAATCACAGAGCACTGTCACACATTCAACAAAGCTGGGCAATTGCGCAAAACGGAAAAGGCCATACTGTGACATGGTGTAGAAGACACCACTGCCTACAGTGAAACGCTGCCTTTTTTTTCCTTTACACACACACGTTGTCTCTTGGCATAGATGGCAATTAAAGGTTGCAAACACAGCTACACTATGCTACCACCTGATAGGCTGTCTTAGGCCAGGCATGTCAGGTTGTTTTCAGTCCAGACTTGGACTATAACCCCTGAAATCTGTGAAACACAAACCTATGTTTCTGTAAAATCTAAACAAATTCTTCAGTTCATCCATTACTCTTCCTCTGTCCCATCTTTGTCCCTACTCCGTCTTTTCCTCCTCCCATCCCCTGTACTCACATTCCCCTCCACCACGTCACCGCTCCTATCCCCTCCTCCTCCGGTTGGCTACCCCCTCCTTTGTGATTTGTGCCCCCCTTACCCCGATGTGCTGGAAGAGCCAGGAGCGCATGACGTTGGTGGCCTGTTTGGGCAGCACACCACGCTTGTTCTTGGACGACCCGTCGTCGTGGTTGAAAAAGCTCAGGTCTTGGTTTAGCTGCAGCTGGAGCTGTGGGGAGACGACACCAGCCTTTTATGAGAGACAGGAGACCTCCTCTTCGAGTGTCTGTGTATGAGCACACGTATTTGTGTATGCATTTGTGTCTAAGAGAGAGAACGTGTGAGTAAGAAATCAAAATGTGTGTGTGTGAGTGTGTGTGTGTGTGTGTGTGTGTGTGTGTGTGAGAGAGAGAGAGAGAGAGAGAGAGAGAGAGAGAGAGAGAGAGAGAGAGAGAGATTTACCTGTGTGTTCTGGATGCGTATCGTTCCAGGCGAGAGGGCTTGAGTCACCACCTGTCCCTGTGGAGTGACAACTGTGACAGGCTGGTACACCGTGCCCCCTGAAAGCAAACACACACACTCTCTCTGAATTACAAGATATTGAAATGTTCCCAGGGACATTAGAGGACACGGAAGGAACAAAGGTGCTCTGTACTGTGTAGGAACATATGCTTTTTTGGAACACACTTCAGAAGAACAGAGCAGCAACAGACAAGTACAGACACATTATTTTTTGTTCCTGATGTGGAGTAAGTCTCAGAGAAAGTCCTTTGGTAGTCTATCAGTTGTATGAATGAGACAGTAATGAGTATCCCTCTGCAGACATGGGCAGAGATGGTGCCTGTAAGGGTTGTATGCCATGGCAACGCACCTGCCACCACCTGTGTGGGGTTGACGGTCGTCACGGTGACGTTGCCTTGTTGCAGAGCTGATGCTGGCACCACAATCCCCTGGGGGCTGAGCGTTCCTGTGAAGGGGCTGGAGGTCTGGGGAACACACACATGCACACACTCTGAACCTGAGCAGGGGTTGTACTGGAGGATCTGAGTACCTGTGTCTGTACTGGAGAGTAGGATCTGAGTATCTGTGTCGGTACTGGAGAGTAGGATCTGAGTACCTGTGTCTGTACTGGAGAGCAGGGGCTGAGTACCTGTGTTTGTACTGGAGAGTAAGAGCTGAGTATCTGTGTCTGTACTGGAGAGGAAGGACTGGGTACCTGTGTCTGTGCTGTAGGGTAGAAGCTGAGTACCTGTGTCTGTACTGGAGAGGAAGGACTGAGTACCTGTGTCTGTGCTGTAGGGTAGAAGCTGAGTACCTGTGTCTGTACTGGAGAGGAAGGACTGAGTACCTGTGTCTGTGCTGGAGAGTAGAATCTGAGTACCTGTGTCTGTACTGGAGAGTAGAAGCTGAGTACCTGTGTCTGTACTGGAGAGGAAGGACTGGGTACCTGTGTCTGTATTGGGGAGTAGAAGCTGAGTACCTGTGTTTGTACTGGAGAGTAAGAGCTGAGTACCTGTGTCTACACTGGAGAGGAAGGACTGGGTACCTGTGTCTGTATTGGGGAGTAGGAGCTGAGTACCTGTGTGTGTACTGGGGAGTAGAAGCTGAGTACCTGTGTCTGTGCTGGAGAGTAGGGGCTTCCTGGCTCTCCGCTGAGCAGAGTCTCGCTGTTCATCTTGGTCTTCAGGCAGGCGATGTAGCGGCTGCAGAAATCCTTGCACAGCTCGCTCACCTTCTCCAGCTCCAACAGATGGATGCGCAGCACCTGGATGGCCTTCACCATCTGCGACAGAGTGCGGGAGCGGTGGAGGAAGACCAAAAGAGAGAGAAAAAATGTCATTCAGAAATGCACCTAAAGCAGAAACCGAAAGCAGAAAGCACAGACACAAGGTGAACAGAGGGGTGTGGTGAACGCGGAATTTGATTTTTATCATGAGGTTAAAGCTGGATAAGAATGTCTGCTAAGCACAAAAATAAACATGGAAATCTCTGTACCTGCCTTAATTTTTTACCATGCTACATTTCATCCTTTGTAAAAAGGAAAAAAACCAGCATCAGTGATGAAATTTGCTCTAGTGACATCAGCAGCGACAGCAGCAAGTGACATCAGCAGTGACATCAGTAGTGACATCAGCAGTGACATCACTGATAATAACAGTAGGGGCACAAGCAGCAGGAGCAGCAGGAGCAGCGGTAGCCGCGCCGACGGGCCGTCTCCTCACCAGATTGTCGAGGTCCGGGTCGTCGCTGAAGAAGGCCTTGCCCTCCTTCTCCTGGCTGCGGACGAAGTCCTCGATGTCCACGTCGAAGCTGGCGGAGGTCACGCAGTCCGAGCCCTGCGTGGACTTCTCGCACTTCTCAAACAGCATGGCGAGGAGGGGGAACAGGGGGTGCCTGACACACACAAAGAGACGCACAGACATAGAGGAACATTTTTTAACACCCCTGCCGGCTAAGGATCGGTTATCTCAGTAGCACATCACATTTCAGTCAACCGAACATCACTCGGGCCTCTTCAGTTCCTCATCCTCAAAACCACATTCTGGAATTATCTTCCACATGACAGACTCATCTCCGACGACTCAGGGCTGTGAGAACCAGGCGACCTATACAGAGGGGTGCTGCGGGATGAGAGTGCACGTGACAGGCCTTTAGCTGAGTGAGATACCCTTATCCCTTGGTGTGAAGTGTGAGAGTGCATGTGAGAAGGACTTTAGCTCAATGAGCCAATCATATCCCTTAGTGTGCGCTGTGGATGGCAAGGGCTTTTTTGTTGGCTATGGAGCACTGTATCTTAATACCACCTGTTACATGTTATAGCCTCCAGAGTGGAAGTTAGCCGGGTAAATTCATCAGTATTTACGTAATTGGTGCAATCCTTAAGTAAAACCAGTTAAAACCAATTAACCCATTATGGTCTCTTAAACAATGGACTGAGTATCATGTAGAGAGACCCTCTTTAATCCCCAACCCCCAAATAAAATCACTTTGAGGGGCAGCATTGAAGTACATTCATCTGGGGGTGCTATATGACCATGGGATGAATTTAATACAGCACATTTTGCCACATTACCAGGGTGTGTTATGTCTTATGTGGCAAATGAGCTGACTTTATTCAGCACATTTTGGGTTGAATGTTATTTAGTACATTTTGCCCTTAGTGTTTTGCCAATGAGATACGATCATACACTTAGTGCACCAACAGACAGACCTCTCAAATAAAACCTTTTTCAATGTCACATTGACAATGAAGATTCTGATGCAAAGCCCAAAATGAAAAAAGTAGATCTAATGTCATGGATTTTACAGAAGCATTTCCAACTGCACACATACCCTGAGAACCTCTATCATCTGAAAGTTAAAGAGAATTAATTAACACACATTACTCCAGTAATTAATGGGGTAGAGGTGGGATAACCATCTAAACCTACTGACTCCTGAGAGGCTACAACATTAAAGGAGTCCACAGACAATGCTTTAAGACCTTTAAAGTCATTACTGGAAAAAATGATCACCTACTACAGCTTGGAATAAAACACAGGCAATGCTGACTCATTATTCAAAGCTCTGGCTGAGTCACCCTTTTCTGAATTTTAAAGAGGGTGAATGAAATCTGGGACAAAATGAGTTCAGTGTGTTTCTTTTTGTATTTGTATAAGGCATGGTTATTATCTTCTCCTGCCATGATATGTAATGTCATGTTTATGCACACAGTTTTGATGATACAGTCTTGATGATACAGTACAATAAAGTAGGCAATGGCTCTGTGTTAAGGCGTTAATAAACTGCTCATGACCACAGGTAAGGTGAATTCCATTTCTGTTCTGAAGAAAATGAACTGAAATTTGATCGGAAATTAAAAATTGCCCATCATCTACAATGAAGATTTTCTGGTTAATAAAATGCATTTCAATATAATTGGCTGAACTGAGAGAGAACTGACCCCTAACACACGCTGTCAATACACATCTCTTAGAACCTTGACTGATGTCACTGAGGTAGGGATATTCTCCCCAACTGGAATGACTGTTAACTCTTACGCAATCAGTGATGTGGAAACAGGACATTCATCAGCAGTGAGGTGACAACAGCAATTGCAAAAAAAAAAAAAATTAAAGGCAAGGTGTCTGGTTCACTAGGCCTTCACAGCAACTGCCCAAAAACACACCAGCGGAAAATAACAGCAAACCATGAGTCAGAAAGGCAGCGCGGACAGCAGGAGAGCAGGAAGAGAGCACGGCGGGGAGGGACAGGGGGAAGGAGGGAGGGAGGGAAACAGGGGGTGTACCTGTATATGGCCTCCTTGTCCGCGTCCATGGGCGTCTGCGTCTCGGCCGGAGCGGGGCTGCTGGAGCCCGCCGTGCCCCCGGCAGGAAACCTCTGGTCTGGGTCGCCGTCCGTCTGCTCCACGACTTGCATCTGCGGGAGGAGGAGGAGGAGGGGGGAGGAGGTGAACAGGCTGAGGCTTATACTCTGGGTGGCGAGCAGCAGAGCAGGAGCGGCGGCGGCGGGCGGCCTGCCCGGGGTCCCGAGCGGCCACGCCCCCCTCCTCCTGACTGCCAGTGTGACGGAGAGGTTGCTACCTGCCCCCTGGGCTCTCGGGGAGGAACACTGCCTCTTTCACTCCCCGGCCGCGCCGTCAGCTGCTGAGGGAGGGGAGAGGCCGGGGGAGGGCCTCGGGTTCGACCCTATCCGCTGAGCCCAAAAGGGGGCGGGGCTGGGGTCGGGGGTCACGGTTACATCTTTACACGTCTTAGGCACCAATGGGTGACTTTAGCCGGGTTAAAAACATGAAAACAAACTAAAACCCTCACAAAGTCACGATGTCCTCCACACCACCTATGCTGTCACCATAAAGCTTTCACCCGTGACAGCTTAGCTTGATTTGACATTTCCCGCGCTGCTTGCTGTTTTCTGCCCTACAAGGGGGTAAATCCACTTGTTGAAAGTGAAGCCTAGACTATCATGTACCCAGAGGCTTGGAGAATTCCAATCGCTCCTGTTAACATGCAGACCTGGGCTGTTGGTAAACCACTGCCCCCTAACACTTGCTACATCCAGTATCTGATGTTTATTTTGTGATGCATTTTGGATTCTGTGACTGATGTATCATAGTATACTGGTCAAATTGCAAAAGTTAGCTTAGGGAGGGGCTTGAATGGTGATATGCTCACACTCACTACTCTGGGAGTCTTGTTAGCCTGGTCTTACACTGTTGCTCATTCAACTTGAATGGATACACTTATGTTCTATTGTGCTGGAACTCACTCTGGATAAGAGTGCCTGTTAAATGCATGTAATGTAATGTAATGTAAACAGCAGCTACACATCAATCACCTTGATATAACCCAGTACATCTGCCCTAAGCCAGCATGAAAGACCACAGATACAGGTCTACATGGATGTTTTGATGACAAGTTATTGGGATGGTGGGCATTTATAACTAGGAATATTTTCTTGAAGAAGCAATCTACTAGAGTTATTTGTCAGGAGCTGATATTCTAAACAACATATGGCAACGTATATCTGATGAATCACCTCTTTGCACAATTCTGAGGCAACACACACTGTGGCTCTTTATTGGGTGGAAAAGATGATGGACGAAGGATGGCTGACCAATCACAACTCTGATGTTGCACTTTCAGCCTCTTGGCGCTCATTCACAGAGCAGCTCATCCATCACTAGGTGACAGGAAGTGACACATGTTTATGGTAGAGGCGGGGCAGGGGGGTGCTGCCTGTCAACAAGTTCCTTTATTAGGAGGCAGAACACATCTTTGATGATTTTCTTAAATTACAGAGGAATATTTTCCCCATTCGCTTCCAAACATTGTGAATGCCACAAATAGAGGCCAGCATCATAAATAAACCTGAAAAGTGCATTACTTTCGCTGATACTACTTTTTACCACCGCCCACACAAAAAACATATATATATATCCACAGTTACGTCTTCATTTGTTACTGAAGGCCAACCCACCTCTGTAATGCAGAAAGCTTCTTTGAATTAAATTAGCTTCCTGTACATTTTATGTGAAGCGTTTTCTGAGGTTTAGAGTCTGACTTACGAGTCCTATTCATCTCTCTCCTGTCCTCAGTTTCTAAAGGCCTTTACCTCTACTTCTCTATCTCTCTTCCTGGTCTCCCTCTCTCTCTATCCCTCCCTCTCTCCTTGCTCTCATACAGATAGTGGTTTGGTGTGGCCATGTGACTGCACACATGTGATCGTGCAACAATGGCATTGATTGAGGGCAAATGTGTTAAAAATACTTTTTCGTCAGAACTGTAAAATATCTTGTTAGTCACGGAAACCCTGTCTCCGCTTATCCCAGATTCTGGCAGTTTGAATAACTGCCACACGCACACACACACAACCACACACTTGAGACAATTTGCTTGTCCTGGTATATCTGAACTTGAGTTTGTCAAACTATGTCGTATTCATTTGAAGCTATATCTGCCAAGTCATTTGGGGCTTTTTCAAATAAACAGCTGAAGTATTGCGAGAATTATAACAGTGACTTCCCTGCCTTGCTTAACTGCATTAAATTTTGCATTTTGTGTGACTTGTAATTAGGTAAACATGGAGCGTGTTGTGTTGAGAATTTATTTTGAATGTAAGTGTGTCCTTTGCCTTTTTTATTATGTTGTCAAGAGAAGACAGGCAGTTCAGTTTTATTTTTCAGTCCAGTGCATGGATTATTTTGCATCAGCCCTTTGATGTCTGCTTTGACAACATACCCATCCTACATTTAAAAGCTGCTTTGTGCAAGTGACTTGATTTACTGTTATTTATCCAGGCTGATGACCTCTCCAGACTGAAGCTGGGAACTGAAACTCCACACCACCCACCTGCTCTCCCTCCTGGTATTCCTCTCTGGACACAGACTGGGCCGCCATCATGGTTAATGCAGATGCGGTGAGCACTGAAGCATTATAGACTGGAGGGACAGCGGCAGTCCTGAAAAGACACACCCACACACACAAATGTGCACGCGCTAATTAATGTACATGTGACTACCTGACCAAAAGAAGAGAGGTGCATTTTATCGTTGCTATTACGTCGACACAAATCAGATTTATGATATTGAGCTTTTCAGACTTTCAAAAAGCCTTTGGGAATGTGGCAAAGTCATGCTTAAACTAAAATTTCTTGCTTAAAGGGATTACTGCCAGTGTGTTCAAAATTGGCTTTGGAGTAACAATGACATGGACTGTGCCTGAGCTTGGCTGTGTGAGACGATGTCCCTGACAGATATACATAGAGGCCTCAGATTTTCCTTTTGTACGTAAAACGCTCAAACACTGACAGAGGGCAATGTATCTATACTTGTGGACAGAATCAATCTAATGTGAGATGCAAAGAGTTTGGGAAGTTACTCAAATAATGCAGGCTGATATTCAATAAGGCTAAGACAAAGGCTATTTCACATGAACTTCAGTGCACACAACCCTAGGGTGGTGTTTCTCCAACCATTTCCTAAGGGCCCACAGTGCTTGTTGAGTTTCTCTTCCCTCATAGGACTTTCTTACGTTCTTAATGTCTATGGTAGGTTTTCAGCACACACAGACATGCCTTATCATTATCTACTTTGTATTAAAAGTTCTGCCCAGGCATATCTGAATTTTAAACATGGCTGTGAAACCAGGTGCTCATGAATATGAATTAGCAGTAAGACATTAACTGGTCTGGTTCCCCTTCAAATAACTGCAGAATTGCTGTATCAGTCAATTGTCCAGGACCAAAACACATTCCAGGCTTGACTGCTCATGAATATTAATAGAGTGGCCATCGTAGAACTCTTAAAAGCGTCTGAATCACAGAGCCATTATGTAGTTTCTGTGTGAACACCCTCTTTTTTGTGTTTTGCTTTGCATACCATGCTGGGGTGCAACCGACTGGATTTATTCTTTGATTTATTTTTGTGAGCATTTTTATTATCTGACCCTTATTCATCAACTGTGACAGTAGGCAGGAGTGAGATCCAAGTATCAACTGAAAACTCCTCTCCTCTAGGAAATATAATGTTCACTAGAAAAGGAATGCTGCAGATAAACTTTCAAAATTGCAAAATACAATCCATGTGTCATACATTGTCTTACAAACTTGCAGGATGAGGAAAATGTTAACTGTGTCTTTATTACTTTTCAGAGGACCAACTGAAACGCAACGGACTCACGAAGGCCAACTTTCATATCACTCCCCTCTGGGAACCGCCGATTTTATTCATTTTCAGACAACTCAAACCCAAGTCATACATTAATCATGTGACGTAACTGTCCACATACTGTTTATCCGTGATCTTTCATGGGTATAGGTAACGTTATATAAAACACCAAAACGGGCCGAAATCTGTTATGTGTAGTTACGTGGTATGTCCGGCCAATCCGTAATTTGAAGGATGACGTACCTGCCATCCAACTTGTTTAGATTTAACACATAACATTTTCAGAATTAGCTTGCATGATATGTAATCATATCGAACGACAGTGAGGTCAGTGTTCATAGGCTGTCACTTATTTACTGTCAGGAAGACAGTAACGATAGCAAGTTGTATGTTGGTAATTTGATAAATGCTGCATATTACAAAAAACGGACAGGTTCAATTTCACACTTCCAAGTCTCACATTTTTATTACTGTTGCAGAAAGTACAGTGTGACATACACATCACATGGGAACTCGTAGCAAGGATTCACCAGCACTGTTGTAGTCAGCTATGGGCCTAGATATTTACCGTTAGCTAACATCACATTTAAGTTAACATTTCTGAGTGGCCTTCACTGGCTTGTGGCTTTCCTGTGTAGCCAGCTAGCAAGTGCAAACCTAATACATTTTACATATAACAGCAAACGTTATGCATAACCACAGTCATGGTTGATCAAATGAAATGGCTGCTCGGCATACACACCAAACTAAGAAACTATCCTCCAGTGTCATAAACGTGGCTAGCGAATTAGCTTGCTACTGTAAGATGGTGATTGTTTTTAAAGTCCGTTGCTAGCTGTATTTCTATAAAAACATAACTGGCTCAAGTTGACCAAAGGTTTGGCTGTTTTGTCTGTAGAAAAACATCCCACAAGCGATTTTAGCCAACAGCTAAAATGTGGTCTTCCGGCGGTGTTAGAAAGCTAGCTAGTTAGCCTTAGTGCAGGACCTAGATAACACGCGACCAGACTGGTACCTTAAGTTAGGTGTGCTTGCTAACATAACTAGAATCGATCATTAATTTATTTCATCAGAAAGAAAATGAGAAAGTTTGTTTTGTGAACTACGCGAACCACTGGGTTCCCACCATACTCGCGAGGAAGTCCGCTCCTTTCGCTGTGTTGTACTGACTGAACGGCAGGCGGATGCACGCAGCCGCCATATTTTGTCTTCCGAAGCAGCAACAAAACAAAGTTAGCGAGCTAGCTTGGCATGGGCGGTATGCTCGTCCCATCCCGAAAATAAATAAGACTACACTGTACATAATAACATGCAAACCAGATATACAAGCACATCTTCTCAAGTCAGCTACGTTTTTAAGTCACCCTGTACCTTTAATTGTAATAAAAATCCTGCCCACTCGAGTCTATCAATCAAGCTTGGGACAGCTGCCCATCCCTCCCCTAGCGCAATTCGCGCCTCGGCCGGAGAACGGATAAAAAAAGAAACTGGGCCTTGCTTCTACTTCTCGTCCTTGATTTTCCAGCAATTTCCTTTCCCCCAAAAGAGCGGACATTTTTTCCCTCATTGCAAGGATTTCGATCTCCTCCTCGGCCTATCGCCTCGCCGTGCCCAACCTCAGTCACTCTACACTGCTCCCTCACTTGGCCCACGGCATTTTTAGCGCCGCTCATATTGTTTGATTGATAGGGAACGGAAAAAGAAGATTTTGAGTGACAGCTTACCTGAGTGCCAATCTTCGTCACACTGACAAGCGGCTGCAGCAATCGGGACCCGCAGTTGTCGCGTTGCGTCATCGCGTAGTGACACGCAGGGTCGCGATCTTTTGAATATTCATGAGGTGGGAGGAGACATGACGTCGGAGTTGCCTTGTTCTCGCCCCCGGAGACTGCCGAATTGTGGAGATGGTGGCTTGCTTTACAATAGAAAGGAGCGTTCGCATGTTTGAATATGAAACTGATTTCCTTGTGGCTCACAATGCTAACCAACCAAAACATGTGTATTGTACGCATGTCACTACAGATAACCTTGCACCTTCAAAATGCATCATACCATAACCAGCATCAGGTGGAACAATTTACACATTGGCTCATGTTGGAGATAAATGATTCAGGCATGTAACCAGAAAGATGCAGGTTTGCAGCCTTACCCAAATTGCTTTTGTGAATACATGTATTAATGGATACTGTGCAATGAAAGCTGTGTGATTTGCCCCATAGAAGCATGTCTCCTCAGTAGATTACTAAATTATTACCTATGATCAAATTATAATTACAAATGTCACAGAGAAATGCAACTACTGGACAATATCTAGGTGCTCCACAGGTTCCAAGTGCCACTTTATAACTTATACCCAGATTTTGTGAATCACACTGGATAAGAGCATCTGATGGATGTCAAAAATGTAAAATGTTAAACACATCTTGTTTGTCCCACAGGATAAGAGCATTAGCTAAGTGACTAAATGTACATGTAAATACTCTGGTCATACATTTTGACAGTAAAAAATCTGTGCAAAATTCACACAAGCTGTCTAATTGGAACATTACATAATCAGGTGAATTTTATGACTAAATTACCTGTGTGCATGGAAAGTGTGGTTTCCCATTTTGCATTTCTCGTAGGTTTTGTGAGCAACTTTTTAAAAATCCTAAACATTGTCAGTTTATCTCTTGTTGATAGGGCTCAGTGTACAGCATATATCTGTGGGTTTACCTTATGCTCAAGAGCAACACAAATGCTGTCTGGCAAGTCTCAGTCTGCATACCCATAGACAGTTAACAGAACAAACACACAGAACTGCTCACACATCAACTTCAAGCTGGTTGGTCAACAGTAAAAAAAAACTTTCTGAAAACAGAATATAAACATACATCTGTATTTAAAGTATTTTATTTTTACTTTATAAGCAGGATTACAAGTGTCTTTGAGGAGATGGGGATCTATTGGGACATTTAATTTAAAGGACACACACAGACACAAAGGGCCTCTGTGGCACCCAGACGTAGCTCCGGGGGTTCAGTGCCTGGGGGAAGGTCGACCCGAGGAGGGCTGGGGCAGCCTGAATTTTGCCATCTCCACGTCCATGTCCGCGAAGGTGTAGAGGTGGTAATGGTGGTGCTGGAGGTTCTTGTAAGTGCTGTTGTCAAAGGGCTCGGGTTCTGGTTCTGGAGGTGCTGGGGCCGCTTCTAGTGGGGAGAAATGAGGAGAGATTACACATCTGGTACTGGTGCACATGCATGCTGAGCATTCTAGAACTGTGACCTCATCATAACACCTAAAGATTTCCAGAGCTTCATTCTGTGGACAGACTCTTCCAATAGGTGCTTCTCTTGAGTGAAACCTGATTAGGAAAATAAATCAATAAAACAACAAGGCCAAAAATCTGATGTCTCCAGTTGCAATTTCTATTCTTCCGTAGGTTGTTTCGTCAAGGCATTTTAACTTTCTTTCCCACACCTCAAAACACCCAGATCACTATACAAAAGTACAGCAAAAATAGAATGGACATCTACAGTACAATCACAGTGCTGGAAATGTACCACCACACAGGAAAACAAAAACACAAGCCTGATTGGTTGTATGAACTAGGGTATAGAGTAGTTAAAATCAGACAAAACGAATTTGAATTTTCACACAGGTTTGATAAGAAGGGGTGTAATGGGGCATTTCCTGCAGGGAATGAGCCACTTCCCCAACTGCAGTTTCACAGCTAGGAGACAAAGGCGTGAACGGCCTCATATACCTCCCTGCCCCACCTCAGAAATCTACCAACTGTAACTCTCAAATGGCCACTTTTGTCTTCTTCAAAGAATCTACATGAAGATGCCTGGTAATACACTGACAATGTCAACAATTACTTTAAACTGAGTACTAGAAGCAGCGTTGAAAATGCTGAACAACTGCAGAGAGTTCAGGGCTTACATGTTAAATGAAGGAATGCTTAATAAACTGCCACCTTCAAAAGAGCATATGTCAGAGTTATGCAGAACTCTCAGAAGGTAGGGGTGGTAAGAAGTAACAGACATCACTTATTCTGTTTAAAATAGAATCTCATCTCATCTACATAGAATGTGAATCTCATCTACAACTTAAGCCATTGCAGGATTAGAAGACTACATCATGTAATACAGTTAGGTGGGATATAACCACAATGCAGTGATTGGTTGGCTACATTACACTGTGTTGTGCAATAACTAGATGCCAGTGTAGTATGGTTCAGAAACTGGACTTCAGTAGCAAGTTTGACTCCCGGGTGTCTCCCACTAATGGGGCACCCTTGAGCACACACAATAACCTGAATTACCTGAATTCCAGCTCTGTAAATGGATGATAAGGAGAACGGTAAGATACTCAATTCCCTGTGGATTTGTAAATAAGCATTAGGGGCAAGTGATACTTCAGCCCACTGCTCCAGGAAACACTCTCGTCTGAAGCACGGTTAAATGCTAAGGACATCAGCAGTACAGAGCCTAAAATCTGCATGCTGTTAAGCTCCTGGGTTCCTACTAATGGAATTAGTATACAAAAGGCCCTTTCTGTAGCCTTTGCATTGTACAGAGCCATCACAGGGAAACCATAAAATAATTAACAATGGGGATTTGAGATAAAAATGGTACATTTCCAGCACCCTAACTTGCACAAGAGATTACAGCACATTGATACTGGTTATTGATAGCATGCATATCACTCTTCCAAAATACAAGTGACAGACAAAGAAAAAAGGACAGAAATGGAGAGATGACAGACTGAAAACCCATTAAAATTCAAAGACTCCTCCACAGATCTCAGTCACTTCCAGGAGCTGCTCCTCAGACTGGGGCAACAGATGCGTGAGGGGATTCCCTAAGAGCTGAAGTCTTCACTGTAAACTTAACATTAACTTTAACACATACACTGTTACCTTACAATGAATAAACCATTAAGCATTATCAATAACTTTTCACCAACAACTGAATATAGATTAAAATTTAACCCATTTACAATGGACCTTGCTTTTAGCTTAAACAAATGCATCATAACATCACCATACACTTAAAAATACAGGTATTCCTCCAAAAAGCAACAGGTATAAAAATAAATTTTCACCAGGTAAATGTACACCAGACAGAACCATCTCAGAGTCTAGATGTTGATAGACATGAAAGAGAGAAGGAGACAGAGAGAGAGCGCCCTTCTGACATAATCCTCTGAGCATGAGGAAAAATGCCATCTGGAGCTAGAATGAGCCAGAAAATGAGTTTATAGTAGTTTTATTTCAGAGATTCAAGAACATCTGAACGTGAACCAAGCAGAGAGAAAATATCATTTTAAGAGACTGGAGCAATCTTAGTGTGACTGTTTCTGACTGTTAATATGTGTTTGTATGTGTGTGCGTCAGGGGGTGATATGGAAGACTTTGAAAATGCAGGCAGGCACTGACAGGTATATTAGGCAATAAGGAAGTTTCCTTGAACCATAAACCCTCAAGTGAAGACGAATGGCAACCAGAGAGGCAGCAAGGCAGTGCAAGGCAAGCAGGCAGTGAACACTAGTTGTGGGACCAGGCCAAATATCATGCTTACAGATACAACCCATGCAAGGAACATGCAGTGAGAGTGACTTCATGAGCAAATCAGCTTCCAAAGCATTCTGTTGTGTAGCATGATACTGCCTGAGCTGAGATTACACTGGGCTGATCAAAAGCTATAGCTACATGCTGTAAAAATAAATATAAGCTGTAGGCAAAGCAAGATCGCTTATGTTAGATGTTGTCTATCCCTTTACTATATAATGTTTGGTGACTATAGATGTGTGTTACGAATGTAAATATGAAAAAAATGATAGAAATATGACTGTGAGCTGTGGGGTCCATAGAGCAAAGAAAGGTTAAAGGGGTGTGGTGTGTACCCTCAGGCGACTCCGCGGCTTCAGCTGGGGCCTCTGCCTGAAGCTCCTCTCCTGCAGCTTCAGCCACCACAGGAGCTGGGTCTACCAGCTCCTCAGAGCTCACAGCAGGAGCAGCTTCTGCAGCTGCTTCAGCAGCCGTAGCAACTACAGCCTCAGCAGCAACCTCAGCAGGAGATTCAGACACAACAGCAGCAGCGGCAACTTCTGGAGCAGCTTCAGGGACTGGTGCAGCTTCAGCTTCTGCAACAACTTCAGGGGCTGGTGCAGGTTCAGCTTCTGCCACAACTTCAGGGGCTGGTGCAGCTTCAGCTTCTGCAACAACTTCAGGGGCTGGTGCAGGTTCAGCTTCTGCCACAACTTCAGGGGCTGGTGCAGGTTCAGCTTCTGCCACAACTTCAGGGGCTGGTGCAGCTTCAGCTTCTGCAACAACTTCCGGGACAGCATCTGGTGCAGCTTCAGTGGCCAAAATAACAGGGGCTGAGTCGACTAACTCTTCAGCAGCAGCTTCAGAGGAAGCTTCTGGGGAAACCTCTTGGGCTGCTTCAGATGCAACTACCGGAGCTTCTGGTGCTGCTTCAGAGGGAACCTCTGCAGGGACAGCTTCGGGGGCAGCTGTCAACACTGGTGCATGGTCAACTAAATCTTCAGAACTTGCTTCAGGGGCAGCTTCAGCAGCAACATCTGGAGCAGGTTCTGAGGCTACTTCTGCGGCAACTGCAGCTACTTCTGGTGCTACTTCTGGGCTGGCCGCAAGTACAACTTCAGGAGCAGCTGCAGGAGTGACTTCTGAAACTGCAACTTCTGGTGCACCTTCAGATGATACCTCTGCAGCATCGGCTGGTCCAGCTTCAGAAGCAGCTTCTGCTGTGGCAAACACCACAGCCTCTGCCTCGGGCTTGCTGGCTTGGTCCTCTGCTGGCTCTGTCGCCAAAACCAAAGCTTCCTTCTCCACCTCTGCTTCTGGATGGCTCTCGGCGTCGGCCTTCACCTTCACTTCGGCTTTCTCATCATCAGAGTCAGAGTCAGACTCTGAGTCCGAGTCACTAGAGGAAGAGGAAGCCGAGCCTTCATCGGCAGGGGGTTCAGCAGCGCCCGCAGCAGCTGCAATGGGTTCGGCAGTTGGAGGGGCTGCGACCGTGGTCTCTTCTGTGGCGGGGGCTTCAGCAGACACGGCTTCGGCGGCGACAGGCTCGGCGATGGCATCAGCAGTGGAAGCAGCCGTATCTACAACCGGTGCAGCTGTGTCACTGATGATTGGAGCAGAGTCGGCGAGCACGGTCTCCTCGACAACAGCTTCAGCAGCTGGATCGGTGAGGGCCACCTCTTCTGCTGCAGGGGCCTCAGCAGCCACTGCTTCAGCAGCAGCAACTGGCTCAACAACAGGAGCAGCACTGTCTATGCTGGAAGCCTCTTCAATAATAGGGGCTTCAGTAGCAACTGCTTTGGTGGCGACAGGTTCAGCAGCAACTGCTTCTGGTGCCGGGGCTTCAGAGGCGACTGCTTCTTCTACAGCTTCAGCTACAGTTTCTTCACTGGCAGGGGCCTCAGCAGCAACGGCTTCGGTGACGGCTGCTTCTGGGACTGGGGCTTCAGCAGCAACAGATTCTGCAGCGACTGCTTCAGAGGTGACTGCTTCAGCAACAATTGCTTCAGGAGCTGCGGCTTCAGTAGCAACTGCATTGACGGCAACAGCTTCATCTGCAAGAGTCTCAGTGACAACTGCTTCAGGGGCCGGGGCTTCAGCGGCAACTGCTTCACCGGGAGATGCTTCTGGGGCGACTGCTTCAGCCGTAACTGCTTCCGTGGAGGGGGCTTCAACAGTGACTGCCTCTGGTGATGGGCTTTCAGACACTTTTTCAATGGTGGCAGCTGCTGTGTCAGTGACGGAGGGGGCAGGATGAACGAGCGTTTCAGCATT
Organism: Megalops atlanticus; assembly: GCA_019176425.1. Classification (NCBI taxonomy): domain Eukaryota; kingdom Metazoa; phylum Chordata; class Actinopteri; order Elopiformes; family Megalopidae; genus Megalops; species Megalops atlanticus. Next base: position 12,071,609 of record CM032889.1, read on the forward strand.
GCTTGCCTCTTCTGGACTAGGAGCAACGGTAGCCTCGCCGGCAGAGGGTGTGGAGGCGGCTGGCTCTGTTGCTGCTGCAGCTACTACAGCCTCGGCAGTGAGGGGGCCTGCCCCCGGGTCAGAATCACCTAAGGCCTGCGTGGGGGGAAATCCGGAAGCGGAAAGCTTAACAGGAAAGGCCACAGCGGTCTTGTAGGCCAACAGGGCGGCCCGCTCGTCGGCAGCCTCTACAGCTGAGGAAATGGCAAACAGGGGGGACAAAAGGGTGAGACTCTTGTTCACTCAGTTATTTATGCATTCATCGGGGCTTGCACATGTCACCATCATGGCAACCACCCACGTCAAAGGACACAGGCAACTCACCCAGTAGTTCCAACACAAAATGGCTCCTCCCAGAGCCCTGGAGGATGTCACTCAGCAGGACACTGGAAATACTTTCACCTCATTATTGTGCTTTTATTTTTAAAATACCAGGAAGCAAAATGTTGCACTGCCATAAATCTTCATGCATTTTCTCTATACATCACCTACTATGCAAACAACGTTTTTAGGGCATTTGACTCATTTAAGTTTATTTAAAAAAGGCCAGGATAACCAGCCAAAACATTTATCCTCCCTTAAAACATACACCTGTACCCAGTAATATGCCTGAGCATGTACACACCTCATTTTTTAAAAAATATGTGAACAATGGCTGCACTGTGTTTCCAAAAATAAGACCTATAAATGCATTTCATGTCTGTATAAATTCCTGCATTCAAAATGCACTGGGTATATTTATTCAGACTGTGGCCTGCTTGTCTACTCACACCAGAGATAAACTGTAACAAAAATATGAAACAACAGTTTGCAAGTATTGCAAGACTGCAAAGCAGCAGCAAGTTTTCAACTAAATAAATGACTAAATTTCTTCTTTCTCCGCTATCAGTATCTTCGACACCCTCCTTTGACTTCAATGACACAAAAAAATGGCACTTCATGTAATCTTCACTGAAGGTCACACATTTCTCAAAATGAATCTTTGAGCACACCTATGGCAGATCTTCTCCAGTTTCTTCAAACGTCTTCATTTCTTGCTTGTGAACCGCTTTCTTGTGAACTGCCACTCGTCATTGAATTTGGGTCTGGAGATTTTGATGGCCAGTTCAAAACACTGCTTTTTGGGTTCACTTTTCTTCTGGAGTTGGATGTGTTCTTTGGTTCAATATCATGCTGAAAATTCATTTTCTGATATAGTTGAAGCTTCTAAGCAGCTAAACAGCTTTCTAGCCAAACATGTCTTCATATATGGGTGAATCCATCTTTAGCAAGGGCACCACACAATCCCTGAGGTAAAAGATCATCCTTCATATGTCACAGAAGAAATTATGTTGTTATCAGCATGAGCGGCTTGTTCTCAGATGCGTAGCTGATGAGTCATGTTGTTGTGGCTTCAGAAAATGCTCTTTCTGTGCAACTCTGCTATGAACACAAGATATATGCAGTCATATTGGATTTAATGGTAGTTTTTGAGACAAACATTGGATTCAAATCTGCCTCCCAAGCCGCATTTCTCAGTGGATGCTGCTGTAGCTTCCTCCTGGCCTGGCAACATCCATTCCAGTAGCTCTGAAGCTGCAGACCGGCAGGTTCAACTCCATCTGAACATTTCCTGCTATGATATGACTTGTGGAGGTTAATTATCCTGAAACTCATCAATATATGGTGTTGACCTGTGCATTGAATGGGTAGTAGTCATACTGTGCATACCAGCTTGCACACTTGCATTTCTTGTGTTAAATCATCTTTCCGTTACAGTTTATCAATGAGCACATTTGAGAACACATATGGACACCTTGGAACATTCACATTTTATTACGGACTACAACTATTACAGACTACAACTACAACTAACTGTTTTTGTGGTGATAGAACGGTATCAGACATCAAGTAAGTCCTTACTGCGACTCTATATGTAGCTTGTATGTTTTTACCAATTCCGGAAAGAGATAAAGCTTGTTTTACTACATCAAAAAAACAGCACGTCTTTATTTGTAAGCTAAAGCACAATAGTACCAAGGTGGATCATAATGGATCAAGGAGGTTTATAAATGTTTATTTACAAACGTCCTTGGAAAGACAGTCCATGAAGCTTCCTCCTTTTTGAGTTTTATAATATTATTAGATGGAGAGGTCAATGCTTTGTAACCATCAGAAGCCAACTGCTGTCAACTTTTGCCTCAACAGTAAAATACCCACTAAATTAAAAGGCATGTAGCTAACCATTATGAATCTGATATCAATTAAAAAAGAGCTTTCCATCCATCTATAAAAAGGGACATGACTTATCTAGAAAAAAAAAAATGCTTCCTTACTCTTACTCGGAGCCTTTGCCTTTTTGGGTGTTTTTTTGGGCTCGTCTGCCTTGGTGCAGAGAGCAGCAGCCGGTGCTCTCCTCAGAACGCTCCAGGTCTCCAGCCGGAGACACTGCAATGTCAAGTGACAAACAGCTAATAAACATACACTTGTTAATCCTTGAGCTGATTTGAGAAAAAACCGTGGGCTTTGTCAAGTAACTGGCTGCCAGTCTAGCTAATCGATACCTTTTGACATAACAGCATATAATTTGATACAATTTTAACCCTAAGGTAATGGCTAACTTTGCAAAGACTCACTTGTTCTATTAGCATGAAAAATAAATATGATGACTTCGCTAACACGGAGCGGAGAATCAGTAAGTTAACTAGCTAAGGTATGCTAACGTCCTAGATACTTAAGGCAGCCAAAACTCTGGTGTTAAATCGCTCGGACACCAGGAATTATCTAACAAAACGACGACATATTTTCTCAAAACCATACATGAAATATCATCATCATTAATTCATCACAATACAGTTTTATACAAAAATTCAAATAATGACAATCTCCTACTGTTACCTTGAGAGACCCAACTCGTCCTAATCGCAGCAAGGAGGCCGCCATCTTTGCGCTGCTAATGTTTTTCTGCCCCCACGGAAACACTGGAACTTAAACACTGTGTTCCTACAGTGTTCGTCCTTGCACAATTTCGTGTTTACTGCGAACAAATCTGCATTAAAATGACCATTCAAACAAAATCGCTTTATCTGAATATGCAAATACTGTTGTCAACATATCTGTAGGAAAGGGGAATTTTTCTAGCTCAGACAGTGCAAGTTGCTAATTTCTTCCTCACACAACACCTCTGATCCTGTTTCTTACATAGTCCATAATTGTAACATGCTCTTAACTGCAGTCACGTTTTTAATCCATATGAACACTTTGTTTCGATTTTTGGTTTAAAAAAAAAAAAAAAAAAAACCTAACCGAAAAATACAAAAAGCTTCAATGTTAGCTTTGTTTTCTTAGTAAGATTGTTGATTTGTGAATTTTCTGTGGTACAGTATATTAACTTTAAAAGTATCTCTTGTAACAGGTGGACACTCATTGATAGAAGCACCAGAAAAACACACGTGTGTAATTGCTGTATATTCAAATCCAGCAGACCCTAAAGCTGCTGCTTCTTGCTTCACTGCCACAGTCTCCACCTGCTGTGCTAGCACCACCTATATTGCCCTCCGTGTGGTCGGGTGGAGATAAGACGTCATCAGCATCAGATTCTCTTCTTTCTCGGAAGGTAAGGGCTCCCAGTTCATCATCCTCAGCAAACCAGCAGAGTACAGCACACACATTCACCCACTCACACAGTACATCACACACCTCACCCTACGCTCTCATGAGACAAGGGACAGCCAGTCCAGTGGAGGGTAGCGGTATCAGGCACATCAGACGCTAGGCAGTGCCACCTAAGACTGGCACTGGCACTGGCACTGAGATGGATGGGATAGAGACAGAGAAAGTAGAAGAGAGAAGGGGAGATTGCCTTGCTGACTTGCCCAAGAAGCATGTTTTAAGGCCATGTCCCATTTTGAGGAAATACTGCAGCACAGAGCCTTTCATTAGCAGTTCTTGCTGGCATAACTGTATTGAAGGAAAAAAGGACTTATTACATATAAAGAGAGGGAGATGGGTACAGTGTTGACAGACTCAAGTGATCTTTTGTTACCACCAAGAGCATCTAATTGCTCCCAGTGCCCCACAGCCCATCTCTGAACAGTGTGTTGGTTTGTATTTCTAGTGAAAATGGGCACTGGCTCAGTGTAGCTCCCATGCAATACACATAAATGATCATAGCCTAGAAGAGGTGTCATCTTTTTTTTTTTTTTTTGAAGTTGTTCGCTGCTGAACCAATAACTATAGCAACTCGCCTCCGCTTATTCATTAGTTTTACCACAGTGAACATTGTATTGCAATTATGTATCAAGGTATACATGTGCTGCTTTCTGGAAGGGTCACTCATCTTGTTCACATCACTTCTACATCCTTGCCCACAAGTGGTGGAATGAAGTCCTTTCAACTGTCATAACAGCAAGATCAGAACCCCTGTTTTTAGACTACACCTGGGCTCTCCAAACTCTGACTGCTCCCCTCATAACACTGTAATCCAATCTGGTAGTCGGAAAACATACAATTTAAGCATACAGGGGGAAAGCCAGATGGAACTACAGTGGCAAAAGCTCAGCGGTAGGCACGTGGTGACAAACCCATGACAATACAAACCTGGTGATCTTAAAATGGTGGTTGCAGTTTACAGTTGTACACCGCACAATGCCACCTGCTCACACTGTTGCATCATATTCCTCAACAGCACTACATTTCAAGGATGATACTAATGATTCCGATTCTATGCAGCCAATTCCCTTGATCTACTGAACACATTTCTTACAAGCCACTCAGGATAAATGTAATGCCAATGAATGCCAAATGAATAAACATAAATGTAAATTGTAAGGCATCACAACACTCTGTGAAGGGCTGACACATATTTGAATGTGGTCAGGTGTCTCCTATACATAGTCTTTCATGCAAATTCATTAGGCACACTTTATTATTTTTCTTTGCAAGTCCATCTTGATAAAAGAGTCCAAGAATGATAAAATGTAACATGTGCAGTATATTATCACTTCTACTGTTCAACCACTGCATGTGCAGTGTCAAATTTGCAGCAATAATATTATAATGGTTTATTACGCAAACAGATAATTCACAGATGGAGAAAGTGTTTCTGGCATTGTACCCCTTTATTAGACATCTTTTACCTAACAGTACTGACACGAAAAGAAAGACGCCAAAAATGTTGACTGATGATCTTCACTTGGGGGCAGCGTCATCGAACTTGGGCTCTGGAAAGAGAGAAGTCAGAGTGTGCTGTGTTAACACTGACATTAAAATTTACCAGGCCAGCTCAGTGTGATTATATAAACTCGGATGATAGAAACCTTTTTATTAATGGATCTGGCAACAGGAAAAAGGAAGTCCACTGACTAGACTGGATAGTTTTGGCTGTTTTTCTAATTCAAACAAGACTGAGGCTCAGCTATAATTCATTCCTGCGCTATGACTTCTGGATGCTGTCCAAAAATGCATGAAACAACTTAAGTGTGATACCTTTAATCAATGCTTCTACAAGAGTATAATCTTGAAATGACAGCACGGCACAGTTAGGCAAGGCTTCATGAAGGATCACTCTCCAACCACTATAAATAACCTTCAAAAATTAATAATCTAAATACGCTATTGGAAGAAATCCTCCAATGAAATCCATATCCATATCCATAGCCTACTCTACAACCCAGTTTCAACTCACCAGAGAACTTGAATTCTGGGAACTTGGTGAGGTCCCCACCACCGTATAACCGCTGAAGCTTGGTCATCTCCTCAGACAGGTTCTTATGATACTCTGGGCCTGCATCAACCAGACCACCTGTCGACCTGTGGGGAGGAAGAGAAATAGGGCTTTAAACAACAAGCAGCGAAGAAGATGAGTGGGAACCGGTGAAGGAAAGACAAGACTGGTTTTGTGAGTGTTTGACAAAGGGTCAAAATAGCAAAACAGTTACTCTGTGGCTTCCATATCAGCCAGCCACACTGATCTCTGGTCAGGACTCACCACATCACACAGAGAAGCAACACACTTCTTCCATAAACTTTACAACAACTAGTCAGAACTGGTCAGCATACTGTTGTCAAATACTGAAGGGCAACTCCTTATGTCAAACTGTACATCACAGTTTGGGGGTGTGGGGGCTGATTGAATAATATAAGATTAAATTACGAGACTGTATGGGGTAAAAGAGAGGATAGAGTACAGAAATGGGGTGGTGGGGAGACAGAAAGAAGAGGGAGCAATGGCAGTGCAACTCACTTGCTCTTGGCGGAGTACTCGCGGATCTTGTCCAGGAAGAGTTTCTGTATCGGGTCCAGTTGAGCTGAGAGTCAGAAAGAAAAAATTACTCCCCATTCACTCTCAGGGTTTCAGACCACGTATCCATGTGCAAATGTTTAATACATGTGGGATGAAACAAAAACAATAAAATCAAAATACTCCATTTACCAAACCCTCATGCACAAACACAGTACCTGGGAGAAGATACAGTAGGTATTTACAGGGTAAAAGGATGAGGACTGGGCAAACAGACTATCATACTGCAGTGAATACCCCGGCTAGGCTTCACATTCCATACAGTGCTTAAAGGAAAGTGTTAAACTCATGGCACAACTGAGTGCTGAGCTTTTTCCTTTGCTCAAAACAGGGTTTTTCTATTTCTCAAATGAATAATTATGCTTTCGTTACCCAGAAAACACTTTGAATAGGTGGTTAAATAGGTTTTCCCTCAAGGCCTCTGCATTGCACACACCAACTGCATGTAAACTCAAACACACTGAGTGCATAAGTCACCAATAAAAAAAAAAAAAAGTCAGACATTTCAAGTCATCACACACCACCATACAAGAGGGACCTCCATTGACAAAGTGAATTACTGGTAAATGACATCATGCGACTCCCAAGGTGGGAGACAGTGCTCGAGGGAGAAAGGAGCGAAAATGAGAGCAGAGTATTGGAAACCAAAGACCCCTCCACAGATCTCAATCACTCCCAGCAGCTGCTTTGCTGGTAGCTCCCAGCTTTGTGCCTCAAACAGGGGCAACAGACAGGTGAGCAGGTTCCCAGAGAAAAATACCCACCGGAGCTCTAGTCTTCACTGTAACCTTAAGACTTAACTTGAACACATGTAATATCATGTACCTTTAACCCATTATCACTATCTTCAACACGTACAAGCACTGACACAACAGTAATTATACCAAAATATATTTTGATCAGATTTTATTATAACTGGGAGTGGAGATGAGCAAGATTTTGAGACCTTGTGAAGATTCCAACGCAAACTCGCCTCCAAAATGATGTCATTTTTTTTAGGGTCAGTGGCCATCTCAAAAGAGAGAGGCAGGAAAGTAGTAGAGGAGAGGGTCGGGGGAGGGAAAATAAAAGCACCACAAGTTTGGTGTAAGTCTTATCAAAATCTCCACATTGTACCGTGGGCTTGTGAGGGCAAAAGAGGTGATAGGAAGAGAAATTGGAACAGGTGGAGACAAATGAAAAGACATGAAAGTAGGCACTGCCCAGAGTGGAGGTGATGCAAAAGATCTTGGCAAAGCAAAGCCATTTCATAACCAAGCAGGCGTGCAGGCAGATAAGTGCAAATTACCAAAGAGGATCTTTGCAGGCATGATGATGCTGATGTTATGGAACAGATGGATGCAGTGCAAGCATGCATTATTTCACATGGGCCAGCAATGCAACTAGATATAAGTCATCAGCAGGACCCAAAGAGCTCTGGAGTGTGTGTGCGTATGTGTGGCGCTACATGGCAACAATGTTGAGCAGGGTTAAAGCTAAAGCAAATGTGTTATGCATAAATAAAATGACATAAAATAAAGGGGCTATGGGTAAAGTAAAAAGGTATTGCGCTTGTGTATTCTGAAACTTTAATGCTCAAAACGTATGCAATATGGAATGGAAATATGGCTGGCTGTGGGGGTCCACAGAGGAAAGAGAAGGGGTAAAGGGGTGTGGTGTGTACCCTCAGGCGACTCCACGGCTTCAGCTGGGGCCTCTGCCTGAAGCTCCTCTCCTGCAGCTTCAGCCACCACAGGAGCTGGTTCTACCAGCTCCTCAGAGCTCACAGCAGGAGCAGCTTCTGCAGCTGCTTCAGCAGCCGCAGCAACTACAGCCTCAGCAGCAACCTCAGCTGCCGCTTCTGGGGCAACTTCCTGGGCAGGTTCTGCGGCAACTTCCGGGACAGCTTCTGCAGCAACTTCTGGGGCTGCTTCCGCAGCAACTTCTGGAGCAGCTTCCGGGACAGCTTCTGCTGCAACTTCCGGAGCAGCTTCCACGGCAACTTCTGGGGCAGCTTCAGGGACTGCTTCCGCTGCAACTTCCGGAGCAGCTTCCACAGCAACTTCTGGGGCAGCTTCAGGGACTGCTTCAGCTGCAACTTCTGGGGCTGCTTCAGCGGCAACTTCTGGGGCTGCTTCAGGGACAGCTTCAGCGGCAACTTCTGGGGCTGCTTCAGGGACAGCTTCAGCGGCCACCTCTGGGGCAGCTGCAGCAACTTCTGGGGCAGCTTCAGGGACAACTTCCGCAGCAACTTCTGGAGCTGCTTCAGTGGCAACTTCTGGAGCGGCTTCAGGGGCAGCTGCAGCAACTTCTGGAGCTGCTTCAGCAGCAACTCCGGGGGCTGCTTCTGTGGCAACTTCTGCTGCAACTTCAGGGGCAGCTGCAGCAACTTCTGGGGCTGCTTCTGTGGCAACTTCAGGGGCAGCTGCAGCAACTTCTGGAGCGGCTTCAGGCACAACTTCTGGGGCTGCTTCTGTGGCAACTTCTGCTGCAACTTCAGGGGCAGCTGCAGCAACTTCTGGGGCTGCTTCAGTGGCAACTTCTGCTGCAACTTCAGGGGCAGCTGCAGCAACTTCTGGGGCTGCTTCTGTGGCAACTTCTGCTGCAACTTCAGGGGCAGCTGCGGCAACTTCTGGAACAGCTTCAGCGACAACCTCTGGGGCTGCTTCTGTGGCAGGGGCAGCTGCAGCAACTTCTGCGGCGGCTTCAGGGACAACTTCTGCGGCGGCAGCAACTTCAGGGGCTGCAGGCGACGCTTCAGCAGAGACAACGGGTTCAGCTATGGGCGCGGCGGAGTCAACAACGGGAGGAGCAGAGTCGACTATTGGAGCAGCAGCGTCAGCAACGGGGGCCTCTGCTGCAGCAGGGGCTTCGGCGGCGGCGGCAACGACCGGCTCAGCAACAGGCACAGCAGGTTCAGCGGCGGGTGCCGCGGGCTCGGCGGCAGCGGCAGCGCCTGCTACGGTTTGCGCACCCGCTGCTTCTTTCTTGGGGAACTCCACATATGTCCGGTGTTGCATGAGCTTTTCGATATCAAAGTAGGTTTTGGTCTTGGCCTTTTCCTTCTCTAGGGCGGGGAGGAGGGGGGGGTAAGCAGACGAGATTTATTCATTTAAATCATGTAGATCATTGAATCACCCATCGCGCTCGAACCGTTCGTCCCCCACGGCGATCACCCAACATCACAGGACAGACAACTCACCCGGTGGCTCCAACAGCTCACCCAGAGATCTGGCGGGCATCCCCTGGCACAACACTGGAGCAACCTTCACTTCAATATAGTGCCTTCACCGTTAACAGGAACACATGCCACAATATATGGTTGTGATATGAAAAATATGTGCAAATCTATTAAATAACCGTTGACATTATTCAAATGACATCCTTAACATTAGTGTTCTTCAGCAACAACTCTGCTGCTGTTTCTCTCAGGCCACAATCTCTACTAGACCTGGACCAGTTAGATCAAATTATAATTGGGTAATCCAGGACTTGTACACATCAAGTCTTGTAATAAGCCCCTGTGTGGGCTCCAATTTTCATCTTTTCAGATAAAACCTCTCCTTTATTAACATGTTGATGTGCACCATGCCTTGCCTTCTCATTTCACTGGAAATCAAGAGACTATACCTGCTATTTATCTAGAAGGACTATGTGGGGGACTACAAAAGTAAGTTTCCTGCTGGGTAGCTAAAATGCTAATGATTAATTCACATGCCACAAGTCAGCACAGTGGACTAAAATTACATGGACGTGCCACAAGTATTATATAAAATATTAATAGTTCCTCACCCTGTTGCACACGTTGAAACTATTATTGTCACTTGTTCAGTTTTTTTTTCTTTTGGAAACCTCAGAAACCTGCAATAGCTATGTGTAACTAGTTACACTAATAACTGCAGCATTGAGTTTGATTAAACTAAGCACGGTGTTGTGCTCCTTTTAGGAAATGGCACTTGATTTAAAATAAAGATGAAAGAAACAACGTGTACATCTGAGGATAGTTCTCAAGCTTAAGTATGCTATAGCAACAAACGTTACTTAAGAACAAGATATTTGTACATCTCACTAACACACTAATCACTCCGTATGCAATGCCTTCAGTCATTCAGGTACACAAATGATACCATGAAACAGAGCAAAAATGCTGACCAGAAATTCATTTTCTTCAAATAACACAATTTGATGAAAATTTATGTCACAAAATATATCCTTTCAAATTGTCTTTCCTATCGCTATCACTTTGAATTCCAGTTTTGAAAATAAACAAAATGCAGCTCCATTGGTACTCAGCTTGCTCAGCCTTTGGTTAACATTCTAACAATATTTTCATAATATATACAATATTAAAAACTGTACTGTCATCTAGCTCTTTAATAAACCCAATATTGCAACCTGACATACATGAAGTCTCTCCAAACACATATAGCCTGCTAGCTAAACTACTTTAACTATTCGTGGTCATGTCTCAACCATATTAACTAGCTCCCACAGACACCAGCATAGCCCTGGTAGCATCCTTCTTGTTATCTTAGCTTTAGTGAAGCCATGTACCCATCAAAGATACATTGCGTGACACCTGTCTGTAGCTCTTGCTTGAAACTGAACTACACAGTGCTTCCATGTCTGTCACTCTGTGCTGTAAAGTGTGTGTTTCAAAAGTGGTGAAATTTTGAGTTAATTCAAAGACTGAACCCTGGCCTCCCCTGGCATTTGGCCAAACGCAGTAGCCACAAACAATTCTGGTTTTACAATAAGTTAAAGAGACTCACTGTGACCCACCACCAGTGCCCCCCCCCCAACGAGGCTAGATAAAATGTCAACTTTTAAAAGGGCATGACAACTTGGCTGAAAATTCTCACAATATATGTTGTTTCATTAGCTTTTAACATGGTGGAAAAAATCAATAATGGACAAAACTGTTACTCTTTAATTGCAACTTGACATTTGATTTCAACAAGACAAAAAATGCCTACATACGTTTATTAAAGCAAGGTTAAAATAATAAACTTCACCGTTTTATACAATTATATAAAATATCACAGATGACATCGCACTGGTCAAAGAATCTTGCATTGCCAATTCTTGGAGATGAAAAGCATTACACATAACCCGAATAATATCAACCCATTTACTATCACAACCGAATGTCACATTTTTTCCAAATTCACTTGCCACACACCATTGGTTATACTCGTGGGAAACCTGTTTATTGGTACCTTCAGAAAAACAAATGAAAGCCCTTTTAGTGTATAGTTTTAAAATAATGCATTTAACCAGTAAGACAATATGCACTAGAAAACAAACTAGAAACAATAAATTGCCATGTAATACTGTAACAGTTGTAAAACATGGCAATAAAACGTTCAAAATGCAAAATGCTATTTCATTGGGTTTTAGTTAAGTTACACAATAAGTGAAGTACTAATTTACACCTGCCACAATGAGTTGGATGATTGTAAAAATGGTGATACCAGCACCAGTATACTGACTAATAAAGGGTTACATATTTCAGGAAAAGAAGCCATTTTAAAAATGAAAAAGCTGCCATTGTACAAGGTTTCCATTTTCCATTATAGAAAATACAAACACTTTAATTAGTACCATAAAGCTGGCAAAACAATATTTCTTTGAGGCAAGTAGAAAAAACAACCATTCTATGCTCAAGAGACACTAGGATTTTGTACGTTCTGTTCAGTTCATGTTGACCTCCAGGAAGTTCTCAATTTTACTTCATTTGTCCTCTTTGCACTGAAAGATCTAATCTTCAAATGCTACCACCAAAGGTGGACTGTAGCTTCTTTCATTGTCTCTGTTCAAACTGCTCTTGTTGGCCATATTCAGATCAAATATTTTTGCAGTTCTTCATCCTCTTCAACTGAAATAAATGAAGTTTTCCCAAGCCCTTAGTAGCATGCATTTTCCTTGGAGTTCCGTATCCTGTATCCAACGCTCCTCTCCAAATCTTCCTTGGTTTCCCCAACTCCTAGGAACTAAGTCTATTTTTACCACAGGTGGGCCAGACTTTTGGGAGTATGCAATGCTGGGCTACTCTGAACTTTATCTTCAGTGTGGGCTTCCATGTGGTGATAAAGGGATAGGAATTTGGCTGGATGATGTTCTGCAGGATTCAGAAATGGAAAAAGGAAAAAAAAAAAGCTCTTCTTGGTCTTCACATTCTCTGAAGTGACCTTAATGGCTTCTCTGGCCTTGAAGACCTTCGAAATTACATCACTCGTGTCATTTCTTCTGCACTTCCAGTGTTGTCTTCATGGATATTGTTTGACTTGTGTTTCACAATTACCCTCCGTTTTAATGTCACACAGCAGCTGCAGAAACTTCTGGAAGAGCTTCAGTGGCAACCATTGCAGTCTTGTTCGCAGTGAAGGAAATCATCACTCCACAGAAGGCCACAGTGGTGTAGGCAACAGCAGGTACTTGATGGTTTTTTTTTGGTGAAATACATTTGATCTAGTCTTTTCAGAGGGGCACTTCAAGCACACATCCGTTTCCTTGAGAACTTCTCCCTATCAGCTCATTGCAACAGGTAAAAAAAGGATGCATTCTTGATTCATCTTCAATGGATGTGGAAGACAAGATGCTACAAATTAATCAGACATTTGGGTGACTGGATGTACACACATTTGGTTTCCCCTTGCTTCTTTCCACACCCATTTTTAGGGTTATAGTATTTCCATCCTTAAACTGCACTGGGAGGGAGGGAGATCCTCCATGGAGGCAGTGCTCAAGTGATCTGGAAAGATCTTCATAAGCTCCCTGAAACTTCATACCTTTATAGCTTCCCTTCTTCTGCTTTCCTGAAACAGCAACTATGGGATTAATCATTCACTTCATTCTTAAGATCACCACTGGTCGTCATTCCTTCAAAGATCATTCAGACCACAGAGTGCTGGGCTTGGGGGTAATGTCTTCCTCTGCTTGGGTTGCATTCCAGAAATCCATAATACTGGGCAGGAACACTTCTCGGTCTTCTAGAGTCTTCATTTTTAGCTTATTAGGTAAAATTGTAGGGGACGGTAAAGGTGTCTTCCTCCTCTTGCTGATGGTGCAATGTTATCACTTAGAAAGCACTGACACCTGATTGGCGAAAATCTAAACACAACCCAAAGACCTACAGAGCAGTGCATGTTTCTTAGCATAGGTACAAAACGCAGAAAAATCAATTTTAGTAGAACTAATACTTATGAAAATGGCTTCTTTCCCTTCATAAGTAACCCAAGGTGCTTGTAACACTGTTTGCACAATCTTCCTTTGAAAATTCTCTCATCATTACAATAAGATTATATAGCAAAAAAGCAAATCTGTTAAAAAAAATAAGAAAGCAAAAGGGTTCAAATTAAATAAGGACTACAACTTACTTATGCTTGTCTTTTTTGCTGGTTTCTTGGGATCTCCAGATTTGGTGCAGAGAGCAGCAGCAGGTGCCCTTCTCAAGGTGCTCCAGCTCTCCAGCTGCACACACTAAACAGAAGACCCACAGCACCCCAAAAAAACACATCAGGTGCAATTTTGAAAAGTGCTTTTGAATTTAATATCAGATGTTTTGTATTGCATTCACTGTATGTACTGTGCATTGTATAAAATATTTTTACATGCTGTGTACACTTTACAGCTGTTTATCTTGCCAGGTCTCTCTTGCAAGGGAGATTCTGATTTTAGAGACACTACTCTGATTAAATAAAGTTGAGATTAAATAAAATATCACAGACACACTGAAAGCTTGTGATATTCTAACTTTCCGATCCCCATCTTACACATTTTGCTCGTTTCTCCAATTATTTATTTAGTAAATTTTTTCACTAAACCAAATTACGTCAAATACATTGGTAACTAAACTTTGGAAAATATAGCTGGCAAAACTCAATTCTTATATGCATTGTAATACATGACTGCAAGTCTATGAAAAATATGAACATTTATGTTGTCATTCGTATATCGAAAAATAGGTTAAAATGGCTACCTATACACTTTTGGAAGCAACGCGTTTTTTGACAAGTGGCGGTAAATGAACCATCCCTACTCTCGGTCTCAGCCGCATGTAACTGTAATGGCCTTGCCGCTTAACGTTATCCGAGCAGCTGGCCGACTCGGCCGAAGACACCATTTAGACGAGTCGACACATTATGCGGACAGCGGGCAAAAATATCAAATAAAAACGACTGCACTTGTTGTGCAATATATTCTACAATACTAAGGTACCTAGCTGACAATAAGATATAACAGATACGTTTTCGTGGAGGTTTGAGGATAGCTAGACAGCAGCAAGTGGATACAATGTTAGGCTAACTTGCTAGTTAGCTACTTAGCTAGTACGCGGATATCTCTGTTACATGTTTGCATGCACAGATATAAAACCCTAAGTACAGGTATGGTAGACCAAGCGAGTATGATAACAAAGAATCACATAATTTTCACAGTAACATTAATGACATTATGTTACCTTGAGGGACCCAGCTCGACCTAATCGGAGGATGGAGGCCGCCATCTTGACGCTGTTAAAACGATCCCTTCGGAAACACGAACTTAAATTCTTCGGTCCTAAGTTCCACCCTCTTAGCACAAAGAGTAAAAGCATGCATTATATGATAATTTCGTAATAAAAAATAAAATAATTGTAATAGGGAAAGTACAGACCCGAAGAACACTAAGGCACAATTTATGTCACCTATCTTGACAGATTTTATCCAGATGAAATTAAGTGATCTTCCCCCTGTCAGCTACCATTTTGAGTACAACAGGAACCCGGTAGTAAAATAAATTATGTGCCATCTGTAATAAACAAAGCACTTTCACTAGAAACTCTATAAATATATTTTATTGGTATACAGACAACGGGATTCTTTAAGCACCAGTTGCCATAAAACAGCTAGCATTAATGGAAAAACAAATATTTCGTTATTTGGCAACAAAGTCAGAAGACAATCCACAGAATGCTAAATTATGTTCGGCTGAAGAATAGATCGAACGCAGACAGGTAGGCCGTCCACTTGTTAGCTAGCGCCAGACTTTCCTCTCCCCCTTGATAATACTCTGCAACATTATAACATTGCCAGAAGTACTGTGCAAGTTACCACTTCGGAGAGGTGCAGTGGCTCCACGTCAGAATGGATTCACGGCTGTGGAGGAAACGCAGTCGTTAAAATAATAACAAATAAGGCTGCATACGTTGTAAATACAGCTATAAATCTTAAAACACTGTACACTACATTGATGAATGTCACCAATGCTGGCGCCGTGCCCTCCTGCACAGTGGGGTACAATTCCACTTCACGTTACGTAACCGCGCCCCTCACTCAGTAGCGGCGACACGCCCCCTCAGGTTAAAGCCTAGGCGCATATAGCACTGTACTGCGCAGAACAGTAACCGTGGCGTAGTAGAAACAACGGGAAAAGTTATCATTTCATGGATGTTACGACTGACATCATTGAAAAACAATCAGCGCTGGGTTTTGCACAGAGAATAGTGGCATTCTGTTGGCCAATAAGCCTCTTACCAAGTTTTGTTTATCACAAAATATTCCACGCACATTTCATGTTTTGTGGACGATACAACTTCTTGATTACACGCAACGTTAAAATACATGAATACACAGAGATAGTACAATACATCAGTGCAAAGGGAATGCGCCTATACAGCATGCGTTTTGCCTATGAGAATAAATAATTCGCTAGTTTAATACCTGATCACTCGTGATTGTCTGCAAAGGCAATCAGTTCCTCAAGATCTAAATTTGCTAATACCACTGAATTGAGACTTCCGTGAGATCTGTGCAATATACATGTTGCAGTGGAAGATGGAACTACGATTTCGATGACGTCTTAAACACGCGACACTATTCTCTCCACGTGAAAGTAGCCATGGCGTCTCTGGCAGCTGGTGGAGAGTGTTTAGCGTTAAGCAGTGGGAAACATCTAATTTCCGTTTACATTAAACATGACAGGTTCGTATAGATGCTACTTACCATGCCGATTCAACTCTTAACATGACTAGCAGACGGCCACGTAAAAAGAGGACGTGACACTGAATGAATGATTTACTTTGTCTTGCTCATGTCAAGTGGTAATAAATGCTGATTTTTTTCTGTTCCATATTTGTTCATCAGAGAGCCATTTGTGTACGACTGCAGTAAAGCGGAGCAGAAACCCAAAGAGAACGAGGATAAAGGGTAAATCATTCCCTGCTTGGTTGTTAACTAACCAGCTGCCTGTTGATGGTGTGGTGTTCGATTTGATGAAATATTTAGGTTGTCAGCCTAGCTAGTTGCCTTGCTAAATATGACTTGTGCAGTTATCACTGTTTTTGTAAATGTTACTACATGCTTTGAGCTACCTAACACCCGAGGTGGTTAATCTACTTCGGTTTGCTTTTCCCCCCGTAGTGCCGATGGTGGATCGGAGGAAAAGGGTAGCGACAGAATTTTAGCATTTGCCTTCTCCAAGTCGGGGAGACTGCTCGCGCTAACGGATGACAACAAACGCCTCGTTCTCTTCCGCACCGAGCCATCCTGGGAATGCATCAGCACCAGGTAATGGCACAGCAATAAAGCACCTCTGATTTCATGTCGTCTGCACAGTTATAATTGACAGTGTGCGTTAAAATCAACCTCACTCTTGGTGCAGGTGGGTAGTAAGGAGGTGTACCTCCCTGGCTTTCACCCAAGCGGAAGACCAGGTGCTGGTGGCAGACAAGTCTGGCGATGTGTACTCCTTCTCAGTATTGGAACCACAGAGACCGGGTGATCTGAAACTCGGACATCTTTCCATGTTGCTGGCCCTGGTAAGA
The DNA here is from genome assembly GCA_019176425.1 of Megalops atlanticus. Classification (NCBI taxonomy): domain Eukaryota; kingdom Metazoa; phylum Chordata; class Actinopteri; order Elopiformes; family Megalopidae; genus Megalops; species Megalops atlanticus. The sequence continues at coordinate 12,088,711 of CM032889.1, forward strand.
ATGTTTGTATAACAAGACTTGCATGCATATTCTTGTTCTGCTCTAATTATATACATTTTTAAAGAGTAAGTAATAGTTCATGCTAGGCTTCATCAGAACTGCTCATCCCACGTCTCAGGGCAAAAATAAGAGGTACTCTTAATCTCTAACTGTTGTTGAATGAAACACTTTGCATACATTGGGCCAGACGGGTCCATCAGCCTTTTATAGAAGAATATCCCACTTTTTGGAAAGTCAAAAATATGCGGTCCACAAGTCTCATTCCAGACCTCTGTCTGGTTGAACTTGAGATACCACAGAGCTGTGAAATGACAAATACTGCTGGATCAAGCCCAGTATGGCACGAGTGTTATATTTACGGCACATACTGCACTAGCCATCATATCCCCTGGCTATGTCACGGGTTAGCAGACCCGGACACTGAACTGCCCCGACCACTGTCAGCCCACCACAACGCAAGACCAGGTAGATAGCAAAAATCAAACTTTATTTTACAAGCTGGGGTTAAAACTTACATTTATAAAACTCATCAGTGACAGCACACCCCGGAGTCACCCCCTTTGCCTACTCTTCCCACTGTAAGCCCCGGTGGAACCATAGCCCCTCCCCCCAAAGGATAGCGCCCCCCACAGGTAAGTGTACACACTCCCAGTCCACAGCACTTAGTGGTCCCCTCACACCCAGGCAGAAAGCAAGCACTGCAATTTTCCCTCACAAGCTGCAGTTGGCGCCTCCCTCTGGCCAGGGTGAGCCAGTCCCGCAACAGGGCTGACCAGGTGGGGGTCGCAGGCTGCCACCGGGAGCGCTCACACATACACACACGCACACACACTTTAACAGAACAGGCGTTGCTGCTGTTCACCTTCCCCCAAGCAGCAACGCCAAAAAAACAAAAAAAAAAAAAAAAAAAAAACTAGCAAAAAGGAATCCCCCAAAAACACCCTCGTGTCCCAAAAGAGTCCTTTGCTGTCCGGACGCCAGGCTCCACGTAGTCGTGCTGCCGGGTGGAACTTCACTGCCTCTCCGATCCGATCCCTCACCGCGCTCTGCAACTCCTGCAATCGCGAAGAGGGAACTGAGAAGCCAGCAGAGCCACCCCTGGTCACACACACACACGCCTCGTGCCGGACGGAATGAAACACTTTCCTTATGGTGAGCAGGGCGGTCGCTCCTGCTAATTGTGCCAGTCGACCAGCCGGGCAGCAGCTTCTCCGCGGTGGGTCTGCAGTCGAAAATCTTCCTCTTCCCCGAATCTCTGCTCCGGCGATGCTCCGCCCTGCTGAAGTCCCGCACGAGCACAAAAAAAACACGCCACGAAACCGAAAGAAAAACCCCAAAAACTAATACAAAAGGAAACTCAAAAAAGGCAACGTAATACACACCAAAACAGAGCGCTTCCCCACACACTCCTGCTGCTTTCTCCAGGCGGCAGTCCGCTTTCCACCCTATCTTGCTGCCTTTTAAGGGGCAGCAAAGCTCCCCTACACGCCCCACTCACAGGTGCCCGGCATTACTCGCTCGTTATTGTATTATTGAATGAATGCTGTGCCACGCCCACATGCCACTCCCCGGGCTGCCCAAACCACCACCCGACAGCTATAGTGCTGTACGACTATCCATGACTGCAGCTGTCACTATGGACATCTTTCACCGCTGCAGGTCGTGAGTCCAGACGACAAGTATGTCATCACAGCCGACCGCGACGAGAAGATCCGGGTCAGCTTTCTGAGGTCACCCCACAACATCCAGTCCTTCTGCCTGGGGCACTGCGAGTGAGTGCCCCTGTATTCTGTCTCTCTCAGAAAGCTGGGTCCAGCAATGGGAGCTACTGAAGTGCCAAAGAAATACGGTTTTTGTATAAACTGGTCCTCTTTTGATGACTGTCTGTTTCCCTTTGCTTTGCCTGTAGGTTCGTCAGCTGTTTGTTTGTCCCTCCGGCATACCCACACTGGCTGCTCTCTGGGTCTGGGGTAAGAGTGCTGGGTCCTGCCGGGGAAGAGCCCTAGTGTAGTAGCTGAGCTGAGTCCAGCATAGAAAGTCCTGGCTTCAAATCCTGTGTGGGCTGCTGCTGTTCTAACCTTGAGCATGGCATCTGTACCAGGTTGCTCCACATCGGTAAAAGATTAATATGTGAAATATTAGCTGTGCATTTTGTCCTGGACAGGGGCATCTGCAAAACAAATTAACTGCATGCAGTGGTGTAATATAATAGAACCACATTTGCATACAAACCCACCTTGTTTAATGTCTACACTAGGTGGACACTGCCACAGCTCAGTACTGTAGGTGATTTAAAGATGCATTTTAGTGTTAATTAGGTCTTCCCTTTCTTTCGGTTGTTTTCACTTTTGACTTGTAAAGCACAGCCATTCATTTTGGTTCCGGCATTGGTGATGTTCTGGCCTGCAGTTGGCGTTCTCCCAGAGATGGGCAAGCCCATGGCCTGGGCTGGGCTCTTGCTGTGAGAAAGCGTGACCCCTCTGCTTGGCCCTGGTGTGATCCTTGCGTTGTTGTGGTTGTGTGCAGGATGGGACAGTGCAGCTGTGGGAGTACGAGTCAGGGAGACGCCTGCAGAGCTGCAACCTCAAGGAGCTGATCGTCACACAGCCCGCAGACTCTGACACAGACAAGGTAAGGACAGTTGATCATACACATGTGAAGTGGACACGTAACGGGGTTAAGTCAAGCCGCCACAATCACAGCAACACAGAGCTGTTACGTTCTACATTTGTGCGCACTTCTGCTGGCTCGACTGCTCAATCAATCAACAGCATTCACACCTGTTGCATCTCCACACGTATATTTTATTGATGGTGCAAAGACACTCCTCTGCAACAGTACCACTGGACTCTAAGCACTTTGCAGTGAGCTAGCAATTTCTCCCATGATCACAGCAGGCTTAACCTCAGTACCAAGGCTTGCAAATGTAAAAAAACTAATGCACTTTATTTGTAGCATTCTCTTTCCTAACTTAATTGACTAGTCGAAAGAGATGAGGCGACGCTCTGTGTTCTTCATTGTTGCAGAATCAGATGAGACATGTGGCCCTGTCATTGCCTTTGAATGTAATGCTGCTTTGTTTCATTGAGATAGCAGAAGTTTTTCGGTCAGCATCCACCAGATGTTACACGTCCAGGAGTCTATCGCACCCTCTACTGGTCGTTGTCTCTCTTTCCATCCACGTATGTTTTAGCAGAGAGTATCAATTACTTTGTGTATTTATAAGTGGTCCCACTACTTGCTCTGAGCTGGTAGTGAACACCACATCATCTCTCCTGCTTTGTGTGTGGCAAAATGCATATTTAACACTAAAATGTAGGGCTCCCGATTGGCTCAGACAGCAAAAGCGCGGCCCAGGTATGAAACCAGGCGTGTCATTTCCTGACATTGACCAGGAGCCCATATGGAATAAATTTGCTTTGCTCTATGGGGGATGGGGTGGGTAGGTCGGCACCCCGGGCCTTGTGTGGAGTACCTATGAGTTACTCAGATAGCATCCTGGGAATACGCCTATTTTCCAATGGTTTTTGCCTCCTCCTGCACCGTGAGACTTTTGTAGTGTCTTAGTTGTGGTAGGCCTGGCAGTAGGCCTGTAACAGGATGTAACAGAGGATTTTGCATGCCTCACCCCACGCTACTGAGTGGGTCCAGTGGTTGTCATTGTGGTGGTGATGAGCATAAATGCATAAATCATACCTACTCAAAATCTAAAAAACATAAATTAAAAAATATAAACAATAATGAACTTAAACATAGTCACACCCATATTTTGTATGTGTGTGTGTTTACATAGCCAAAGCTGCATATGTCAATCAGTGTCACAGAGAAGTGGGACTGTTAGTAATGAACACATACACACAAGGCAGGTTCAGCTCACACAGTCAAGTTTATCTCTGTCAATCACTGAAAATGACAAGTATATAAATACAAATGACATGGCTCACTTGATTTCTGTCAACCTCAAAATAAGACATGTTATGACAATTAGGCCTGTCCATCACAGACATAGTTTGGGTCGCCAGCATTCTCTAGTGAGTGGTGAAATAATGCCAACAGTACTTTCGGTGCTGTCTCTGCTGGGTTCTGTGTTGTTTTCTTTCCCCAGTCCCACGGGGTTCAAGGTTTGGCAGCGGGTCGCTGGAAGGTCGCTAATTACCAAGGTTATCATCTTGTCACCAGGGCTGTCACATTCTTGCTCACACTTGCTTTTCTGTCCAGAGGTTTGCCGTGGGCAGGATCGCCAGTTCTCCAGATGGCCGTCACGTGGCGGTTCTGTGTGAGAGGTCAGTGTTCTCTTCCCCTTTCCCCTGATAAATCCATCAACAGCAGCTGTTTCACTCCTGTGAGTTACAGGAAGAACGGGGCCCAGGCAGAGTTTTATACGTGGCGCCAATGTTTGTATTGGTATAAGGGGTTGGGTAAAAGAGAGATTTAACATGCCTTCCATCCCTACATGTGGATTGCTCCAAAGATGGAAGCTCTTGAAGCAGTGATTAAGGTGTCAATGTGATTTCATATGAAGCAACCGACCACTTATAGAAAGAGTAAAGATCTACTACACGATCTAGTATGTTGTTGTAGTAGTATGCATATCCAGCAAACCATCGCTCTGTGCTTGTGTGCGTGTTAGTGCAAGAGTAAATGTCTCGTGAATAGCACATGCAGTGAAGCACTTCTCTCTGTTTGTTAGTTAGAGAGTAAAGATTTAGACAGTTTACAATGAAGTGGAGCAATGCCTTGTGGAAGGGAAGAGTTTGGCAACAGTGATGTAATTTCACTGTGGCATCAGTGTTCCCTCAGTGCAGCTGTTCCGGGTGGAGAAGGGCACGGAAGGACAGCTTGTGCCTGCAGAGACACTGACCCTCCCCCACTGCGCATGGGACCTGACCTTTGACCCCCAGGGACGGCTATGGATCCTACAGGAAAGCCGGGACAACCCTATCCTGCTGTACTCGTACACACAGGACTGCTGGAAGGTACACACACGTACAGGCACGCATACAGTCACACATATATCCACGTGTCCTACTCTTCACATGTTGTTATGAGAGTAAACTCATGTTTGCTTGTTCTTGTTTCTCCAAATGTAGTGTGAGGTCGAGCACGCCGAGCTAAGGAGAGCTGTGGAGGTTTTACGCACCCGGTGGGACACACTCCAAGGTTAGGACTTATTACCCCCCGTCTCCTACCTAGCTTCTTCTGCAGCAAACATAGATGGGGTATCTGCAGGCCTGACCTGATCGCTATAGAACAAAAAACAAGACTGAAAGGTGACTGGGAGGTGAACATGAGTGACCACGCTGACCACATGCACATATCAAGTCCCTGTGGTCTCAAACTGGACTGTGCATCAATCAGTTGAGTCCCAGCAGGAAGCTTAATGTAAAGCAAAAAAAATACTGCATTGAGAATTATTGTGGGTGTCAAATCCTATTACGACTGGCTGCAAATGGGGTAAAGACAAATGGAGGAGTTTGGAAAATGCAAAAAAAGGAGCTATTTTAGTCATCTAATCTGCCATTTAAAATGCATCCCTCGACTTCTTTGCTCAGATTGCCCTGTCCTGTCAAATTGGTGCAAACATGATGCATTTTATTGTATTGATGGCCTGATTTGCCGTCAGTTGTGTGTCTGACTTTGTGCATGTCGTCCTCCGCCAGACTCTGTGGGTGTGGAGAGCCGCTTCCGGCACCTGTACAAGGTGAACTTCGACAACATGGCGTCGTACCTGCAGAAGAAGCAGGAGAGGATCCAGCAGCAAAAACAGCAGGGCGGCAAGAAGAGGGCAGGGCAACCCCCACAATCTAACGGGGCCAGCAAAAAAGCTAAGAAGATGGGCAAGGCCGAGCCTGTGGCCCAGGCTTCTAGCTGAGACTCGGGGGATTGTGGAGGTGTGCTTTCTGGTCTGGGTACACTGTGGACTTACACTCGATTTTTATGACCATGTTAATGGCTTCAGAAAAAGAAAAAAACTGTCATGGAGTTGAGAGAGTAAAGGGCATGGGGGCTGATTCATTGTACATCACCAGAGGATATTTTTTTCAATTTTGCCTTCATTTTTGGTAACCAATAGAAGTGAATAAGTTCAGGTCATGCAGTATTACATTGTCAAAAGAATATTCTTGATTTTGTTTTTTTTTTTTTACATTTTATTTTAATAAACTTTTTGATCTCTGGCTTACTGTTTTGTAATTTGTTAGCTTCTCCTTTGCCTATTTGAATGTTTATAACGACTCTGTCTTGTAAAAAATATGTTTCGATAGAAACACAGAGATATGTGTCCACCTAAATTATTCACATTTTTAAAGCCTACTCCCAAAAGAGGAGCATGGGTTAAAGTTGTAGAAGCATCGGATTCCCTGCGTGATCCAAAGTGGAGGGTACAGATTTCGCGCTCAACTTGGGGTGAATCAGACCATGAATGTGAACACAGTGGCAGATTTATGACTGCTCCTTAGACTGTGTGGTTCTGACGAGTGCAGGGAGTAAAAGCCAGACCTAGCTACAATGCTGTATCCCCACCCCCCAGTACTGTTCCCCCTCTGTCCCACAGAACCAGTCTGCAGAGAAGTGGTGATAGTAAATGGCAGCCCCCGTAGCCGAGTGCCTTACTGCTGTTTCAGAGATGTTGTATATCCTCTCAGCAGTCCACTCTCCACCATGTTACTTATTTTGTATGCTCTGGTTAATTGCGGAAAGCGCACGTGCAGGGAGAATGGCATTGGAGGGGTGTGTGGCAGAACAACACACATCTCCCATTTAGAGCACTGAGCCACAAAACACACAGAGTGATTGGAATGTTCACAAAATGGTGTGCAAGCAGTGCATCTGTACTATAGCAAGGTAAGACACTGAACTACAAGCACTACCATTTTCTTGTTTCAAGTGGGCAGCACTTTCTAATAATAAAGGACTACAACTTGCACTTGGCAGCAATTTACTATGGGGAAAAATGCGAAATATAGTTCAAAGGACTAGAGAACTGAAGGCAGAATAATCATACAAGCATATCAAGCACACCTGACACGCACCTCTCAGAGAGATAATAATAAAACATCTGAAGTACAACACCTGCAACAGAAGAATCTGGTCATTATAGTATTTCTTTATTTGTAGCAAAGACCAAAAGTGACTATGTATAAATCTGTACATTCTGTATAAAACAAGACATTAAAAAACAACAACAAAAAAGACTATAAAAGCTGAAAGTTGTTCAGTGAAGTTTTCTGTGCTGTACAGTTTCACATTCCCTGATAGAGGTTTTGGATTGTCAGTCAGTCGGTCCAGTCCATCCACTACCTGCTCCCCCAGGCACTGAGCACATTGTCTTCCACGTTGAGTATCCACTATAGCAGAGAAACTCGTTCACTGGTCCCAAGCTCTGGCAAGTCTTCCCTGTTGGTGTACAAGAGAAACACTAGAGTATCATATGCCAACTGGGTTTCATTCATATGATACACATCCATATGTTTTGAGATTTTTAGACATTTGTTTGCCATGTCTTACACTTGGGCCAGAGCAGCTTGGCTTAGCAACTGTATGTCAAGTCTGATGGCACACGTGGAAGCAACCATGTACTAAACTGAGACAATACATGCACAAAGGCTGGGCAATCAAAAGCAGCAGGTGTTTCACCTCTGCTGTCAATGGCACAGCAAATGACTGGGCTTCTTGCCTGACTATATGACTTGTTACAGTATACAAGGAATCAAACAAAAATCAATTTTCAAAACAGACACCAACCTCCAAATGCCTTACTTCTTCTTCCCACCCATGGTTAGATTCTCACTTTTCTTTTTCTGTACCTGAGAAGGAAATATGAAAACATTCAGATCAACATTAGGATCACAGTGCTTGCTGCAGAGAGTCTCTGTCACACACACAGAAGCGTACACACTCACAAATACACAACATGCGACCCCATACGCGCTCACCTCGTTCATGGCGTCGTCGATCTGCTTTAGCTCCTCGTACCTGTCCCGGGACTCTCTCAGAGGCTGCACCATCACCTCCTCGATCTGGGGGAACAGCTGTAAGAGAGGAGCACAGAGAGGAACGGGTCACTTACGCCTCAACACTATCCTCATCAACATCATCATGTTCTGGTTGTTTTATTCACACAGGGTTCCTATTATTCTTCTAATTAACAGTAATTTTCCCAGCATTATAATTCTAATGTGCATTAATCAGGTTATAATTCAGAGGAATATGCTAATAACAATCATAAACAGTGACAACTTTTATTATAATCACCGGCTCTGTTCTCAGTTGATACTGTGATATTAACAGGGATGGCTGCAGTGGGACTGCACAGAGAGGAAAGAGAGTGAGGGGGAAAGAGGAGGGAGAGGGCTTCACCAGAGTTTGGAAATTTTGAAATTTTGAAAATTACAGAACTGGGCCCTGGCAGTAAAGGTGACTAAAAGGTAAAAGGACTAAAAAGTAAAGGTGACTAAACCAAATAGTATACTATTACAAAAATATCTTGGTGTCAATGAAACAAATACTACGTTACAATATGAAGCTAAAACACTGAAATTGCTAACATCCTACATTTACTTTGGATTAAAATCAGCTCAACAGGGATCTTAGACTTGAGAGTGAATGAACTGAAAGAGAACGTTTACAAGGCATTTTATGCTAAATAAAACCCAACAGACAGGGGGGTAACACAAATTACAAAACAGAACAAATGCCCACAGTTCTGAAAAAATAAAAGTGCTTTTCACATTTAGTCAGGAAATGCAGCTATTGAAAATGAATGAGCACAGCCAGTCCTCTCTGGGCTGCCAGGTCTCCATGGCCAGACTGCGCTTATTCAGAGGGAGCTGCCATTCTTACTGCGAGAGAAAAGGGAGTGTGTAGCACTGGCAGTGTGCTGTCACTTACTAGATCCTGAGGGACAGTGAGTAACAAAAAGAGAAAATACAGACATATCACACATTTTGGCTATTATGACATTGATGATATGTTTTGTTATGTTTGGCATCTGTTATTTCAGCTTGTGCTTTGGCAACATAATTGGGTACTTGTAATGACAATGAAGACAAAGGACCTGAACTGAAAATTGGAAGGGAGCGAGACAGAGAGTGAGCGAGCAAGAGAGAGAGGGGGAGAGCTGAGGGAGAGAGAGAGAATCAGAGTACAGCAGAGAGACTACAAAAGATGAGAAAGGGGATGAGAGGATGGAGTGGTGAGAGAGAAACAGAGAATGAGAGAGTGTGGGAGGAGGCAAAAAAATCGAGAGGAGAGAAACATAGATGAAGAGTGACATTAGGGACAGAAAGATAGATAGAATGATAGACACAGAGACAGAAAGAATGAGAGAGATAGAAGGTGGGGGTCAAAAGAAGGGGAGGAGAGAGAGGGAAAGAGGGCACATGGGAGGAGTGAAGGCGTTACGTCGTCCTGAGGGTGCTGCGAGGCATGGGTGTCCTGCCAAAATCAGAAATGGACTTAATTTGGTTAATTATCACTATCCTTATACACCTCCTCCTTTGCCCTGGAAACTCAGAAACTCACTGGCACCACTGCTCTCATTATCATCATCTCCGCATAGATCCTGCCTGGACTGGCAAGCATTCCGCTCGCCCACTGTGACATGTCATTTTGGCATGGAAAGCAGTCTGTACAAGTACATGATAATTCAACAGCACTATTGCCTCAGTCTATGAGTAAGCATTAATAGGCAACCACTTGGAAATTGCAATGGAGTATATTTATGACAGCCACAATAGGCAGGAGTCTGATTCAGGTTTGTGGATGTTCTCCTGGAACAAGAGCAGGCAGGTTTAGGAAGCACTGAGCTTGCAGTTTTCGACTCTGTTTGGCCGGAACATTTCCAAGGAAGCCTGAGAAGCCTGCCAGTTTCTGGAAGACCTGGATCACTGAATCTTTTTTCACCATCACTACATCCTGTTACACCGTCAGTACGCCACTGTTGTGTAATGCCCTTACCTTCATGACGGTCTCAAACATAGGGATGAGGACAAATTTGATGAACCCGATCTGGGCGGTGGGCTTGGTGACCTTTTCCCTGTCCATGAAGGGGGCAACCGGGAGTCCCTCTGACTTTTCCCTGTCACTCTGAACAGGCAAGGGAGGAGGAGGAAGAGTCAGAACAGTAGGAATTTAGTATCTAGGGGGGAAATTAATCAGACAGAGTGACTGAAACTGCAAGGCAAAGGATGAGATAGACCTAAACCAAAACCACAGATGAGCTTCCATACAAATGTACATTACAGTGCATGGGCAGGGAAATACGACAGAAAGGCAAAATAATGCTGACTCAGTGACCGATGAGTGAGTGACAGATGAATTACCATGAAGATGAAAGATAGGTGAGTTACTGTATCAGTGTGAAACAAGTGAATTACTGCACTGCTGACAAACAAAGTTGTTATAGCACAAGTAACAGACAGGTAAAACAGATGAGTTACGGCACAGGTAAGATGGGTGAGTTCTAGCACAGAAGCTGAGAAGCAGGTGAAGTACCTGAAAAAGTGGGAGGAGTTCTTACCTGCATGAAATACTCCTCTAATAGGCAGTCCACCCAAGGTTCAGCCACCTCCATGGGCCGTACCTCATTTGAGATGTCACAGCATTTTATCAGCACCATCTTCAGCTGGGGTGGAAGACCGCACAGACAGAGGAGTACATTCAGGTTAACATACATAGAGCAACACAATCAGGGCAACATATGCTGGGGAACAGTCACATACAAATGACTGCACAGTCAAGAGAGCACATTTATGACAATATACACAGAACAACACATACATGTGATAGTACCAGAAAAAAAGGTGAGAAAAACAAAGTAGCACAATTAGGGCATTTGTATATTTTAGCAACAGTCTTTGTCGGTGCAGAAAAGGTTTTTTGCTTGTGTTGTACTCTACCTCACTTGTAAGTGTCTTCGTATAAAAGTGTCTGCCAAATGAATAAATGTAAATGTAAAAGGAGTGACGTGTGCCAAATGTCAAATGATGTCAGGAGAAGAGGTTTCTCTCAAGGTTAGAGATAAGCTTTCTCTAAGGACAAGAAGTTAGAAGTAAACAACTAGGTATAACAGCTCATGTCTTTTGAGATGGATCCCCCTAGTAGGTTCTTACACAGGTGACATGCTCCTCATTGCTGAAGTCAAAGTTATCCACTTTCTGCTTGAAGGAGTCCAGGATCTCTCCATGCCGAGCCATGTCTGTTGCGAGGATCAGTGTTATTGTTCCCTGAGACACAAAGGGCAGGGAAGAGGAACTATTAAATTACCATGGTTTCACCTCAGTAAATATCCAGCTGTATTAATGCATAACATACAAAATTTGTAAGATGTGTAAGTAGCTCTGGATAAGAATGTCTGCTAAGCAAATGTAATGTAATGTTAATTACATTTTGGTATAAATACATAAATCAAAATAAATTTAAACTACAAACACAAATTACATCAAACTCATGTCACTGAACAAATAAAATCAAATAAGATGGTTAGGCAGCCACTAATTAAAAGCCATAAAGAGAAGGAAAGCAAATGGAATTCTTTTAACAGACATACCCACACACATACTCACACAGACACAAACACACACATACAGGCAGAAACACACAGACAGGTACTTGCATTTGTAGCCCCACAATAACATACAAATACAAACACAGTTACACAGACAAAAGCTGAGAGTGAGCAGACACTCACCTGCCGTATCTGCTTGAAGGCCTCAGGGTCGAAGTTGGAGAAGATGTTGCAGTCGGGCTGGGAGAAGATCTGGAAGGCTACTGCGCAGTGATGGTTCTCCAGAGGAGAGATGTCATTGTAGCGCACTGCGAGCTCTGTCCTCGCGTTGATCTGGTACCTGAGAGACAAGGGACAGGGAGGGGGGAGCAGAGGTGAGCAAGAAAGGGAAAGAAGGAGGAGGAGGTGGAGAGACAAGGCAGGATAGAACGAGAACAGAGAAGTGGCAGAGAGAAAGAGGGGGGCAGTAAGGTGAGGGTATGCAAAGAGGATGAGGAGGAGAGGAAAGGCAGACAGAAGAACAGAAAGAGGAAGGCGATGTAGGCTTGTTGCCATGGCAACCAGGAATGTGACAATGCCGGCGCTTTCTTACGTGTTGTTATAACCGGGGTGATCCAGGTCGTGGCACACAGCAGCGGTCATCAGTATCAGAATGTCCACCTGTGTGAACTTCTCCTGCGGGAGACACGTGGGAGGCTTACCGACCACATAATTGAACATTCTCATCGAACACCATAGCATTACATTACATTATTGTCATTTAGCAGACACTCTTATCCAGAGTGACTTACATACAGCAAGTTACAATTTTATCCATTTATACAGCTGGATATTTACTGAGGCAATTGTGGGTTGAGTACCTTGCCCAAGGGTATAACAGCAGTGCCCTGGCAGGGAATTGAACCAGGAACCTTTTGGTTACTTACCCTGCTCCTTACCGCTACACCACAAAGCATTCTGAGCGGCCATAATGTTTACCACTCTCACAAAATACTAATCATTCTGACTGGCTACACAATTTACTACTTGTACACAACACCATTTCTACATTTCTTACATTTCTTTACCTTTTCCCCTTTATTCACCCTATTTTTGAGTAGCCAACTGTATACCAGCTCACAGCAACATCTACTGCATTCGCCCAGGAGCGCCGAAGTAAGGTTAATGCAGTGCTCAGGTACACTCACTCATAGCAAATGGCTACTTTTTGCATTTCAAGTTACCCAGTGCACTACTGCGTGGTAGGTGCTCGTTGGAGGACCGGTGTTACTCCGCTGACGTCCTCCGAGCAACTCACAGGTGCCTGAGGAATCACAGGGTGCCTTGAAAGCATTGAGACTGATACCCTGGCAACCTCACCCACCCCTATCCGCGGCGGAACAAAGCAAAATTTGTTCCAATGCTCCCAGGCATAATTGGCAAATGACTCGGCTGAGATGATTGGCCCTGTCTACAGAGCTCAGCTTGCCCTCAAAGTGAACGCCGTAACCATTGAACTACTCAAGAACCCCAAAAACCAAAGTCAACCATTTTAATATTCTCACACAACACTGTAGTGTTCTGACTGCCCGTTTAGTTGTGCACTCACACACTACACCATTTCAGCCTCTCATATCTTGTCCATCACAGTCCTGCTTACTCATAATTTGTCCATCACAGTTCTGGGCAGTCTCTCAGGATTGGACAGTCATAAGCTCGAAATCTGGGTGACTGGATGGCTCCACACCCCCCAGGGTGTGGTGGGGAACGATGGGTGAAACACTCCATCCTGGGTTTTTCCTGTGTTAGCTGGGAGGAATAATACTGGCCCCATAAGATCTGACTGTGACAGACTGTTCACTCATCTGTTCCCAGAGGAGTGTATGAAAGAATTACTTTCGGGTTCATTAATCTGAGAATAAACAGAAATCACAGTGACTCATGTGTGCCAGCTAAAAATGTACTTTAGGGGAAATTTGAAAGAAAAAAGAAAAGACAGCCTTTCCTTAAATAACCCCAGGAAATTGGAAGCCATCTGGTCACCCCTGAGATCGCAACCCTAAAGGAAGCATTTCAGGCTGGCAGGACATCTGTGATGGAGAAATCAATCACGCCATTATGCCAACATGGGCAAACCTGATATTACTATTTCTGTGGGAACAGAACTGCACTTGATCATGGCTCACTCCTTCAGCTCCTAATTACTTTCATTCTGCCCTGGTGTGATAAATCGCCAGCATAATCAGATGAGAGATCTCCACGATAATGAGATTTTCTCTTTGCCTGTTTCCTCTCCTCTCCTCTCCTTGCTCTCCCTAACAGATGGGAGTGCATCTGATTTCCCAAGTGTGTGTATGTGTGTGTTTGTACACGTATGTGTCAGTGGGAGAGGGGATCTGATTATCCAATGTACACGACTGCTGGTGTGTGTCTGGCTGTCGAGTGTGTCTGGTTGCCATGCGTGTCTGCATACCCTGCTCTATGTGAGAGAGAGAGAGAATCTCCAACTCACAATGACTCAGCATGAGGAGGAGGGGGCACCTGGTTCTAGTGACTCAGCCAATTATAGCACTGGTTCCAGAAATTAAAAAAAATCCACAAAATTCCTTATTTGCCTGGGTATGCTAGACAATGTGGAAGCAGGAGCTAGGGGAGAAGCTTCAATTCTCCACACTGACTTGTCTTTTCTATAGCAAGTGCTGCTCTTCAAAGAATAATGAAAATTTCCATTCCATTCCATCATTGCCATTTTTTCCAAGATTGAAAACAACACATACAAAACAAAGGGTCAAAAAGGTTTGACTGTCACAATCACAACAGTAGCAAGTGTTCTAACTGACATGTCATGTACCTCAGGAAGGCTTAGCATAAAAGGCACTAGTTTTTAAATTCAAATGAGTGGAATGAGTGGAGTACTGGTCAGTATCGGAATAAAAGAGGCAGTGAAGCTAGAAGAATGAGACAGAATTACAGAGAGGTAGAAAAACAAAATGGAAAATAGCCAGAGACAGCGAGAGATGAGTGACAAAGAAATAATTATCTGAGACCTTCACAGAGCAAGGGAAACAGAGAAGAGAGATGAAGGTATGAGTCATGCTAGACTAGCTTTAATCTGAATGATACTGCACATTATAAAGAACACTGTCATTTGTTTCCATTTTTAAAATGCATTTTCATTTCTTTTCACAAGTGGATATTCTTGTCCTTGGGCAAAATTGAAGCTGTTTTCTCTAAATAAAAGATTCAAAATGGATGTTCCTAGCATTTGCAAGAGTGAAAACATTTGAATGAGTTGTCATTCTGTAAAAGAAAACCCTGAGGGCTTGCTGAGAAATGCTGAAAAACTTCACCAAATGGGCAATAAAATTGTCATGGGTAATATCAGGAAACTTCCCCAGCTCATAAATTTCACATGGGACCACAGTTACTGAAGTGTAAAGTGGAGAGGAAGTCAGTGCATTCTTCTGGGACCTCATTAGAACTTTCATTAGACTATTTTGGATGGTGCTGATGAAAGAGGTGTTGCTGACAACCCATAGTAGGGAGGAGAGTGCCTCGCCTGCAGCTGCTGCGTGTGTGTGTGTGTGTGTGTGTCTGTAAAATTAGCAAATTAGTAAGAGAGAGGGGATAAGGGTTACCAGACAGAATGAAAGAGAGGGTGTGGTATCTGCAAACTGTAGCATGGGGGGTGTGGTTATCTGCAGGCAGTAGCTTGAAAGAGGGTGTGGTTAGCTGCACTCTGTAGCATGAGAGAGAGAGGGGGTGGGGTTACCTGCAGACTGCAGAGGTATATCATGCTGTACATCATCTGTGTGACACAGAAGCAGTGGCGGAAGTTGTGGAAGGGATTGTTCCTGTAGTTGTCATGGATACAGAGCTGCCAGGGAGACAGAAAGAGAGAGCTATGGTGCACTGTCTGGCGGAGGTGTCAGATTTGATGGGCGAGAGTGTGCTGGGATTTCTGGCACTTGCTGCTCTTACCAGCCACCTCTTCAAGGTAATGGGGTTGATGTTGAAGTCCTTGACCAGGCCGAGGTCATGGTACATGTGCTCCAGGCAGCTCAGCATCTGCAAGAAAGCAACATTGTGATGTCACATCCTCTTCCTGTAATGCTCACCCATAGCCAAAGCTCTCATTGTGTGTGGTGGAGTCATGCTGATCTTCATGGAGTGTGCATCTGTCATGGTCCTTTTTGTCAGTTCGCTTTTGTGCTTGAGTGGCAAATTCCACAATGGAGAACAATCTCATCCAAAAGGAAGAAGCATTTTTTATAGCTGTGCAATACCATGTGTACAGACTATGAACTATAAACAGCAAACACAAACTTTATAGCTTATGTTTCCAATCATCCGTCATATACTGATCTGTATTTACCATCTTTTCAAGAGTGTTAAATTAATTTGATTTGTGTTTGGTATGTGATACTTACATAGTCATACATGTGAAGAGGCTTATTCAGCATATTTGGATCACTGTTTATTTTATGTAACAGCTCAATGATGGCCAACTCACTGAGAGCTCAGGTAAATGACAACTGACATTGGGTTGAGGACCCAGAAACTCTGCTTTATATCTGAAACGCAAGTCTCACCTCATTGTGCTCCCACTGCCAGACATCGAAGACTGGCTTCCTCAGAGCCTCCATCGTCTCCTGGGACAGATGGTACTGCGCACAGACACACAGATGCACAGATGCACAGACACAGAGAGAGAGATAAGAAACACAATGTTGTGTGATGAGTTTCATAAACGTGATCTGTTGTAAATACATGAAACTGTGCAGTGAGGGTGTGGTACGGTGAAGATAAATGTCTGCAGTTTTACCTTAGGATAGGAAGGCACATCTCTGCGGGGTGTTAGCTTCTTATTCTCATCAAGGAAGCTGCTGCAGTGAGGGAGGAAATTATCCCATTAATTGATTGCCTGATTAATCAACCAATCAATTAATCAATTAACACTTTCACAGTCACGTAGGAACAAAAAACATCTCTGGTTAAATGAACCCTCCCCCACCCCTGAGTAATATGCTACTCAGTGAGA